>CM067175.1:86377014-86450042 GCA_034093135.1 Erigeron breviscapus | reverse complement strand
ATGATCGGGAATCTGGTGGTTTGTGGTGCGTACAAAGGTTGTTTTTCTTCCAATTCGTAGGCTTGCTTTGTGTGGGACTGTAGGGTTGTGTGGTATTTGAAGGTAATGCGATATACTTGTCAACAATGTAGCATGATTGTATTGTAATCTTTAAGTCAAAGTATGATTCGTCTGCTAAAAGTGCTACTCCTTCAATAGCATGACCCTGTATTAAAAAAGAAGATTGTTAAATGTATGTAAATATATATAGGTGAAAGTTTTTTAGGACCCCTCCTTATTTTAGGACTAATTAGGACATGTGTTTGTAACTTACACATCATCATCATCATCTCGACCACCACCATGATCATCTCCGACCACCACCATGATTTTCCGGCGACGGGAACCACCGGAAAATCATTTTTAAGTTAACTTACACATGTGTAAGTTAACTTACACATGTGTAAGTTATTTATACAACTTACACATGTGTAAGTTAACTGAAACATGTGTAAGTTAACTTACACATGTGTAAGTTAACTTACATATGTGTAAGTTTTACAACTTACCCATGTGTAAGTTAACTTACACATGTGTAAGTTAACTTACACATGTGTAAGTTAACTTACACATGTGTAAGTTAACTTACACATGTGTAAGTTAACTTACACATGTGTAAGTTAACTTACACATGTGTAAGTTAACTTACACATGTGTAAGTTAACTTACACATGGGTAAGTTGTAAAACTTACACATGGGTAAGTTGTAAAACTTACACATATGTAAGTTAACTTACACATGTGTAAGTTAACTTACACATGTGTAAGTTAACTTACACATGTGTAAGTTAACTTACACATGTGTAAGTTAACTTACACATGTGTAAGTTAACTTACACATGTGTAAGTTAACTTACACATGTGTAAGTTAACTTACACATGTGTAAGTTAACTTACACATGTGTAAGTTAACTTACACATGTGTAAGTTAACTTACACATGTGTAAGTTAACTTACACATGTGTAAGTTAACTTACACATGTGTAAGTTAACTTACACATGGTAAGTTAACTTACACATGTGTAAGTTAACTTACACATGTGTAAGTTAACTTACACATGTGTAAGTTAACTTACACATGTGTAAGTTAACTTACACATGTGTAAGTTCCAACTAAATGTGAAGTAACTTACACATGTGTAAGTTAACTTACACATGTGTAAGTTAACTTACACATGTGTAAGTTAACTTACACATGTGTAAGTTAACTTACACATGTGTAAGTTAACTTACACATGTAAGTTAACTTACACATGTGTAAGTTAACTTACACATGTGTAAGTTAACTTACACATGTGTAAGTTAACTTACACATGTGTAAGTTAACTTACACATGTGTAAGTTAACTTACACATGTGTAAGTTAATTGACCACATGTGTAAGTTAACTTACACATGTGTAAGTTAACTTACACATGTGTAAGTTAACTTACACATGTGTAAGTTAACTTACACATGTGTAAGTTAACTTACACATGTGTAAGTTAACTTACACATGTGTAAGTTAACTTACACATGTGTAAGTTAACTTACACATGTGTAAGTTAACTTACACATGTGTAAGTTAACTTACACATGTGTAAGTTAACTTACACATGTGTAAGTTAACTTACACATGTGTAAGTTAACTTACACATGTGTAAGTTAACTTACACATGTGTAAGTTAACTTACACATGTGTAAGTTAACTTACACATGTGTAAGTTAACTTACACATGTGTAAGTTAACTTACACATTTTTAAGTTAACTTACACATGTGTAAGTTAACTTACACATGTGTAAGTTAACTTACACATGTGTAAGTTATATACAACTTACACATGTGTAAGTTAACTTAAACATGTGTAAGTTAACTTACACATGTGTAAGTTAACTTACATATGTGTAAGTTTTACAACTTACCCATGTGTAAGTTAACTTACACATGTGTAAGTTAACTTACACATGTGTAAGCTGAAACAATGTGTATCTAAAAAGTCAGAGTAAACTATGTTTTTCGTTTGATTTGGGATATTTTCATCTTGTGGGACAATTAATACTTTAAGTGCATTCGGTGTTGTTGCTCTTGACATTGCTACATAGAGCTGACCATGTCCAAAAACAGGTTGTGGTAGGTATACGCCTATTTTGTCTAGGGATTGACCTTGACTTTTATTTATCGTCATGGCATAACAGAGTTTCAAAGGAAACTGTGTTCGTTTAAAAGTGTAAGGCAATTCTTTGTCCCTGTGTATAAGACTTATTCGAGGTATGTAAACCCTATGTCCTATCTGTATGATCAAATAATCGCACTATGGCTCCGACCTAGGGTTAGGGGGTGTTTGTATTTTAGAGAGGCGATTCCCTTACGGTAAGAGGGCTGAGAGGCCGCTTTACGCCTGGTTGTTTAGGGTTTTTTATCTCAAGAGGTGAATGATCCTCTTGGACGTAAATTCATCCCTATATATAGGGGTTATGAAGCTTGAAGAGGACGAAAAGGAGTTAGAGTAAATCTTTCCCTCTTTTGAGAATATCTTCTATCTTTTAAGAAGATTTGTGGTGATCTCGTGTCCGGGGTATGCGGACCCTAATATATACTTTCCATACGGTATACGCATTCCTCCGGGACTAGGTAATTTGACCTAAGAGCTCCGGGAATATTTCTGTTTACGGAGGCAGTGCTTCGTATAGATGTCTCAATTTTACCCGTAGGTACCTGATACGGAGGTAGAGCTCCGGGTAGGGTACATCATCAAGCCCCCAGTCTAATTAAATAGGCACTGGCTGTTTTGTTAGACTTTAAAATTTCGAGGGTTAAAAATGAAAATAAAATAGGAAGGTGGGATACCTTGTTTTTACCTGTCGATCTGATCCGGTCATTTCCCCAATCGCTTCATTCTCTCTGCCCTAATTTGTCGAAATCTCCAGGTCAGCCGTATTTCTTTCAATTCCTTCCTTTAATTGATCTTAGAAATGGAAAAAGTAGGACGTAGTGATCTTTCCTCCGTTGTTACCCCCGAGGGGTTAGGGTGGTTTTGCACCACCTATTTGCCAAATTTAGATAAGGCGGTTCAATTGCCGTCTCCTGGGCAAACTGTTGTGAATCCCCCTCAGGGTTTTGTGGGTCTGTATGTCGCCCACGTTACCCGAGGGAATATGAGGTTTCCGCTTTCCCCTTTCTTTCTTGATGTCCTTAGCCACTATAACTGTCCGTTCTCCTTTATGTATCCCAACGGTGTTGCCCGTATTATTGGTTTTGAAATTCTTTGTTGTGCGTATGGTGGTGAGGCGACTGTAGATTTGTTTTCTGCCTTTTTTGATTTGTGCGACGCCGGCGATTGGGTGACAATACAGAAGAAACCCAAGGTCGATTGCTTTCTTCCTGGTAGCACTGATGTGAGGGGGTGGAAGAACGAGTTTGTGTTTGTTGAGTCTTCCGTAATTCCCGAGGCGTACTCTGTGTTGTTGACTGGTGAAAAGCCAACAAAGTTCAAGGAGCCAACACCCGCATACGCACTTGAGTTGCCCCTGTATCAGCAACTTATTGAGAATCCCATTAAGTTGGACCGTTATCCCGATGTTGTGTTGTACCAAGCCGGTATTCTGAAGCAGTGGCCTGAAGGAGTAGATACCAGGATTCTTGTTGGAGGAAATGGTAGGTAAATTTGGTATTCGTTTGCCTCAACTGCTTATTTTTATTGTTGTTGCTTAATGTGCGTGAAAAAACGTTTTGCAGAGGTTACATTGGCTCAGTTTGTGAAGGGTCCTCTGTTGGAGTGTCAACCCAAGTTGTCCGTAATTTCTGCAAATTTGCTATCTGAAGAGCCTGTGGAGCAGGAGGTTGTCGTTGTTGAAAAGGAAGTTCCATCGACTTCAACTCCTTCTAAGAAGAGGAAGTCTTCGTCAAAGTCGGCTCCCAAAGCATCGAAAAAGGCGAAGCCGCAATCCATTTTTGATACAATGCTATTAGGTGGGCTTAACCCTGAAGATATAAGTCTGAGTGAGTATCTTTGAGGTCGTGTGTCACTTATGATATCCTCTGTATGTAGCATACTTATTTCTCTTTTCTCTTTTCCGGTAGATGTTCCTGGTCCTGATGTGGTAGAGGATATTCTGCTCCGATTTGTTCCTGATGAGTGGGTTCGAGAGCTGATGGCTTTGGATGCTGGGAATCTGCATGCTTCTTACGATCAACTCCTTTATATGAGCACAATTGTTGAAAACTATGCAAGTCTAATCATATGTATCATTGATTTAAACGATGAATACATGGTCGATAATACAACTTGTCTTACAAGAATACAAATGAACTATGTAATTGCTAAGTCTAGAAAGAAGGAAAACTTAAACAATTACAAATAGAGTGAAATACTTTGTGGTGACAAACACACTATAATGATGCGGCTGTGTTCCTTTATATAGAAGAGGAATTAGGGCAACACAGCCTTACAATGATAGTGATGTGATGGTGGTTGTCGACATTCCATTGGCTCTAAGTACTTGGATCCAGGAGCCTTTGTCTTCTTTACCAAAACGGGTATGAAAGAGAGAGACCCTTGTTTTGGTCCCAACTGTACCTTTGCCGTATAAGGTAACATTCAGTTAGGAGAACCACCATGTGACTTCTTGTCTTCTAGTTGGTTTGAAATCTTCCCGCCTTGACATACAATTTGGAAAGCAGACCACCCGCTGACGAGAGTCAGTGACTCGCTGATGACTCGCTGATGACTCGCTGACGACCCACGTCAGCGACCAAGTCTGGTCAGCGAATCCTTGACTCAACAATCTCCCCCTATTCGCTGAGACTTGCTGAGTAGATTGATGACTCGCTGATGACTCGCTGATGACTCGCTGATGACTCGCTGATGACTCGCTGATGACTCGCTGATGACTCGCTGATGACTCGCTGATGACTCGCTGATGACTCGCTGATGACTCGCTGATGACTCGCTGATGACTCGCTGATGACTCGCTGATGACTCGCTGATGACTCGCTGATGACTCGCTGATGACTCGCTGATGACTCGCTGATGACTCGCTGATGACTCGCTGATGACTCGCTGATGACTCGCTGATGACTCGCTGATGACTCGCTGATGACTCGCTGATGACTCGCTGATGACTCGCTGATGACTCGCTGATGACTCGCTGATGACTCGCTGATGACTCGCTGATGACTCGCTGATGACTCGCTGATGACTCGCTGATGACTCGCTGATGACTCGCTGATGACTCGCTGATGACTCGCTGATGACTCGCTGATGACTCGCTGATGACTCGCTGATGACTCGCTGATGACTCGCTGATGACTCGCTGATGACTCGCTGATGACTCGCTGATGACTCGCTGATGACTCGCTGATGACTCGCTGATGACTCGCTGATGACTCGCTGATGACTCGCTGATGACTCGCTGATGACTCGCTGATGACTCGCTGATGACTCGCTGATGACTCGCTGATGACTCGCTGATGACTCGCTGAAACCACCCGCGACAATGACTCGCTGATGACTCGCTGATGACTCGCTGACGACCCACGTCAGCGACCAAGTCTGGTCAGCGAATCCTTGACTCAACAATCTCCCCCTATTCGCTGAGAAGACTTGTTTGAGTGAAGACAGAAAATTATAGAAAGATGAAAAGATGTCTTATATACAAATCTTTGAACATTACAAGCTGACTCATACAGCATTTACATTTGTAGGACATCTATTCATTTTCAGCTTCAAATTCCCAAGCATGTTCTTGCTTGGCAATTTGAACAGCTGGGTCATTGTATCTATGAGGCTTAACTAGCTCCTCATCCAGCTTGCTGATAAACTCTCGGTTGTTTGTAGTTTCAGCACACCTTCTTCTAATCGCCAGTATGAACCCAGTGGATGCCTTTTCAAGTTCTGATAGACGAAAGAACAGCTGGGTATTTTGAAAATTTGTGAAGAAAATACCAGCTGGATTCTCTATCACTCTTCCTTCCTCAAAGACACTTCTTGGAGGAAGTCTGGTGTTCAACGATGCATCACCAGAGATAGGTGGAAGGTCAGCAGTCAATGTTCGATACTCCATCTTCCTCTTTCTTTGTCTTCCAGCTGAGGTAGAGATGGTTGCTGGAGTACCGAACACTTGCCTCAGCATGGGCAAGTCCACCTTGAATCTTGTTTCAAACTCCAGAGCTTTCTTGAAGTATTCTTTTAGCATGCTTTGGAGCTGCTGGTAGCTAGCAGCCTTTTTATCTTTTACCAGCAAGTACACTTCCACCCATTCAGAGGCACCCAAGTTGGTTACTTTGACCCCTTCCAACTTGGTTGGTTTAGCAGCGCCTTCTCTTAAGATCTTCAGATTCGTCTTTAGGCCCATTTCTGCTTTAAATGCCTCAGCAGCAACAATTCTTTGAGGCCTGACTCGATTATTCATCAGCTTTAGCCACTTAGCCTTTTCTTCTTCAAATTTGGCTCTTTTCTCGCTGAGCATCTTTTCAACTTCCTTGTGTTTCTGCCTGTATAAGGCTTCAGCACCCCCAGATTTCAGCAGCATTCTTTGCTCTGCATCAAGCTGATCCTTTTCAAGCAGAGGCAGCTGCTTGATAAACTCAAGGTTTTTCCTTTCATTTTCTTCATTTTGTTTTATCCTGTCCAGCTCCTTGACAGCATCTTCTTGAGTTTTGCCCTCAGCAGTCAAGGCCAATACGTCAATCAACTGATGCTTATGGCCTGCTGAGGATTGTACAGAAAGTTGAGCAGCAGTGGGACGTTTAAAGAAACCAGATGCTGTGAGCTGTTGTCGGCGAGCATCGGAGAGGGGGTTTATTTCAGCATTGCCCAGATAAATGCTGTGAAAGATTGGCAGCATTTCCCTTGACCTATCTTCGGCCATTCTCTCAGCAAACCCAGCTTCCCATGAAGCTCTGACCATCTCTTGGTCACTACGCTCTTCAGCAACTACAATTTGTTGCTCCCCCTCAACATCAGCTGGGGAAGCTTCAGCATTAGTTTCTTCTCCAATCTCCCCCTCAATACCAGCGGGGAGATCTTCCATACCAGCATCCTTTTCAGTCTCCCCCTCAGCACCAGCAGGGGGAACTTCCATACTTGTATCCTTTTCAGTCTCCCCCTCAGCACCAGCAGGGGGAACTTCACTCACAGCCACCACTTCATCAACATTTTCATTCAAGGTTTCTTCAGCAGTATCTTCATAGATTTGGGCGACCGCCTTGTTTACTGCTTCAGTAACCAGATCTAATACAGCATTATCAACCTTCTCCCCCTTGGAAGTTGTATTGTTAATTACAACTTCCACAGTGGCCGGTTTTGCTGATTGCTGTGTAACAAGTTGTGTCAGCAAGTGCTTGATGTCATCCACCTCTTTCTCCAACTTAATTTGCCTCTGGCGATCTTCCTCAGTAAAAGATGAAGGAATAGGAAGATCAGCCATTTGTTTTTCCAAGGCATGAATGGCCTTAGTGTTGTGGTTGACTTGATCGGATAACTTCTTGATATTTGCAGCAGCAGCTTTACTGGTAGAGGCTGCCTTCATTGCCGAGTAGCTGGTGGAATTTGCACATTTCAGTATTGACAAAGTCTTAGATCGAATGGCCTGCTGATCATGGATGATGGATTTTGTGGCCTTTTTGATTTTGTGTTGATCAGCAGCCAAGGAGGTGAATTTCTCTTTAATCATCTCTACTTCTGAGCCATTTTCAACTTGTTTATTGTACCAGCTGGTCAGAGTAGAGATCAGTCTTTCAGACTCATTTTCTTTTACGTTTACAGCAACTTCAGCATATTTGGTGAGATCATTCAGTTGATGCTCCACCCTTTCCAACCTATCAGCAGAGTAGGTGGAGTATGAGATGCCCAAATCCTTAGCAGTTTGGGGTTCGATTACAGAGGGAATCGAAGATGAGCAGCCAGGAACACTTGAGAATGAAGAAGGCATGCCAAGAGGGAGCATAGTGTTCACTGGTTGCATTGGAGGAGTCTTGGGTCTGACAGTATCTTCACCAGGTACTGCAGCATCATCTTCATCCATCTCCATATCACTGGCATCAACTTCTTCAGCATGACTATCAAGTACAAAATCCTCAGTGACAAAGTCCCCTAACTCATAATCACTATCATCTTCAGTAACCATCTCAACACCAACAACCTCCTCTTCAGCAATAACATCATCAACTTTCTCATCACCAACACCAGCACCTTCAGCCTCAGCCAACTCAACACTTGGTTCTACCATTTCTCTAACCTCAATGCTGGCATCCACCTCAGCATCCTCACTTAAACCAACTCTTTCAACTTCACCAACTTGCACCTGACTTTCCAAAGAGAAATTTAAAGGGTTTGGAGAAGTTGGTGTCGCTGCTTCAATTTGTTGCTGCTCTACATTTTCAACAGCAGCAGGGGTTTCTTCTTCATCGATAAGAGAGCGTTGAGAGAGTTCCACCTTCCTTAATACTTTTTTCTTTTTAGGAACCAAACTTTTCTTGACCAATTTGGAAGCTTTGGAGGATGCTGGAGGGATTATCAGCATACCAGCTCCAGCAGGATTTTGCTTATATACATCAGGGTACATGGTGAAAAGTACCTGCTGCATTGCTGGAGTAAGCGCAGCATACTTTGAATCAAAATGCTCAGGGTCACAAGCTGGAACTTTATAGACAGAGCTTGCAACCCTTGGGGAAAGAATGAATTGAGCGCCTTCTGGCATGTACTTTTCTTTCAGCACATGCCTGAAAACCAATGATAGAAAGCGTGTAAAGGGCACTGAGCTCGAGCGATTCCTGATCGTGACCTTGGACTTCAAGTCTTCAAATATAACATTGGCAAAGTCAATGTTTCGACCATTTGCCAGTGCATATATCATTTGCATCTGGGCAGCAGTGGCTTGATCAAAGGATCCACTGTTCCCACCAAGGCACTGAATAACATGTGTAAATAACAACCTCCATACACCAGGAATGAATTTCTTTTGTGGATTGCTGTGTACAGATTGTGCTGGTACCATGTTTGTCCCATACCCAATGGTTAACAACCATTCTTTCCATACAGAGGTAGGGACCAAACCAGCAAAGGGTCTGTCTTCTGATTGCTTAGGGAGACGAAGAACATCTCTTAATAGATCAGCAGAGAGGGAGATGGTGTGCTCCCCTTTCATTACAGTTCCTTTAATGGAGCTACTGGACACATCATAATCACACGTCCACCAGAATTCCCTCAAAAGATGAAGACACATCTCATGGGGATTTTTATATATAGCTCTTCTAACTGGACATCCTTTGATGAAGTCCAGCATAGAGAAATATCCCTTAACTTTGGGAGGGATTTCTTCAGATCCCAAATAATTGTTTGCTTTGACCACAAGTTTTGAAGCTTGAAAAGAGACTTGGTTAGAGGGAGGAATGCCTTCATTATCGAAGACTTCGGAAGTGAGATAAGAGGGAATGTTTTCTGGAGTTTGATCAGAATGAGAGGCCATTGTATATCAAGATAATAGTGAAGATGAAAAGATTTAGAGAAAAGATTGAAGGAATATGGAAAGTTTGAGAGTATTTTGAGATTTTTATGGAAGTGAGAGAGAAAAGAAATGAACGTGAAAGATGATATGAGAGAAGGCTTACATATATATGGTATGGATATGGGACCCATGACTGTTCATACGAATCGTCATGGAGTCTCTTTCATACGTAATATATATAAAGAAAATTATTTTGTATAAAGAAAAATACGTTTAATAATACGTATGTGAGTAACGTATAAAAAGGTTTTGATGAGACAACTTGTACCACAATTTCAACTGTACTCAAGTAGTTACGGCGCGTACAGTGCACAAGTTGTCCATTTGGGGGAAAATCGAGGTAACCGTTTGATATACTAAATAAAATATTGTTAGTGGATATGCTCAAATGAAAGAGAGGTTGAGATCTAAGTACATCCGCTGACAGAGTTTAGACAATCTGGTTACCTTTTTAAGAAAGCAAATTTTTGATCAGCGACTTTTCGACAATTGATGGTCGCTGATGAACTAGGAACAATTTTTAGCAAATTGTCAGCTATAAACGGATTTGATATGTCTTTACCAGCAGCCGTTTGCTGCTGGACTAGATGGAGACTTTTAGCTCTCCATTACTTTTATCTTGCTTTTTCCCAAAGCAACAGGGAGTAACGGATTTGAGAAGTCTTTACCAGCAGCCGTTTGCTGCTGGACTAGATGGAGACTTTTAGCTCTCCATTACTTTTATCTTGCTTTTTCCCAAAGCAACAGGGAGTAACGGATTTGATATGTCTTTACCAGCAGCCGTTTGCTGCTGGACTAGATGGAGACTTTTAGCTCTCCATTACTTTTATCTTGCTTTTTCCCAAAGCAACAGGGAGTAACGGATTTGAGAAGTCTTTACCAGCAGCCGTTTGCTGCTGGACTAGATGGAGACTTTTAGCTCTCCATTACTTTTATCTTGCTTTTTCCCAAAGCAACAGGGAGTAACGGATTTGAGAAGTCTTTACCAGCAGCCGTTTGCTGCTGGACTAGATGGAGACTTTTAGCTCTCCATTACTTTTATCTTGCTTTTTCCCAAAGCAACAGGGAGTAACGGATTTGAGAAGTCTTTACCAGCAGCCGTTTGCTGCTGGACTAGATGGAGACTTTTAGCTCTCCATTACTTTTATCTTGCTTTTTCCCAAAGCAACAGGGAGTAACGGATTTGAGAAGTCTTTACCAGCAGCCGTTTGCTGCTGGACTAGATGGAGACTTTTAGCTCTCCATTACTTTTATCTTGCTTTTTCCCAAAGCAACAGGGAGTAACGGATTTGAGAAGTCTTTACCAGCAGCCGTTTGCTGCTGGACTAGATGGAGACTTTTAGCTCTCCATTACTTTTATCTTGCTTTTTCCCAAAGCAACAGGGAGTAACGGATTTGAGAAGTCTTTACCAGCAGCCGTTTGCTGCTGGACTAGATGGAGACTTTTAGCTCTCCATTACTTTTATCTTGCTTTTTCCCAAAGCAACAGGGAGTAACGGATTTGAGAAGTCTTTACCAGCAGCCGTTTGCTGCTGGACTAGATGGAGACTTTTAGCTCTCCATTACTTTTATCTTGCTTTTTCCCAAAGCAACAGGGAGTAACGGATTTGAGAAGTCTTTACCAGCAGCCGTTTGCTGCTGGACTAGATGGAGACTTTTAGCTCTCCATTACTTTTATCTTGCTTTTTCCCAAAGCAACAGGGAGTAACGGATTTGAGAAGTCTTTACCAGCAGCCGTTTGCTGCTGGACTAGATGGAGACTTTTAGCTCTCCATTACTTTTATCTTGCTTTTTCCCAAAGCAACAGGGAGTAACGGATTTGAGAAGTCTTTACCAGCAGCCGTTTGCTGCTGGACTAGATGGAGACTTTTAGCTCTCCATTACTTTTATCTTGCTTTTTCCCAAAGCAACAGGGAGTAACGGATTTGAGAAGTCTTTACCAGCAGCCGTTTGCTGCTGGACTAGATGGAGACTTTTAGCTCTCCATTACTTTTATCTTGCTTTTTCCCAAAGCAACAGGGAGTAACGGATTTGAGAAGTCTTTACCAGCAGCCGTTTGCTGCTGGACTAGATGGAGACTTTTAGCTCTCCATTACTTTTATCTTGCTTTTTCCCAAAGCAACAGGGAGTAACGGATTTGAGAAGTCTTTACCAGCAGCCGTTTGCTGCTGGACTAGATGGAGACTTTTAGCTCTCCATTACTTTTATCTTGCTTTTTCCCAAAGCAACAGGGAGTAACGGATTTGAGAAGTCTTTACCAGCAGCCGTTTGCTGCTGGACTAGATGGAGACTTTTAGCTCTCCATTACTTTTATCTTGCTTTTTCCCAAAGCAACAGGGAGTAACGGATTTGAGAAGTCTTTACCAGCAGCCGTTTGCTGCTGGACTAGATGGAGACTTTTAGCTCTCCATTACTTTTATCTTGCTTTTTCCCAAAGCAACAGGGAGTAACGGATTTGAGAAGTCTTTACCAGCAGCCGTTTGCTGCTGGACTAGATGGAGACTTTTAGCTCTCCATTACTTTTATCTTGCTTTTTCCCAAAGCAACAGGGAGTAACGGATTTGAGAAGTCTTTACCAGCAGCCGTTTGCTGCTGGACTAGATGGAGACTTTTAGCTCTCCATTACTTTTATCTTGCTTTTTCCCAAAGCAACAGGGAGTAACGGATTTGAGAAGTCTTTACCAGCAGCCGTTTGCTGCTGGACTAGATGGAGACTTTTAGCTCTCCATTACTTTTATCTTGCTTTTTCCCAAAGCAACAGGGAGTAACGGATTTGAGAAGTCTTTACCAGCAGCCGTTTGCTGCTGGACTAGATGGAGACTTTTAGCTCTCCATTACTTTTATCTTGCTTTTTCCCAAAGCAACAGGGAGTAACGGATTTGAGAAGTCTTTACCAGCAGCCGTTTGCTGCTGGACTAGATGGAGACTTTTAGCTCTCCATTACTTTTATCTTGCTTTTTCCCAAAGCAACAGGGATTATGTGTGATAGCAATTGCACTTGTATTATCACACATAATGGGGATCTTAGAGAATTCTAAGTCATAGTCAGCGAGTTGGTTTTTCATCCAGAGGACTTGTGCGCAACAACTCGCTGCTGATACATATTCTGCTTCAGCAGTGGATATGGAAACTGTATGCTGTTTCTTACTAGACCAACTAGTCAGCTTCCCCCCAACAGTTGACATCCACCACTGGTGCTTTTTCTGTCTAACATGCATCCAGCATAGTCAGAATCAGAATATGCAACAAGGTCAAAACTGGAGTCTTTGGGATACCAGAGACCCAGTGTAGGGGTACCTTTTAGGTATTTGAAGATTCGCTTGACAGCGAGAAGATGAGACTCCCTTGGAGAGGCTTGATATCTTGCACACAAGCAAGTAGCAAACATGATATCAGGACGACTCGCTGTGAGATACATCAGCGAACCGATCATTCCTCTATAGAGAGTAGGATTCACATGCTTACCATCAAGGTCAGCATGGAGATTATTTGGAGGAGACATGGGGGTGGCTTTAGTGGTCACATTCGATAAGTCGAATTTGGCCAGCATGTCTCGAATGTACTTCTCTTGGTTAATGAAAATCCCATTTGGGAGTTGGCGAATTTGTAGACCAAGAAAGAAGGTCAGCTCACCCATCATGCTCATCTCAAAATGAGAGGACATCAGGGAGCTGAACTTAGAGCAAAGTTTCTTGCTGGAAGAACCAAAGATGATGTCATCTACATATATCTGAACATATAGAACATCAGCACCCTTTCTATAGATGAAGAGGGTGCTGTCAATGGATCCTCGCTGAAACTTATTGGAGAGAAGAAATTCAGAGAGAGTGTCGTACCAAGCTCTGGGAGCTTGTTTAAGACCATAAAGAGCTTTATAGAGACGATAGACATGATGTGGCTTGGCTGGATCTTCAAAGCCAGGTGGCTGCTCAACATAAACTTCCTCATCGAGTTTTCCATTTAGGAAGGCACTCTTTACATCCATTTGATATACAGTGAAGTTTTTGTAAGCAGCATGTGCCAAGAATAAGCGTATAGCTTCCAGTCTGGCCACTGGTGCAAAGGTTTCGTCATAGTCAACTCCTTCTTCTTGAAGGTAACCTTGTGCAACCAGCCTAGCCTTGTTACGAGTAACAACGCCATCTTCGTCCATTTTATTCCTATACACCCATTTAGTTCCAATGGGTTCCTTTCCAGGAGGTAAAGGAACCAAGAACCAGACATGCTGTCTTTGAAACTGGGTAAGTTCCTCTTGCATGGCAGCGACCCATGAAGGATCAACCATTGCTTCTCCTATGTTTTTCGGAGTGATCATTGACAAGAAATTCACATAAAGACATGTGTTTCTAGTCGCTGATCGAGTAATGATTCCCTGCTGAGGATCTCCAATGACTTGGTGAGCTGGATGACTAGATGTCCATTTGAGTGCTGGAGCACTTGAGACACCAAGTTGAGTGGCAGCGCCAAGTTGAGTGGCAGCGGAAATTGGAGCTATGGGATCAGCAGGAGCATTATAGGAAGAGAGGTCAATGGTAAGAATGGGTTCAGGAGAATGATCAGCAGAGCCATTCGACTGATTTGAGTTATCATTGATGGCGGAGTCTTCAGCAGACTCCATTTCTTCAGCATTTGCTGAAGCATCATGAAACTCTTCGTCAGTAGGGTCATCAGCATGTATGTCATCAGCCAGTGATCTAGGTTTGGCTGAAGCTACATGGATTGATCTTATGATAGGCTCAACTGGCTCAATCGAGTAGATATGAGCAGCAACTTGCTCTAGTTCAACATCAGCTGAACTATCCTTTGTGCTATGCTGAGTAGCGTCAGGCAGCGAGCAAGAAGCATCAACAAATAAGTCAGCTTCCTCAGTGAGAGGTTCAGCTAACTCATTGAAAATAACCTCAGACGAGTTAGATTGGATGTCCTTTAGGGCTGATGAACTTTCATCGAAAGTAACATGAATGGATTCATCAACCTTCTGAAGGCGAGTATTAAATACTCTAAATGCCTTGCTGATGGATGAATACCCAAGAAAGTATCCATCATCAGCTTTAGGATCAAATTTTCCTAGATGATCCTTGTTGTTTAAGATGAAGACAGGACATCCAAAAACATGGAAGTATTTGATTTGAGGTACCTTTCCTTTCAGTACCTCATACGCTGTCTTGTCATGTCTTTTGACAATGAGACAGCGATTTTGAGTGTGACAAGCTGTATTGACAGCTTCTGCCCAGAACTTGCTGGGTAGAGAGGACTCACTGAGCATTGTGCGAGCAGCTTCGATGAGAGTTCTATTTCTCCTTTCAGCTACACCATTCTGCTCAGGGGTTCTAGTAGAAGAGAAATTTTGTGAGATCCCTTGATCAGCACAAAATGTTTCAAGAGTATGGTTTCTGAACTCAGTACCATGATCGCTTCTGAGTTCTTTCACCCTAATGCTGTTGAGATTCTCCATTTTCTTGATGAAATTGATAATTTCATCAGCAGCATCACTCTTAGAATGAAGAAATATGGTCCAAGTGTATCGTGAATATTCATCCACGATTACTAAAGTGTATTTGCTACCCTTTAGACTTTGGACATTCACTGGACCAAAAAGGTCCATGTGAAGAAGATGAAAGCAGCCAGAGATAGAATTGGCTTGCTTGGTTTTGAAGGTTGCTCTATGGCTTTTACCCTTTTCACAAGCACC
The DNA here is from genome assembly GCA_034093135.1 of Erigeron breviscapus. Classification (NCBI taxonomy): domain Eukaryota; kingdom Viridiplantae; phylum Streptophyta; class Magnoliopsida; order Asterales; family Asteraceae; genus Erigeron; species Erigeron breviscapus. The sequence continues at coordinate 86,434,825 of CM067175.1, read as the reverse complement.
ACAGAGTCTATCCTTCTCAAAGGAAAGATGAGGGAGGCCACGAACAAGGTTCTTTTTGGCCAGAGAGTTAATGGTTTTGAAGTTCACATGCGACATACGCTTGTGCCATAACCAGTTTAGTTCAGCAGCCGACTTGGCAAAGAAACAAGTCTCACTATCAGTCTTGATAGGAGTGAAGTCAACTAGATATACATCTCGTTTTCTTGGTGCAACCAAGACTACTTCCTTGTTTACATTTACCACAGTGCCTTGATGTTTATCAAGAATCACCTTATAGTCAGCATCACAAAGTTGACTTATGCTGATGAGATTATGTTTTAATCCATTAACATAAGCGACTTTGTTGAACTTTATGAGTCCATTAGAGAGAAGACCATAACCTTCCGTTTGTCCAGTGGAGTTGTCACCAAACACTACAGTAGGGCCAGCAGCCTCTACGTAGTTATCCAGCAGGGTCTTTGAGCCAGTCATGTGTTTTGAACAGCCACTGTCCAAGTACCACACACCTTTCCCAGCGAGCCCTGCATAGATTTAACAGAAGGATTTAGATGGAAGACTCTGAAGATTCTTCTCTACTGACGACTTCATCAGTAGAAGGAGGAAGAGGAGCAACAGAGTTAGTACTCTCATCACTTGGAGAGTTATCAACAAGCTGATGAGCAGTAGGTAGGTCATGATCAATTTCATATTGATCAGTAGAAGTGACAGTGGCTCCAGTATCGAGAACAGTCAAGTTGCTGACTTGATTGTTGTTCCCATACTCAACCAGAATGGTACCTCTGCCAGTGGTAATGATCTCTTGAGATTGAGGCAAGAAGATTCGCTGAGCAGCTATGAAGTCAGCAATGTTCTCCTCAGAGAGATCGGTTGACTCTCCACTATCTATATGATCAGCAGAAGGAGACCTTTCGCTGACAATAGTGGAAGAGGAAGCAACCACTGAAGGATTTGGTTGAATGTCAACTTCAGGAGCATCCCTGGAGTTGTCACAATCTGAAGCAATGTGACCTCTGCTGCCACATTTGTAGCATTTTTTAGCAGAGGTGCTGCCCTTTTGATTTTGAAGGAAGAATTCCTTCAGTTGGGAGGAGAGATCATTAACTTGCTGAGCCAGCTCGTTAATTTTAGGGTCAACAGAGGAAGTTGCCTTTTTCTTAGGCTTAGGCTTTTGCTTATGCTTTTGTGGAAGCTGAAGCATCTTAGGAGCAGGACCCAGAATGGATTTACCTTTCGGGTCCTCTGATTGAGATGTAGAGGGATTGTTTGATCCCTTGACTACACTCCATGCTTGATGGACAGCAGGGTGAGAGGAAGAAGAAGGGCCCTGCTGAGATGGGTGCACTCTTTTGGGAGTGACCGATCTGGGTTGCTGATAGGGAGTAGCAGACCTCATTTGCCTATGAGCCAAGTACTGCCTTTTTGGGGTAGTGGATCTCACTTGCTGATGAGGCAAGTGTCCTCGTTGAGGAGTGATAGGCCTTACTTGCTGGTGAGGCAAGTGTCCTCGTTGAGGAGTGATAGGCCTTACTTGCTGGTGAGGCAAGTGTCCTCGTTGAGGAGTGATAGGCCTTACTTGCTGGTGAGGCAAGTGTCCTCTTTGAGGAGTGATAGGCCTTACTTGCTGGTGAGGCAAGTGTCCTCGTTGAGGAGTGATAGGCCTTACTTGCTGGTGAGGCAAGTGTCCTCGTTGAGGAGTGATAGGCCTTACTTGCTGGTGAGGCAAGTGTCCTCTTTGAGGAGTGATAGGCCTTACTTGCTGGTGAGGCAAGTGTCCTCTTTGAGGAGTGATAGGCCTTACTTGCTGGTGAGGCAAGTGTCCTCGTTGAGGAGTGATAGGCCTTACTTGCTGGTGAGGCAAGTGTCCTCGTTGAGGAGTGATAGGCCTTACTTGCTGGTGAGGCAAGTGTCCTTTTTGAGGAGTGATAGGCCTTACTTGCTGGTGAGGCAAGTGTCCTCGTTGAGGAGTGATAGGCCTTACTTGCTGGTGAGGCAAGTGTCCTCGTTGAGGAGTGATAGGCCTTACTTGCTGGTGAGGCAAGTGTCCTCGTTGAGGAGTGATAGGCCTTACTTGCTGGTGAGGCAAGTGTCCTCGTTGAGGAGTGATAGGCCTTACTTGCTGGTGAGGCAAGTGTCCTCGTTGAGGAGTGATAGGCCTTACTTGCTGGTGAGGCAAGTGTCCTCGTTGAGGAGTGATAGGCCTTACTTGCTGGTTAGGCAAGTGTCCTCTTTGAGGAGTGATAGGCCTTACTTGCTGGTGAGGCAAGTGTCCTCGTTGAGGAGTGATAGGCCTTACTTGCTGGTGAGGCAAGTGTCCTCGTTGAGGAGTGATAGGCCTTACTTGCTGGTGAGGCAAGTGTCCTCGTTGAGGAGTGATAGGCCTTACTTGCTGGTGAGGCAAGTGTCCTCGTTGAGGAGTGATAGGCCTTACTTGCTGGTGAGGCAAGTGTCCTCTTTGAGGAGTGATAGGCCTTACTTGCTGGTGAGGCAAGTGTCCTCTTTGAGGAGTGATAGGCCTTACTTGCTGGTGAGGCAAGTGTCCTCTTTGAGGAGTGATAGGCCTTACTTGCTGGTGAGGCAAGTGTCCTCTTTGAGGAGTGATAGGCCTTACTTGCTGGTGAGGCAAGTGTCCTCTTTGAGGAGTGATAGGCCTTACTTGCTGGTGAGGCAAGTGTCCTCTTTGAGGAGTGATAGGCCTTACTTGCTGGTGAGGCAAGTGTCCTCTTTGAGGAGTGATAGGCCTTACTTGCTGGTGAGGCAAGTGTCCTCTTTGAGGAGTAATAGGCCTTACTTGCTCAGCAGGTTTAGAAGGGTTAAGGTTAGTTTTAGGAGCAGCAGGAGTTGGTAAGGCAACTCTGCACTCCTTTTGATAGTGGCCTTTTCTGCCACATCTCCAGCACTCCTCTTGAGCTTTGTCAACAGGAGGCTTGTATGGAGCAACCGACCTACGGTTGTTCCATTTTCGGGAGTACCTTTTGCCAGCGACTAAGGCAAAATCCATAAAGTCGCTGAACATCTCTTGTTTCTCTTCAGCATTAAGATCATCAACAAGAGATTGAATGGGTTGTGGTAGGGTAGAAGAGCTAGCACCAGTATTAAGATTACTGGGCTCAGCAGAGATAAGGGCGAGAGGGTCAAGGGCAGAATGTGCAGAAGAGGTGACAGTAGAAGAAGAGGGACCCGCACGATGCTGTGCATCAGCGGCAGCTCTAAGATTTTGAGCAAGAGCTCTTTCTTCGAACTGTAGCATGCCAAAGAGAGACTCAAGGTTAAGACCATTTAGTCGCTCAGTGGTTCTGAGTATTTGTCTCAGACCTTGCCACTTGATAGGTAAACTATCAAGAAATTTGTGGCACACCTCAAAGTCATCGTGGGTGATACCAACAGTGGTCATATCGTTCAGTAACCCTTTGAATCGGGTATATGAACCGTTTAGACCTTCGTTGGGAAGGGAGAAGAAATTTTCATAGGCTCTTTTTAAGTCAATTTTCTTAGTGGCAATGGTAGCAGCAGAGCCTTCATGCATGCTAACTAATCTATCCCAAACTTCTTTTGAAGAGGGATATCTAATGACCACTTTCATGAGGTCAGTGGGAAGAGTGCTGACAATCATGTTTTTGAGCCTTGCATCAAGATTAACAAGTCTCCTTTCATCGTCAGTCCACTGAACCTCTGGTTTGACAATGTCAATCACAATCTCAGGAGCATCAACAGTTGCTCCTGGTGTTCTTTGAACCAGAGTGGGAATATAAGGACCGACGGTCAGAATGGACATTAGATAGGGTTCCACACCCACTATATGTAGTAACATTCTTTCCTTCCAAGACCCAAAGTCATCGGGCTCGAATCTTGGAGGGACAGATACGTAACCGAAGTCACGTGTGTTCACTAGGGTTGGAACAGCAGACATGTTCTTGTTTTTTTTTAAAAGAAGATTTAAAAAAAAGAAAGTTTAGAAAGAAAAAGTATGCAAACGGATCTTTGTTTCAATGATTTAGAAACGTTGTCTCTGATACCAATTGACAGTCCACTGATTTGCACACTTATATTTGTTTAAACTAAACAGGAAAGTAAAGAACAGAAATAAAGAACACAAACAAGAACAAGTTCAATTGTTAGAAAACTATGCAAGTCTAATCATATGTATCATTGATTTAAACGATGAATACATGGTCGATAATACAACTTGTCTTACAAGAATACAAATGAACTATGTAATTGCTAAGTCTAGAAAGAAGGAAAACTTAAACAATTACAAATAGAGTGAAATACTTTGTGGTGACAAACACACTATAATGATGCGGCTGTGTTCCTTTATATAGAAGAGGAATTAGGGCAACACAGCCTTACAATGATAGTGATGTGATGGTGGTTGTCGACATTCCATTGGCTCTAAGTACTTGATCCAGGAGCCTTTGTCTTCTTTACCAAAACGGGTATGAAAGAGAGAGACCCTTGTTTTGGTCCCAACTGTACCTTTGCCGTATAAGGTAACATTCAGTTAGGAGAACCACCATGTGACTTCTTGTCTTCTTGTTGGTTTGAAATCTTCCCGCCTTGACATACAATTTGGGAAATTAAACCACCCGCTGACGGGAGTCAATGACTCGCTGATGACTCGCTGACGACCCACGTCAGCGACCAAGTCTGGTCAGCGAATCCTTGACTCAACAACTTTTATCGTGATGCTTGAGTTTTAACCGGGCTTATATCTGTATTTTAAGATTTTTGCCGTGGTTATGTTGGATTTAATGAGCGTCCTCTTACTCCAACTTTATATATAGTTTTAATTACTTGTACGTACTCATAATTATATTTGCGAAAGGTTGCGACCCTGTTCGCTTAATTCTTATTTTATTAAAGACTTGCTCCAAAATGATTAATACATATTTTCGGAGCTCTGTCTTACTTAGTGGTAAAACCGTCGGAGATTGGTTGCATTCCATGATCGTCCGACTGACTTGTGTTCCATGTCGACCAAGTCATAGGCTCCGTTTCCATAAGCTTGACCACTTTATATGGTCCTTCCCATGTTTGGCTGAGTTTGCCTTTTTCCTCTTCCTTGCTCTGGCTATTGAGCCTGAGCACGTAATCTCCTGGTTTGAAGGTCGACTTCCGCACCCTTTTGTTGTAGTAGCCTTCCACTTTTTGTCTGTAGGATGCTGCCCTTATTGCTGCTATTTCCCTTCGTTCGTCCAGGATGTCAAGATTTATTCGGAGATTTTCGTCATTGTTCTCCGTCTCTAGGTTGGATACCCTGCAGGTGGAGACTTGGAGCTCCGTTGGCAAGACTGCTTCGGACCCGTATACTAAGCTAAAGGGGGTTTCTTTTGTTCCCCTTTTTGGTGTGGTCCTCAGTCCCCAAAGTACCAGGGGTATTTCATCTACCCATCCTTTCCGGGTGGGTCCCAACCTTTTTTCAATGCCTTTTACTAAGTCTCAGTTTGTTACTTCAACCATTCCGTTTCCTTGGGGGTGGTATACGGATGTGAAGTTCTGTTGAATCTTTAACCAACTGCAGAAATCTGGGAAAGTGCCTTCCGAGAATTGCTTCCCGTTGTCGGAGATGATTATGTGTGGTACCCCAAACCGACATATGATATGTTCGAAGACAAATTTTTCTATATTTTTCCCTGTTATTTCTGTCAGCGGCTTTGCTTCTACCCATTTGGTGAAGTAGTCAATTGCAACAACCAAGAACTTGTGCCCCTATGCTGCTAATGGCAGTGGTCCGACTATATCAATCCCCCATTGTGCAAATGGCCATGCGGAGATGACGGAGGTCATGTCTTGCTTCGGCATTCTACTAACATTTGCGTGTAGTTGGCAATTTACACATACCTGTAGTATTGTCGATGCGTCCTGATGCATGGTTGGCCAATAGTAGCCGAGCCTTAGTATTTTTGCTACTATTGACCTTGGGCCGGCGTGATGCCCGCAGACTCCTCCGTGCGTGTCTGTGATTATCAGGCTAGCCTCATTTGGCCCTACACATCTTAGCCATGGGGTTAGAAAGGCCTTTTTATATAATATTCCATCCATGATTTTGAACTGTGGTGCTTTAATTCTTATTTTCCTGGCTTCGTTTTTGTCTTCCGGAAGGAGTCCGCTTATCAAGTATTCTCTTATAGGCTTCATCCAATTATTGGGGTCTTCCGCGATTGCGGTTAACACCTCTTTTTCATTTATGGACCTATCTTTGAGTACTTCGATTAGGACATCCTTGGCTAGGTGTGAGAATGTAAGGGATGCCAGTTTGCTTAACGCATCTGCCTTTTGGTTATGGTTCCTCCTTATATGCTCTATTTCAAATGACCCGAAGCAATTTACCAACTCGTGGACTTTCTCCAGGTATTTTTTAATTGTCGATTGCTTTGCTTCGAATTCTCCTTGTACTTGTTTTGCTACCAGTTGTGAGTCCACATATACATGAATGTGACAGACCTTCATTTCTTTTGCTATGCAAAGCCCTGCTAATAGTGCTTCGTATTCTGCTTCGTTGTTCGTTGTTTCGAATTCGAACCGTAATGCGTACGTGTATTCTTTCTTATCGGGCCCTATCAGCATTAGTCCTGCTCCGGAGCCACTTTTACTCGAAGCTCCGTTTGTGTACAGCTGCCATTCGTTGCTATCGTTTTCTTCAGTGATAGTCAACGTGCTTGAGTGGCTTGTAGCTCCGGTTTCTTTATTGTGTTGGGTTTCCGCGATGAAGTCTGCCAACACTTGTCCTTTCATTGAGCTTCGGGCACGAAACTCGATATTATGTTCCCCGAGTTCAATGGCCCATTTGGCCATTCTTCCTGACTTTTCTGGTTTGAGCAACACTTGTTTGATTGGTTTGTCCGTCAGAACGACAATGTTGTGGGCTTGAAAATATCTTCGTAGTCTTTTGGCGGTGTGAACCAATGCCAGGACTAATTTCTCAAGCTCCGGATACCGTGCTTCCGCTCCTTGTAGTATTCTGCTGACGAAATAGATTGGTATTTGCTTCTTATCTCTTTCTGCTAGCAGCACAGAACTTACGCATTCCGGGGATGATGCTATATATATGTACAGGGTTTCCCCTGCTATGGGGGATGTTAAGGTTGGTAGTTCCGCGATATACTTCTTCATTTGCTCGAAAGCTTCATTAGCTTTGACGGTCCACTTAAATGTTTTCTTGTCGATACACCCCTTGAGCGTCTTGAAGAATGGGAGTTGTTTTTCCGCCCCCTGGACAAAAATCTGCTCAGCGCTGCCAACTTCCCGTTCAGGCTTTGCACTTCCTTTATGGAGGTTGGTGGGAGCAGTTGCGAAAGCTTGTTTACTTTGGACGGATTGGCTTGTATTCCTTTCTTTGTGATGTAATACCCCAGGAATTTTCCTTTTTCTACCCCGAATGAGCACTTCTTCGGGTTAAGCTTCATGTTGATGCTCCTTAGGGTATTGAAGGTTTCCTGTATATCTGTCAGCAATTCTTCCTCGCTTCTGCTTTTGATAACCATGTCGTCGACGTACGCTTCCAAGTTTCTACCTAAGTGATGTTGAAAAACTTTGTCGACCAATCGCTGGTAAGTTGCCCCTGCATTTTTTAGGCCAAACGGCATCTTCGTGTAACAGTATATTCCTTTGCTAGTGTAGAACGATGTCTTCCCTTCGTCGCCTTTGGCCATTTGTATCTGGTGGTATCCTTTATATGCGTCTAAAAAGCACTTTAGTCTGAAATCCGCTACGGACTCGACTTTCCAGTCAATCTCGGGTAGGGGGTAGCAGTCTTTTGGCGTGGCTTTGTTTATGTTTGTAAAGTCTACGCACATCCGCCACCCTCCATCGTTTTTCTTTACCATAACCGGGTTAGCTACCCATGTTGGGTATACTGATTCTTTTATTATTCCGGCTTTTAAAAGTTCCTCCACATCTTTTAACGCGGCCTGATCTCTTTCTGCCGCCAGAGATCTTTTCTTTTGGTGAACGGGGGTTAGGTGCTTGTGTTCGTTTAGCCTATGCTCCGTTATGAATTCTTCGCCTCGTACTGATATTTTCCGAGGGACTCCCGTCATGTCGGAGTACTCCCATGCGAAGACATCCATGTTATCTTCTAACAATTTCTGGAGTTTTAACTTGAATTCTGTTGGTAATTGCTTCCCTATAGAGATTAGCTGCTCTGGGAATGCTGGGTTTATCGCGATCCCTTCTTCCTTATCCTGCTCTACTACTGCTGGGATTGTGACCTTCGTCTCTTCTCTGGCGCGTTTTACACCATGGACGTGTCTTCCAGTGTCGCGGAGGGACTCTATTGTTCCTACCCCTTCTGGGGTCAGAAATTTGACCATTGAATGGATTGTTGACGCGACAATTCCTAGCTTCCTCATGGCGGGTCTGCCTAATAACATATTATAGGGGGAGGGCGACCTTACTATGACAAAGTCGAGATCCTCCGTCCTGACGGTGGGGGTCTGGCCGATCTGAACGGATAGGTTGATTTCTCCAATCGGCCAGATTCGTTCCCCTGCAAACCCTATCAGAGGTGTTTTGGCAGAAGTCATCAGGCCTCGTACTTGATCAGGGAGCTGCAAAAAACAATGTTCATAAAGAACATCACATTCGCTACCTCCGTCTATGTACGATATCACGGACGGTGACTTGTATTACCAGCGGGTCTTCTGAGAACGCATCGGCTCCTTTTGAGTCGAAGACTATATCTTCGAAGATGGCGTCGCCTCCCACGCCCTTCCTTTTGGTTTCTGTTTCAGGGAAAGCTCGGGGCGGCCCGTAGCCGTTGCCACGAATCTCCCTTACTCCAGAATTGAGGTCGGCCATCTAACTTTTTTCGATCGGCAATGGGTTCGGTTGCTGTATTCGGGTCCCACGGATGGCGCCAATTTGTTTGATCAAATAATCGCACTATGGCTCCGACCTAGGGTTAGGGGGTGTTTGTATTTTAGAGAGGCGATTCCCTTACGGTAAGAGGGCTGAGAGGCCGCTTTACGCCTGGTTGTTTAGGGTTTTTTATCTCAAGAGGTGAATGATCCTCTTGGACGTAAATTCATCCCTATATATAGGGGTTAGGAAGCTTGAAGAGGAGGAAAAGGAGTTAGAGTAAATCTTTCCCTCTTTTGAGAATATCTTCTATCTTTTAAGAAGATTTGTGGTGATCTCGTGTCCGAGGTATGCGGACCCTAATATATACTTTCCATACGGTATACGCATTCCTCCGGGACTAGGTAATTTGACCTAAGAGCTCCGGGAATATTTCTGTTTACGGAGGCAGTGCTTCGTATAGATGTCTCAATTTTACCCGTAGGTACCTGATACGGAGGTAGAGCTCCGGGTAGGGTACATAATCACTATCATTGTGCCTGTTATAATTTGCGCCTCTATTATTCGTGAGAAAAGTTGTGTAATAATTAACCTCGTTCCGTTACAAAGACCAGCTGTGGGGTTTAAGTTTCTGAGTAATATTACGGGTGAATTAACCTTTAATTCAAGACAATGTGGAGGTAAACCGTTCAACTCTAACAGATTTAAGTATTCAGTATGGTCACCTACATTTGGAAGTATTGAATCGAAGCTATTGTATGTTTTATTGGTTCCTGGACACATTTTGAGTATAGTTTGGTTGATTTCAGAAGCGGTGTCATTTTTGGGGCATACTATTGCTTTTTTGGATAGAGTTGTTGTAGATGGGTATTGTAAGGTGTCGGCGTCGTATATAAATTTTATCAGTTCATTAAGCGCGTTCTTTTTAAATGGTATTATATATTGTGTTGGTATCTGTATGTTTTTGGTATTCTCGGGGTCGTCTTTGTCTGCTATTCCTAGTTTACCGTGTCCTAAAGCAAGAAGCCATGAAGAGAACTCTGTAATTAGGTTCCTTTCTGATGGATTAAGGTTTGGTTTGTCTAAACGCATGTTTTGAATTAGTTTATAGATCTTGAAGTGTTTCCATAGGTGGGAGTTTGGTAAAGTGGATGCCAAGATTGTTGCCTTGGATGCCTTCGGTATTACCGGTAACGTTTGTCGAAAGTCACCACCTAATAACATAGATTTTCCGCCAAAAGGAATGTTGCTGTTGTCAAGTAGGTCTTGTAAAGACTTATTTAATGATTCAAAACATTTACGGTCGTTCATTGGTGCCTCATCCCGGATAACTAAAGAAGTTTCTTTAATTAGTTGTGCAAGATGTGTTTTTTTCTTTATGTGGCATAGCGATTCGTCTGTTAAATCTAATGGAATTTTAAATCGTGAGTGAGCAGTTCTACCAGACGGAAGTAATAAAGAGGCAATGCCAGATGCTGCTACTGCTAGAACAATGTGTCCTTTGGACCGCAAAGCTGAAATCATTGTTTTCCATAAGAATGTCTTTCCAGTACCACCGTGGCCGTAAAAAAACCCTAATACTTGTTTACTGGAAGTTATCGATGTCATAACATCTTCATATACAACTAATTGCTCGGGGTTTAGCATAGGTAGAAAGGACTGATGCTCTGCGGCTAATTGTTCTCTATCATAGTTTTTTTCTTCCATGAGGAGTCTATTTTTAAGTTGTTCAATTAGATGTGGCATTGGTATGGGCAGTCCAAAGTCATGTAGGGATCTTGATGCATCACTTGTATGAAGTAATAACTCAAGTTCATATAGAACAAATTGTGTCTCAAACTCGGTGTTTATTGTAGTGTAACTATGTGTGATGTCATCGGCCATTTTATGCCAGTGTTCTCTCCATAGCTGTGAAGGGTTTGAAATTTCACAATATAAGAGCATGTGAATGAATAGCGAACGTAGTTCTGCGGCGGTCGCCCAACCGGCAGCTTCGTTGAATGTGGCTGACCATTCGTTGTCATTCTCAAGTAAACCTAGTTTTTCACATGCAGCGCGATATGTAGGACAAAGTTGACCGTGCACAGTTTTATACAATTAAAAGATTGGAAACCTTTTTGTTGGTGAAGTAACATTCGGAGGTAAAAGATTTCACCACAACTTGGATGTATGTATATGAGTCTTCCAATTGCTGGTGTTTTTGTAGTTGTTCTCCTTATCCATTTTCTATCGGGGATATCCCATCTGTATTCAAGTAGGTAGTTAATGTATGTTAAATGACGTCCATCAGCATTGTATTTGTTATTGAGTAGCCATTCAGTAAGTGTAGTTCGTCTAAGGAATGCGTTGGACGCTATGGTGTGAGCCATGAAGTGTAGGCATAAATCACGATTATATGGGACAACGTATCCATTGTCAATCGGGATACCGTTCTTATTTACACTGAATCCTGGGTGTTGACGTTTATAGTGAACATGGTCGTTTTTGTCAAAAAAAAAAGTATTTTTGCTGATAGGCTTTTGGGAAATTCTTACTGCAAGATCCTTTTGACATGCAGGGTGAATTAGGTTTAAGTAATCTGCAAGGACCATGAATCATAAGATTCGTAACAATCTTATGGAGATCTGGGTCCATGGTTGGGCTAGGTATTTCTGCAGATATATACTTGTCAACGTCCTCTGCATTCCTAATCTTAGACGTTTGCGTCACCCAGAGTAACAGATGACAGTGCGGTAACCCTCTCTTTTGGAACTCTATCGTGTATAAATCTAAAATATATCCATTAGAATACTACTCTTAGGCAAAGAAGAGAACATTTGTTGATAATCATGGGATGGAAAGTAAAAGGAAGAAGCAAACCTGCGGAAACCTCTCCAAAAGGTTTTTTATCTTTAAGGAACTTTCGCAAGGATTCGACTTTAATTCAGAAAACTTTGGCGATTGTATTAGGACGATCCTCAACCTTAAGTGATGGGTATTTAGACATGTATCTTTGTATTTCTGGCCATTTAACATTACACGTGAAAGTAATAAAGTATTGTGGTTGCCATGGACTCGACAAATAGCTAGGGCATCTAAATAGTGTTTGTACATGTAACGTGGACCACCTGTGAAAGAAGAGGGTAAAATTGTTCTTTTTCCTATGGACCGACCCTCGGTGTCACCACGTTGTATAGCGTCATGTATTCCTTGAAGAAACTCGTTACGAAGAATGTTTTGGTTATGTCTTATATAGTCTAGGCGGCTTTCCTCGATGCAAACATATGCATCAACTATATATTGTTGCAATAGTCTCCCGCCATGTAAGAGATGAGTGTATATGTTATGTCGGTCATGTAATAGATATTTATAATACATGTTCATTGAAAAGTTTTTATCTTTTGATGATTCATCAACATGTAAAGACATATCGGGGGACCATCCACTTTCGCCATGTAGGAACAAAAGTGGATATTGCAATGCCATGTATAATGGGTGTAGCTTGCTTATGCGTTGTGGTCTCCCGTCTTTATGACGAATAATTATGTCGAAGTTACTACATGAAGAATCAGGTTGAGGAAGTATAGCACCTATGGTACCAGGAGAGGGCATGTCGTAAGATATCTTTTTTGGATTGCTATAAAGACATATACAGAATTCAGGAATGTTAGTTGTTGAACAAATGTCTCTAGCAGTTCTAAAAAGCTTAACTAACTCGTTGGAGCTTTCGAGTACATTCATAAGGAAAACTATTGTGTCCTCTTGTAATCGTGATTGAGTTTCAGATGAGAAAATGCTTAAACGACTAGACAACTCGTTTTCTGTGTCGTATATATACATTTGCAGAAGCGTGGTTTCTCGTTCGGCAAGGGGCACATACCACCAAGATAATGATGATTTTGACCTTCAATTTTGAACACGTATGGACCAGAGCCGTCGTTTATGCTGTCATCTACTTTCGCACCAAACGATGTCATCGAGAACATTGAGTTGTAAGCTCTAATGTTTGCAAGGAATTCAGGTTGTTGATAAAGACGAATAGTTTCCGCGTTAGGAGTTATTGGATAAGGTAGAACAACCTGACCACGTTTGCAACATTGTGTATATATAGGACGCAATTTTGTAGAGTCTGCGATTGAGCGTTCATCATACCAAAAGTAGGCACCACAGAATTGACAAACGTAGTCGTTGTCACCATTGTCAATGTATGCCGAAGGTATAAATATTGAGTTCTTACTCACTGAGGGTCGATGCACAACACGGCGTGAAGGTCTAGATGATGGGCATTGAAATGTAGAAGAATGACCATCATCTGTTGATGGGTTTTTTCTTTTTCGTGAGGTCGACATATATGTTTAATATATATTGAGAAAGAAGATATGGTGGTATAATTTACTAAAGTAACTTAGAATGCTATTACTGAAAACTAAAAGTGATAATTCACATATATCAACTGCGTTATAGTTCATATAGGAAAAAAAAAAGGAAATAGAAAATAGGAATATGTTATCAAATAGGTCACCTTATGAGTAGATGATATGTATGTCAATAGTCAGCAAAGTGGTGCCTCTGTTACCTGTGCCAACAGTGAGAATGTTATATAAGAAAATATATTCGTCTATGAACACAAAGATAACACATGTATGACAGATTGCTGAAACTTAATACTTTGACTAACCATCATTTATTTAGCCATATGTATATATGAAGTTATATATTTTTAGTGTTAGATATATTGCTGAAGCGTTTAAAGTTTGTATGCGTATGTCTACAATTATTACGTCAGTGCCTCCGATAATCGACCGTTTTGTTTCATCCAGTTTTGCTAAAACTTTATACATGACGATGGACAATGATGGTGTTAGCACTTAGCAAGAAGAAAACAATATGTTTGTTTATCCATGATTGATTATCTTTGATATGAAAAGAAAAAAATAATAATTCAAATATTAAAATAAAAGAAAATCATACATACCTTTATTGGATTCAACAATAACTAACATGAAGTTGAGTTTTTGAGCTGGTGGTAGAGTACTCTGGAAGTGGGTGTTGTAACTTTTTGGTGGAAAAAGAAAGAGTAGGAGATGATATGAAATGGGTGGATGGGGATGCATTTGTACGAAAGAAATGTAAAATATATTCCATCCACCAACTTACCTTCATTGGAGATGTACAGAAAGAGTAGGAGATGATATGAAATGGGTGGATGGGGATGCATTTGTACGGAAGAAATGTAAAATATCTTCCATCCACCGACTTACCTTCATTGGAGATGTACATTGTGCTTAGAAATGGGTACTTTTAGCTACAGGGTAAAGCTCTCACATTTGGTAGGTTACTTTTTAAATATATTTTAAATTTCGCATAGCTATGCATGCAAATTTCTTTTAGCTTTTTACCGCAAATCTAAACTTCTTATTTATACCCAAAAAATCATTTGTAATTTCATCCATCCATGGCATCTCTAAATGCTACATGTGTATCAAGAAACCCCGAATTATTGTGGTTACATGCTCCAAATACCCGTTCATACAACTTTTTCCATAACCCCACTGTGGAACCTCTAAGATGTAGAAGAGCTAATGGGTAGTTGAATGAACTGTTGAAGGATGAGGACATGCTTGAGAGATTCATGACGCATATCAGGAATTTCAGGGTGTATTCGAGTCAGTGGTTCACAATATCGATCATCATCTGATGGGCGCATTGGTGGAGACATGGTGTCTGGAGACGAACACATTTCATTTTCCTATTGGTGTAGCAACTGTCACCTTACAAGATGTCCAGGAGATATGGGGTTTATCTATAGATGGACCAACCGTGTCTGGTTCCTGGGTAACAGAAACAAAAAATATCTCATTCTGGAATAATTTGTTTCAAGAGTATCTGGGGCATTTTCCTACTGAATTCAATGATCATGATAACTTGGAAAATGGTAGAAGCAAACTTAAAACCTTAACATATTACATAGGTCAACCGTTTGATCTGGAAGATGATGTGGTATGCCTACAAAGAGCTAGAATGATTATTCTAGCTCTTCTTAGTGCTTTGGTGTTTGTCGATCCAAACACCTATGATGTAAGTCTGAATTTTTTGCAAAACCTAGACGACCTAATTTTTTGCAAAACGAAGGTCGAAAAAGTTGAGGTTTTGTAGTTGTCGCTAATTTATATAGATAACTATCTAAAGCGACTGGGCCAACAAGATAGGGCGTTGATGGTCCTTTGTTGTTGTTGCAGTATTGGGCGTGGGAAAAAATGTCACGGATTGCCCCATGCGTCATCCTTGGGACGACGAGCCATATAATTATGGCGAGTGCTTAGCGAACAGGTGATGGGTTTCTCCCATGTTCAGACACCTGCTAATGTGTAATATTCTACCGGTCTTTTTCTAATGCGCTAACGAATGAGCAGGTTTAAAATTAATATTTTTTAATGTTTTAATATTTTATATACTTTGTAAGTTATAATAATTTAAAATTTTTACAATACAGTTCAAATGGACCTGTATGAGATTTATCCACTTACTACCTGAAGATTGTACGGATGGTGAGGGCATATGGACATACGTTCGCCAAATGATACATTGGGATGAGGTGGAACCACATCTACCACAGAGGGTTGCTAATACAAACCATTCCATGTGATCTTGGTTTGTTTCCACCACAGGAGTATAGCACACTTCATGGGTGCAGGAAGGGAAGAAAAAGTGTGGTCGATTGGGCTCAACGACATAGTCAGTATATAGACCAATGGAACAACCGACAAGACCGGGTCTACCAAGGAGTTGCAGGGTCTACGACTGCGGAATGCTATATGAAGTGGTATCATGAGCGTACTATATTAATTGTTTCAAAACCGGGTCAGGAACAGCCTTCTGGCCAATATCCTGCATGAGAGGCTGAACAACAATTGTTGGTAAGTTTTTTTCTTTAAAAATTGCTACTAATATTTAAGGTGCACAACAACATGCACTGATACAGGTTGACCAGCCAGCTTGTCATTCACAAGAAGCATATCCGAGTCACAACCAGGTGTTTGAAGACTTTTGATCCATACCACGAGAGGTTTTTTCCTACAGTCAGCAGGATGAGGGTATGAATTACAATTCAGAAAATTTTCATTTTCCTGCCTCGCAAGAGTTTCAATGCCATCCCTCCCAAAACCAACAGGGTAATTCATGGGTTGCTGGTGCTTCAGGTTATGGAAACCAGCATGTGTTCAGGGCTCTCTCCCAAAACACGAGTTATTTTAGCCTAAATGTACCATACCATTTGTTCAATGTCTCCCCAAATACATTTGCACTTGATTACGCAATGAATATGGGTCAACCGGCATGAAATTTCTCTCCTGTTCCAATGCAAAACTTCGATATGCCAACTTTATCTCAACACCCAGCTACAAATCTGGGAAATGATGAAGAAGAAGATGAACAAGCAGAATAGTTGTTGCTTGCGCAAGAGCTCGCAGGCAAAATCGTGGTCAACCAGGATGTGGAACGGGTGGTGCTCGTTAGATTAGGAAAATGTATTATGTTTGTTAATATATTTTTATTAAATAAAGATAAATCCTTACATATTGACGGATTAAAAAGACTACATATTCAAAGACTACATAAAATTACTCACGGAAACCGTCTTCACCTAGCAATTTTCAAGATTGCGAAGAGTCGATTTTTTTATCAATCAACTTTAGCAATTTATCAAGTTCAGAAGTTATTTCATCGATTCTTGGTAATACCTGAGATATTCGCCATGCATTTCTTCACTTGTGATGATTCTGCTACCACTTTTTGTTATTTGTTTTTTTTCCTCATATTCAAGCTTCTTTTGTTCCATAAGAAGCTTACAATCATTAATTTTGTAGTAAAGTTCATACCCGTCTTCTATATCTTCTTTACATTGTGCTTTCAATGCATGAAATGTTATCATAGGTGGTGATGATGGGCCAAATGACGATGAGTCAGCCATACTGTGTGTTTTATTAAAAATAGCGATTCCTTTATATATATATGTTTGTTCCAAATTCTTATAACCTATATATATATATATATATAACTCGACTGGATCCGTGGACATTGACCAATTGTCACATCATATTTGAAACCAGATTTAAAAAATGAGTTTACAGCAATGTTTTAAAAACCGGTATTTTAGTCATACCTGTAACAACCGTGACTTTTGACCCGATGACTATTTGTGCCATTTGGCTAACAGTTTAGTTAGTAATTTAAATTTAAGTCTTTTGGGGTTCATTTAAGTGCAATGTGTACACATAGATCAATTTGTCGTGCAATCTGGGACTTATGCGCTAGTCGAGTTCATTAGTCGTGCTAAGCGATGCTTACAATCTAAAAACAACTAAATGTAAATGATTTTTGTAAATCAAGGTAGAAACTTGGGAGAATAAGCGAGTTTTAGCGAAACGTTAAGTTAAAGTATGTTTGTGAGTTCGTTGTGGATTTTAAAGGGTTAACGTTTTGCTATTTGTCGAATTTAGCGGAGCGGGAGCCTACTCTTCTGGTCTCTAGGCCGGCCCTCCCCCCCCTTCCAACTCCTCCTCCACCCATTTCATTACTTCTTTCTTTCTTTCTCTTTTTCTCTCAAGAACACAAGACCATCCATCTTTTTTTTTTCTTCTTCTAGCAATCATTTGGTGTTCTTATAACTGAATTTAAGCTAGAATCATAATCATCGTTACCTCATTATCGTCTACTCGAAGAATCACAAGTTGAAGTTCAAGCATTCTTACCATTTTGGCCATTTTACCCAAATTCGGGTTTTAGCTCGGGGAGAACGTTTTGGTAAGTCTAATTCATCCCATTTACTCCTATTTATGTTAGTGTATGCTATTCCGGTCATTTCGAGTATTTACAAGTCCTAAATCGGCTTAAATCGAGTTTTGGGTCAATTAGGGTTTTAATTAGGGTTTGGATCGAATTGATGATTTGGTGATGTTTTGGACGGATTTATGGATTGGGTTATGTTCATTTATGTTCATTAATACTTATTTAAGCTTCAAATCGAGTCACAAGTCCCTGCAAGTTGTTTTGGATCGATTTGGGTTGAGTTATAGGGTTTTGGTTCATGAAAACTGCTGCTGCTGCTGATCGTCTGTTTGTAACGGCCGTCATGCCCTATAACGCCCGTCAGGCCTTCTAACGGCCGTCACCTGGCCGTCACAGGAGGTGGAGCTGAAATGGACTTAACGGCCGTCACTTTTGTGACGCCCGTTAGGGACTAGTTTTGTCGAACATTTTCAAACGCTTATAACTTTTGATCCGTAAGTCCAATTGAGTCATATGACCTATCGTTGGAATCGTGAGAGAGTCTACTTTCACATGGTATAGTCCTTTTGATCTGAATCCTTGTCCATTTTTAAAAATGTCGACTCAAAGTGTCTTGGTCATACCCCGGAAAGTCATTGAAGCGTCTGTGGGGTTGTGACTTGACTTGAACCTACTAGACCAGCTCGTTTAGGGTTGTTAAGGTTAAAATTGATTGTATTGTGATGTACCTTGTTAGGTTGTGGACACGTGGCGGCTGTTGGACATTTATAGCTCGATATTAACTTGTCGTTTTGCTTGGAAATCAAGGTGAGTTTCGTAGCTCCCTACTCAATCGAGATTCGGGCTGAAAAGTGTACAACTGTTGTGTGCTTACGTGTTGATTGTGCATTTATATGTTGCCTTGGTTTATGACATAGTTCGATTGTGCATACGTTTGAATTCTTGATTGATTTATGGATTATATATATATATATAGAATGATATATATATATATATATATATATATATATATATATATATATATATATATATATATATATATATATATATATATATATATATATATATATATATATATATATATATATATATATATATATATATATATATATATATATATATATATATATATATATATATATATATATATATATATATATATATATATATATATATATATATATATATATATATATATATATATATATATATATATATATATATATATATATATATATATATATATATATATATATATATATATATATATATATATATATATATATATATATATATATATATATATATATATATATATATATATATATATATATATATATATATATATATATATATATATATATATATATATATATATATATATATATATATATATATATATATATATATATATATATATATATATATATATATATATATATATATATATATATATATATATATATATATATATATATATATATATATATATATATATATATATATATATATATATATATATATATATATATATATATATATATATATATATATATATATATATATATATATATATATATATATATATATATATATATATATATATATATATATATATATATATATATATATATATATATATATATATATATATATATATATATATATATATATATATATATATATATATATATATATATATATATATATATATATATATATATATATATATATATATATATATATATATATATATATATATATATATATATATATATATATATATATATATATATATATATATATATATATATATATATATATATATATATATATATATATATATATATATATATATATATATATATATATATATATATATATATATATATATATATATATATATATATATATATATATATATATATATATATATATATATATATATATATATATATATATATATATATATATATATATATATATATATATATATATATATATATATATATATATATATATATATATATATATATATATATATATATATATATATATATATATATATATATATATATATATATATATATATATATATATATATATATATATATATATATATATATATATATATATATATATATATATATATATATATATATATATATATATATATATATATATATATATATATATATATATATATATATATATATATATATATATATATATATATATATATATATATATATATATATATATATATATATATATATATATATATATATATATATATATATATATATATATATATATATATATATATATATATATATATATATATATATATATATATATATATATATATATATATATATATATATATATATATATATATATATATATATATATATATATATATATATATATATATATATATATATATATATATATATATATATATATATATATATATATATATATATATATATATATATATATATATATATATATATATATATATATATATATATATATATATATATATATATATATATATATATATATATATATATATATATATATATATATATATATATATATATATATATATATATATATATATATATATATATATATATATATATATATATATATATATATATATATATATATATATATATATATATATATATATATATATATATATATATATATATATATATATATATATATATATATATATATATATATATATATATATATATATATATATATATATATATATATATATATATATATATATATATATATATATATATATATATATATATATATATATATATATATATATATATATATATATATATATATATATATATATATATATATATATATATATATATATATATATATATATATATATATATATATATATATATATATATATATATATATATATATATATATATATATATATATATATATATATATATATATATATATATATATATATATATATATATATATATATATATATATATATATATATATATATATATATATATATATATATATATATATATATATATATATATATATATATATATATATATATATATATATATATATATATATATATATATATATATATATATATATATATATATATATATATATATATATATATATATATATATATATATATATATATATATATATATATATATATATATATATATATATATATATATATATATATATATATATATATATATATATATATATATATATATATATATATATATATATATATATATATATATATATATATATATATATATATATATATATATATATATATATATATATATATATATATATATATATATATATATATATATATATATATATATATATATATATATATATATATATATATATATATATATATATATATATATATATATATATATATATATATATATATATATATATATATATATATATATATATATATATATATATATATATATATATATATATATATATATATATATATATATATATATATATATATATATATATATATATATATATATATATATATATATATATATATATATATATATATATATATATATATATATATATATATATATATATATATATATATATATATATATATATATATATATATATATATATATATATATATATATATATATATATATATATATATATATATATATATATATATATATATATATATATATATATATATATATATATATATATATATATATATATATATATATATATATATATATATATATATATATATATATATATATATATATATATATATATATATATATATATATATATATATATATATATATATATATATATATATATATATATATATATATATATATATATATATATATATATATATATATATATATATATATATATATATATATATATATATATATATATATATATATATATATATATATATATATATATATATATATATATATATATATATATATATATATATATATATATATATATATATATATATATATATATATATATATATATATATATATATATATATATATATATATATATATATATATATATATATATATATATATATATATATATATATATATATATATATATATATATATATATATATATATATATATATATATATATATATATATATATATATATATATATATATATATATATATATATATATATATATATATATATATATATATATATATATATATATATATATATATATATATATATATATATATATATATATATATATATATATATATATATATATATATATATATATATATATATATATATATATATATATATATATATATATATATATATATATATATATATATATATATATATATATATATATATATATATATATATATATATATATATATATATATATATATATATATATATATATATATATATATATATATATATATATATATATATATATATATATATATATATATATATATATATATATATATATATATATATATATATATATATATATATATATATATATATATATATATATATATATATATATATATATATATATATATATATATATATATATATATATATATATATATATATATATATATATATATATATATATATATATATATATATATATATATATATATATATATATATATATATATATATATATATATATATATATATATATATATATATATATATATATATATATATATATATATATATATATATATATATATATATATATATATATATATATATATATATATATATATATATATATATATATATATATATATATATATATATATATATATATATATATATATATATATATATATATATATATATATATATATATATATATATATATATATATATATATATATATATATATATATATATATATATATATATATATATATATATATATATATATATATATATATATATATATATATATATATATATATATATATATATATATATATATATATATATATATATATATATATATATATATATATATATATATATATATATATATATATATATATATATATATATATATATATATATATATATATATATATATATATATATATATATATATATATATATATATATATATATATATATATATATATATATATATATATATATATATATATATATATATATATATATATATATATATATATATATATATATATATATATATATATATATATATATATATATATATATATATATATATATATATATATATATATATATATATATATATATATATATATATATATATATATATATATATATATATATATATATATATATATATATATATATATATATATATATATATATATATATATATATATATATATATATATATATATATATATATATATATATATATATATATATATATATATATATATATATATATATATATATATATATATATATATATATATATATATATATATATATATATATATATATATATATATATATATATATATATATATATATATATATATATATATATATATATATATATATATATATATATATATATATATATATATATATATATATATATATATATATATATATATATATATATATATATATATATATATATATATATATATATATATATATATATATATATATATATATATATATATATATATATATATATATATATATATATATATATATATATATATATATATATATATATATATATATATATATATATATATATATATATATATATATATATATATATATATATATATATATATATATATATATATATATATATATATATATATATATATATATATATATATATATATATATATATATATATATATATATATATATATATATATATATATATATATATATATATATATATATATATATATATATATATATATATATATATATATATATATATATATATATATATATATATATATATATATATATATATATATATATATATATATATATATATATATATATATATATATATATATATATATATATATATATATATATATATATATATATATATATATATATATATATATATATATATATATATATATATATATATATATATATATATATATATATATATATATATATATATATATATATATATATATATATATATATATATATATATATATATATATATATATATATATATATATATATATATATATATATATATATATATATATATATATATATATATATATATATATATATATATATATATATATATATATATATATATATATATATATATATATATATATATATATATATATATATATATATATATATATATATATATATATATATATATATATATATATATATATATATATATATATATATATATATATATATATATATATATATATATATATATATATATATATATATATATATATATATATATATATATATATATATATATATATATATATATATATATATATATATATATATATATATATATATATATATATATATATATATATATATATATATATATATATATATATATATATATATATATATATATATATATATATATATATATATATATATATATATATATATATATATATATATATATATATATATATATATATATATATATATATATATATATATATATATATATATATATATATATATATATATATATATATATATATATATATATATATATATATATATATATATATATATATATATATATATATATATATATATATATATATATATATATATATATATATATATATATATATATATATATATATATATATATATATATATATATATATATATATATATATATATATATATATATATATATATATATATATATATATATATATATATATATATATATATATATATATATATATATATATATATATATATATATATATATATATATATATATATATATATATATATATATATATATATATATATATATATATATATATATATATATATATATATATATATATATATATATATATATATATATATATATATATATATATATATATATATATATATATATATATATATATATATATATATATATATATATATATATATATATATATATATATATATATATATATATATATATATATATATATATATATATATATATATATATATATATATATATATATATATATATATATATATATATATATATATATATATATATATATATATATATATATATATATATATATATATATATATATATATATATATATATATATATATATATATATATATATATATATATATATATATATATATATATATATATATATATATATATATATATATATATATATATATATATATATATATATATATATATATATATATATATATATATATATATATATATATATATATATATATATATATATATATATATATATATATATATATATATATATATATATATATATATATATATATATATATATATATATATATATATATATATATATATATATATATATATATATATATATATATATATATATATATATATATATATATATATATATATATATATATATATATATATATATATATATATATATATATATATATATATATATATATATATATATATATATATATATATATATATATATATATATATATATATATATATATATATATATATATATATATATATATATATATATATATATATATATATATATATATATATATATATATATATATATATATATATATATATATATATATATATATATATATATATATATATATATATATATATATATATATATATATATATATATATATATATATATATATATATATATATATATATATATATATATATATATATATATATATATATATATATATATATATATATATATATATATATATATATATATATATATATATATATATATATATATATATATATATATATATATATATATATATATATATATATATATATATATATATATATATATATATATATATATATATATATATATATATATATATATATATATATATATATATATATATATATATATATATATATATATATATATATATATATATATATATATATATATATATATATATATATATATATATATATATATATATATATATATATATATATATATATATATATATATATATATATATATATATATATATATATATATATATATATATATATATATATATATATATATATATATATATATATATATATATATATATATATATATATATATATATATATATATATATATATATATATATATATATATATATATATATATATATATATATATATATATATATATATATATATATATATATATATATATATATATATATATATATATATATATATATATATATATATATATATATATATATATATATATATATATATATATATATATATATATATATATATATATATATATATATATATATATATATATATATATATATATATATATATATATATATATATATATATATATATATATATATATATATATATATATATATATATATATATATATATATATATATATATATATATATATATATATATATATATATATATATATATATATATATATATATATATATATATATATATATATATATATATATATATATATATATATATATATATATATATATATATATATATATATATATATATATATATATATATATATATATATATATATATATATATATATATATATATATATATATATATATATATATATATATATATATATATATATATATATATATATATATATATATATATATATATATATATATATATATATATATATATATATATATATATATATATATATATATATATATATATATATATATATATATATATATATATATATATATATATATATATATATATATATATATATATATATATATATATATATATATATATATATATATATATATATATATATATATATATATATATATATATATATATATATATATATATATATATATATATATATATATATATATATATATATATATATATATATATATATATATATATATATATATATATATATATATATATATATATATATATATATATATATATATATATATATATATATATATATATATATATATATATATATATATATATATATATATATATATATATATATATATATATATATATATATATATATATATATATATATATATATATATATATATATATATATATATATATATATATATATATATATATATATATATATATATATATATATATATATATATATATATATATATATATATATATATATATATATATATATATATATATATATATATATATATATATATATATATATATATATATATATATATATATATATATATATATATATATATATATATATATATATATATATATATATATATATATATATATATATATATATATATATATATATATATATATATATATATATATATATATATATATATATATATATATATATATATATATATATATATATATATATATATATATATATATATATATATATATATATATATATATATATATATATATATATATATATATATATATATATATATATATATATATATATATATATATATATATATATATATATATATATATATATATATATATATATATATATATATATATATATATATATATATATATATATATATATATATATATATATATATATATATATATATATATATATATATATATATATATATATATATATATATATATATATATATATATATATATATATATATATATATATATATATATATATATATATATATATATATATATATATATATATATATATATATATATATATATATATATATATATATATATATATATATATATATATATATATATATATATATATATATATATATATATATATATATATATATATATATATATATATATATATATATATATATATATATATATATATATATATATATATATATATATATATATATATATATATATATATATATATATATATATATATATATATATATATATATATATATATATATATATATATATATATATATATATATATATATATATATATATATATATATATATATATATATATATATATATATATATATATATATATATATATATATATATATATATATATATATATATATATATATATATATATATATATATATATATATATATATATATATATATATATATATATATATATATATATATATATATATATATATATATATATATATATATATATATATATATATATATATATATATATATATATATATATATATATATATATATATATATATATATATATATATATATATATATATATATATATATATATATATATATATATATATATATATATATATATATATATATATATATATATATATATATATATATATATGTAAGTCTAATTCATCCCATTTACTCCTATTTATGTTAGTGTATGCTATTCCGGTCATTTCGAGTATTTACAAGTCCTAAATCGGCTTAAATCGAGTTTTGGGTCAATTAGGGTTTTAATTAAGGTTTGGATCGAATTGATGATTTGGTGATGTTTTGGACGGATTTATGGATTGGGTTATGTTCATTTATGTTCATTAATACTTATTTAAGCTTCAAATCGGTCACAAGTCCCTGCAAGTTGTTTTGGATCGATTTGGGTTGAGTTATAGGGTTTTGGTTCATGAAAACTGCTGCTGCTGCTGATCGTCTGTTTGTAACGGCCGTCATGCCCTATAACGCCCGTCAGGCCTTCTAACGGCCGTCACCTGGCCGTCACAGGAGGTGGAGCTGAAATGGACTTAACGGCCGTCACTTTTGTGACGCCCGTTAGGGACTAGTTTTGTCGAACATTTTCAAACGCTTATAACTTTTGATCCGTAAGTCCAATTGAGTCATATGACCTATCGTTGGAATCGTGAGAGAGTCTACTTTCTCATGGTATAGTCCTTTTGATCTGAATCCTTGTCCATTTTTAAAAATGTCGACTCAAAGTGTCTTGGTCATACCCCGGAAAGTCATTGAAGCGTCTGTGGGGTTGTGACTTGACTTGAACCTACTAGACCAGCTCGTTTAGGGTTGTTAAGGTTAAAATTGATTGTATTGTGATGTACCTTGTTAGGTTGTGGACACGTGGCGGCTGTTGGACATTTATAGCTCGATATTAACTTGTCGTTTTGCTTGGAAATCAAGGTGAGTTTCGTAGCTCCCTACTCAATCGAGATTCGGGCTGAAAAGTGTACAACTGTTGTGTGCTTACGTGTTGATTGTGCATTTATATGTTGCCTTGGTTTATGACATAGTTCGATTGTGCATACGTTTGAATTCTTGATTGATTTATGGATTTACATGTTGTGTGACGGTTTTGTAGATGTACAATTATGTGATTTGTTGATTGGTTATTGTATATGTATACTGAGTTGTTTTAGGTTAGTTGTGTATATATGGAAGACGGTAATACCTTTGGAAGGTTGGAGATGTGGTGGGAAGGCTGCGGGTGACCCTATATATAAGCATCAAAGGCCTTTCAAAAGTAGTATCGTACGAAGTATATACACATGGTATTTTTGGTTATGTGTGGACATTTGGAGTACATGACGTGCATTTGAGTACATTTGCGTACATTACGTGCATTTGAGGTACATAACGTGCAATTGAGTACAATGAAGTACATTACGTGCAATTGAGTACAATGAAGTACATTACGTGCAATTGAGTACAATGAAGTACATTACGTGCAATTGAGTACAATGAAGTACATTACGTGCAATTGAGTACAATGAAGTACATTACGTGCAATTGAGTACAATGAAGTACATTACGTGCAATTGAGTACAAATGAAGTACATTTAGACTGTGGCATTATAGAACTTGTTAGATACTTATTGATATCATTATTACTTGTTCTTGTTTATTATGCGCATTCTAACTATCTTGAGTAGTTCATTTTTGTGAGTACAAGTGTGAGGATTATGGATTGATGGAGCATGATTGTTCTTATTTATATTTAGGATAGTTGTACATACATGGAAGACGATGATACATTTAATGAGTTGCGGATGTGGTGGGAAGGCTGCGGGTGACCCTATATATAAGCATCCAAGATTCCTTAAATGTAAAGTCGTATGAAATGTAGGTGCATGGTGTTTTGGTTGAGTTGGTGGTCAATTGAGGTGCAATGTGTGCATGTGTATTATGGACATGTTTGAGGTCATAGTTCTTGTTTGATACTTATTGTTATCGACATCAATCGTTCCTGCTCATTATACGTATTCTAGTATTGTATTTTTCGATCAATGAATGCATGTGTGATTAGGTTGTGTTATGAGCCAACCTAAATTGAGTACTTGTGCCTTTTAAGGACTACGGTAAGTGTGTTCCTTGCTCCTTATGCTTGTTCATATTTCGTTTGACCTTGGCATTAGATCCTTGTCATTCGCTCCTACGAACTCACCAACCTAGTGTTGACCTTGTTTAGTACACTTTTCAGGTATTCAAGAGAATCCAAGATGTGTCGGTTGATTGATGCTAGTGCTAGAGCTTGGGCTTGGACTTACATGGATCCAGGATTCATTTGCCCTTATTTCGCGATATGCATTATGTACTTGTTTGTGGATGTTGGATTCACCGAATCCCCTTTATTTCATATAGTTCATGTTCTACGATAATCCCATGCATACGCTATATCTTTTCGGTAGTATTTCGAGCCTAGCTCGGGGTGTTACAATACCGGTGTGGAAATGTTTTTCGGTATTACCAGAAAAACCGGCCAGCATGACTATTTTAATTTATTTTATTTTTTATAAAAATGTTACAAAACTTGTTACAATTTAACGAAAAAGTCAAAATACAATTATAATCCATCAAAAATATATACCAAATAGGTATTTTATATATATATATATATATATATATATATATATATATATATATATATATATATATATATATATATATATATATATATATATATATATATATATATATATATATATATATATATATATATATATATATATATATATATATATATATATATATATATATATATATATATATATATATATATATATATATATATATATATATATATATATATATATATATATATATATATATATATATATATATATATATATATATATATATATATATATATATATATATATATATATATATATATATATATATATATATATATATATATATATATATATATATATATATATATATATATATATATATATATATATATATATATATATATATATATATATATATATATATATATATATATATATATATATATATATATATATATATATATATATATATATATATATATATATATATATATATATATATATATATATATATATATATATATATATATATATATATATATATATATATATATATATATATATATATATATATATATATATATATATATATATATATATATATATATATATATATATATATATATATATATATATATATATATATATATATATATATATATATATATATATATATATATATATATATATATATATATATATATATATATATATATATATATATATATATATATATATATATATATATATATATATATATATATATATATATATATATATATATATATATATATATATATATATATATATATATATATATATATATATATATATATATATATATATATATATATATATGCTAGTGCTAGAGCTTGGGCTTGGATTTACATGGATCCAGGATTCATTTGCCCTTATTTCGCGATATGCATTATGTACTTGTTTGTGGATGTTGGATTCACCGAATCCCCTTTATTTCATATAGTTCATGTTCTACGATAATCCCATGCATACGCTATATCTTTTCGGTAGTATTTCGAGCCTAGCTCGGGGTGTTACAATACCGGTGTGGAAATGTTTTTCGGTATTACCAGAAAAACCGGCCAGCATGACTATTTTAATTTATTTTATTTTTTATAAAAATGTTACAAAACTTGTTACAATTTAACGAAAATAGTCAAAATACAATTATAAACCACTCAAAAATAATACCAAATAGGTATTTGATAACAAAATATAAGTTTTAAACTCCACTTAGGTGGGTTGGCCAGGGGTATCTTCTAAATCCACTATGTGGGCCCCGGAGGTGAGTTTTTTCCCAAGGTCTAAGGTTCGAGTCTTGAGTTTCTCATCTCAAGGTATTTTCCATGAGGAGGGGGTTGGAGGTCCAGCAAATCGCTGGTTAAAGTTGCCTTCACCACGTCTGAATCGAAACTAACTTTAAAAAAAATAAAAATAATAACATTAAAGTATCATCAAAATAATAAAAAACTCAAAAAAATAATATAAAAATACCGAAAATACTGGAAAAATACCGGGAATACCGGAATTACCGGCCGTTATTGAATAGTGAAAATACCAAAAAATTATCGGGCTTAAAATACCGGAGTATCCTCCGCTACCGGTAATACTGGTCGGTGTATACCGGTATTTAAAACATTGGTTTTCAGTTAAACCGGATTTACGAAATCTTGTTTCGTTGTGATTAATCAACTCACTTATCACGTCGCACTGCAAAGGCTGGAAAAGGACATTGCCACTCTACGAAACCGGGCTTCCTAAACTCGGTTTCAAGTGTAAAAGTTAAACATGATTTGGGAAATCCGGTTTCACCCAAACACTTTGAAACCGGATTTGGGAAATCCTCGTTTACTTGTTTCATAAATTTTTTTTGACCAAAACTTGTTTGACAAAATATCCACAGTATAGGTCCAATTCAATTTTTTTTTCCTATCCTCACTATAGAACAAAGACAAAAAATGGATAAATCTGAATTGTTAGTTTGGCCACACTTATACTGAGATTATATCATCGCAATAGGTGAAATTCTCTTTTGTTTGTGATTTTTATATTTTGAGTTAAAATAAAAAGTAAAAACAAGGTGAGATTCTTTTTTACTGAATCTCTAGAGAAAAAAAGTTTAAAAAGAGAATTAAAACATCTATAAAGTTGATATCAATCTTTTGAAAATAAATCAAGTGTTAAAATAAAAAGTATTTGAGATGATAATAACATAATTAGTTGCAAGAAAGAAAAAAAAATGATTATTTTGATAGAGATGATTTTAAAATCACATGGCAAATATGCCAATATAAAAAAAACAGGTGGAGTGTAAAACATTGTATTCATTTACTCTTTACGTGTACTATGCTAATATCTTTATTACACATGTCATAGAAAAGGCAAAAAAAATTCTGTCCTATCCTATTGAATATTAAACCTTTTTCTATATCTCTAGTTAACATCTGAACTTTTTTGATGACTTATTTAATGGAAAATCTTTTTTGCAGGTTATGTATCACATTTTCTATAAGACATCTCAATATCTCATAAATACATACAGCTAGCAATTTGAGGATGAAAAAATGTCCAAGGCTCCAAATACATCCATATCTAACATATATGGTGGCCCTTTATCAACTCCCCTATATAAACTAACCTCAATCACAAACCCTACCCACACACATTTATATTCTTTCGGCTTCCTTTCTCCCAACCAAATATATTTTTTCCCAGGGTTACAATGTTGAAATATATTTAATTCATACCATTTGTTTAAGCGAAGAAATCGTTGTTGAACGAGTTTAACTCTCTTTGTTATTTTTCTAATAAGTAAATCGGTTAAAGCTTTTCGACAACGTTTCTTCGTTTAGAAAGATGTTTTGAATCACTCACATGGCTCATGTTGGTTGCCATGGTTTAGCTTTAGTTTTAGTTTATACAAAAAAGCTATTACTGTTATATAAAGTTTTACAAGATATCGATATTTGGTTCATATCATTTGTTTAAACAGTGGAATCATGGTTATATGACATCTAAACTGTTTCTTTTTGGTTCTTACTAAAGCAGTTTTGATACTTCAACCGTGTTCCTCCGTTTAAACTGATGCCTTGAATCACTCAAAATAGCATCATGATTTAGCTATTACAAAATCCTTACTAGTCGAGTCGCATCCAAATGCTCAACTCGAAAGCCAAACCTTCTCGAAACAATACATATACTTTAGAAAACAAAGGCCCTGAAAAAGCCCTAACTAAATTACACCTCCTGCTTTAGAAATGTCCCCTCAATTCGTTACCGTGACCCTGAAAGCCACTCAGATGTGTAGATGTGTATATAGATTTATATATATCATTCATAAAAATAGAAAGTTGCTTTCTTTTTTGGGAATTTATTCACAGTTTGTTTGAGAATTCATGCAGAATTCGTTTCTGTTTTATGCAAATAACCCTAAAGTAGTTTAAATTGATTCATACTACGTGTTTTAATATCCATATTTAAACACAGGGTTATATGTCCCAATGTCCCATATGGTATATATAATTACTGGGTAATTTTTCATTATTATATATAGGAGTATACTAGATTTAGATCCCGCGTAAAACGCGGGCCTTTTGATATAAACTTTTGTATTTATTTTCGATTAGGTGATAAAAATGACATGGTTGATATGCTTTAACGGAATTTTGACAATTGGTTAACCTTATGGTGATTGTTGTTTTTATATGTGTAGTTATACCCCAAGTTATATTCCTTTATTTTTTGACGTAAAAACACAGCTTATAATTTTATATCCGAGACCTATTTTGTTTGTATTTAAATTGTTTATCTTTCTCATACATGCTAAGGACATTACATTGTCATTTTACAAAATCAACATATGCTAAGTAATTTGACATAATTATAAGCTGTAAAAAAATAAGTTCTTATTTAATAAGTTTTTTAATAAAACTGATTATGTAAAACTTGTTTTATTACACCTAAACACTTTCTATACACTTCCTATACAATATCGTCCTGGCCCAAAAATATATAA
The DNA here is from genome assembly GCA_034093135.1 of Erigeron breviscapus. Taxonomy (NCBI): domain Eukaryota; kingdom Viridiplantae; phylum Streptophyta; class Magnoliopsida; order Asterales; family Asteraceae; genus Erigeron; species Erigeron breviscapus. Next base: position 86,400,039 of record CM067175.1, on the reverse strand, counting down.
AAAAAGGCCCAATATATTAGTTATAATCAATTACTTTGGCCCAGAGCTGTGTATGTATTATGTATATATAAACATGTTTTATATCAGTGTAAAAATATCTATCTCCACTTTATGTGTAACACCCTAACATGGCGGAATCATGGGGTATCACTTAGAAAAGCACAGCACGACATGGAAATTATGTAGAGTCAAACTATATGCATTCATAGGATTGAAACAATCCATAAACTCACTCAAATGTATACAATAATCAATATCTATCAAAGATACACACTCAATCAATATTAAATGAAAATTGTTTAAATGATAGTAGTTGATCCTAAGCATAACCCGTTAAAGGGAAATAAGGATCACGGATCCAGAAGTCCAAAGCTAGTCCAATCCTAGCAATGCAAGCACATAATCATCCATTTTGTCTCTGATTAACCTGATTACCTGAAAAGTGTACTAAAATACGTCAACATAAAGTTGGTGAGTTTGTAGGGACAAGTAATATGGGATAACCGTGTCGGATAACAACCGTTAACAATAAGTGAGGATTAGGAGAACTAATCACATCCAAGGATAACCTATAAGGTTTCACATTATCACAATTCAATACAAGTCAACATTCAATAATAACGATTCCATATAACGTTCAACAACGTTCCATAACAATCAATAACGATCAACAACGATGCGGCTTACATAGTTAATAATTAACAATGCGCTAACGGTGCGACTTATATAATAAATAATGCGCTAACGGTGCGACTTACATCGTAAACAATGTGCTAACGGTGCGACTTACATCGTAAACAATGCGCTAACGGTGCGACTTACATCGTAAACAATGCGCTAACGGTGCGACTTACATCGTAAACAATGCGCTAACGGTGCGACTTATATAATAAATAATGCGCTAACGGTGCGACTTACATCGTAAACAATGCGCTAACGGTGCGACTTATATAATAAATAATGCGCTAACGGTGCGACTTACATCGTAAACAATGCGCTAACATGTCCACATCAACAATTTAATCATACAATCAACAGTTAAACAAACATGTACACTTTTCAGCCCGAATCTCAATTGAGTAAGGAGGGTTTACGAAACTCACCTTAGTTGTAGTGGCAAATCAGAGCAGTAGATAATCCTCGTGACAAGTTAATCTTAGTACAGCTCAAAACACTTTGCAAAGTACTTTACTATGCTCAATATGTACTACCGGGTACCTAGAACAAGTATAAGATCAACTTATAAGCTACCACAAAGCCTAAGTGCAAAATAAGGAATTTTCAGCATGTTTCCAACTTTGCGTTATCTACTTGACAACGACTTTGGGAAGTCAGGAAGACCAGATACAACAAAACTTAGTTCTAGACATTTGTTGGGCACTCAAAGGCCTTTTCAAAATGTAAGGTTTGACTCTTGAAGAGCTTTAATAAAAGAGTTATGATTTTTACAAAAACAAACCTGTAGCCTCGTCAGAAATTAGACCAGTTCTGAAAATCGTCGTTTTTGGCACTCTTCTGAGCAAAACCAGAAGAAACTTCGTTCTTATCAAATTTTACTGACACTTGGACCTTTCCAGAAATATAAGATTCGTCTCCTAATTCGTCCAGATGAATCTTCTATGATGTTTGCAAGATGACTGAAAATTTCAGTCCTATAGAGTCTTTAAATTCAACTTGAAACTTCAAGTGATGAACCCAAGACTTTATGGACTTGATTGTTTTGTGTTATGAATGTGAAAGAGAGAGAAAAGAGCAGAGATGAATGATAGAATGATCATCAAATGTTTGCTTATATAGCCCAAGAGTTGCAACTAAGTGCCAAGAATACACACTTTGGCCATGAGGTGTTCATCATGTGTTTACAACTCATCCTTGAGTGTAATGGCTGAAACTTTGGCCTTAAAACAAACTAGAATTCAGTAGGAACATGTTCATTGCATGATTACAAGCTATAATCCAGGTCTTGGTTAGTTTGTGTGGGGTTTATGTCAAGAACACAAGCTTGACTTGACTTATTGACTTTGGTTGACTCTAAACTTTGATTCTTGATTATTATTTGTGTAATTAAATGTAGTACTAGTCTATATAAGTATAATTACTTTTATCTATGTGGTTATAAATCAATTACATGTATTTATATATTTATTAGTTATCTAGTTCAAGTACACAATTGCATATTTATTTTACTAGTATGTACAATATATCTAACTAGTTAATTGATTCCGAAATTAATAACAAAAATACTCACGAGCGTACAACTTTTATAAATTATTATAAATCCATAATATGGATAAATCATTTCATATAATATAAAGGTTGTGTCGGTTTTTATCCTATTAATGGAATTATCATCTAACCACCGACACTGTTCCACCGACACTGTTCCACCGACACTGTTTCACCGACACTGTTTCACCGACACTGTTCCACCGACACTGTTGTAACCGTACATTATACTTAAGGTTTCGTATATACGTTTTTCCTGTTACCATAGTTACTCAATTATCATCTATTATATAATTTTCATAACATGTACTGGGCCAATTTCATAGTCTGCTAATATGGCCCTAATTCTAGAAGTTCAAATATGACATTATAATTGGCCCAATTTACAGATAAATGTACACAATTATGTCCAAACTTCCGTTTATTGAAATAGTTAATCAAATTACATGCACAGTCAAACGGTAAAAATCATGAATGTTACATTATGAAACACACACTTTACCTACCGATAATTTTTTTTTTACTGTTTCTTAGAAGATATCGACAGATCAATGGCTCGTAAGGTAATATAAATTTTATTTAGTCGTATTTCCTAATTAGCATTTGATGGATATGTTTTAGATTATTGAGTAATATGATTTTGAATTAGTGTTTAGGAATTCATGGATATTTTTCATAAATTAGGTATCTTTTTTATTATAATATTTGTGGTATTTTTATGATGATCTGTTAATATAATTTTTTTATTGTTACTTTAGATTATATAATTTATTAGGGTTTTTTCCTTATTTGGACATTGGGACCATTCATGTTTTTTTTTTTGTCGGTAACTTAGTACAGACATCATGTTATTGGGACCATCAATTATTGTTTAATCGGATTGAAACCTTTTTTTGTTAAATTTTCTGTTTCGATGATAGTGAAATGTCGTATAATAATGTTTTTTGTTTGTTTTTTTTATCTGAATATATATAGCCACACTACATATATATATTGTTATGGTTTTAGTTTCAAGTTATAATCTTTTTTATTATAATATTTGTGGTATTTTTATGATGATCTGTTAATATAATTTTTTTATTGTTACTTTAGATTATATAATTTATTAGGGTTTTTTCCTTATTTGGACATTGGGACCATTCATGTTTTTTTTTTGTCGGTAACTTAGTACAGACATCATGTTATTTGAATTATTGTTTTTTTTTTTTTTTTTTTTTTTTTCATCGGTTTTCTACTTTATGAGTGATTTTGTAAATTTGATTTGAATATAGATCATACCGGATGCCATGAGGCAGAAATTGGCTAGTGATTGGACAAACGTGAAATTGGTTGATGCAAACAACAACTTGTTTGTAGTGGCCATTGATAGGTCTGAACCAACTCAATTTCGACTGTGTCGTCTGCAGTGGGCAAGATTTGTGACTACTGTACTAAGTAGGTCAATCAGTCGATTATGTTTGAAGCTTGTACGCGGAAACAAATTCGAAGTGATTTGTTTTAATGAAGATGGTGTTGAGCATACCAGACTTAGTAATGGTCGATTAGTGGTGAACAGATCTTTGGTTAGTACGACGGCCCACTGTTTGATTGAGCAGGTTAAATTTCTTTCTCCAAGTTTATGTGTAATGTTGACAATCTATAAGTTTTATATCAAGTTAATTGTATCTTTTTTATTTGTAATGTACAGCCGATGAACCCCAGATTTCTGTCAATCTTCAATGTGCCTGTTAGACCGGATCGAAGCAAAAAAACACCACCAACATTGATACCTGAAAAAAAAAGTGAAAGTGATTGGACCTATTCAGGCGGGAGTTGTTGATGTTGTTTTCAAGTTGGCACCATCTCACACAGAATGGATTGCTTGTGGCTTGACTGGAACCAAATGGACTCATATATGCATGGAAAACAATATCTTTAAAGAATTTACTTTAATGTTTTCTCGGGTATTCACCAAGGTAAAGGACAAAACAGAATTGGGTTTCAATATGGATGTTTTCAACCAATTTGATGTGGGGCTTGGTGATGCAGGTATAATTAAGTCTCCCATGTTTTTTATGCATCAAATATAAGTTATCGTGTATAGTTTTGAAATTGATTTAAGATTTCCTGGTGTGTGTCTATGTTTGATGTGTAGAGGAAGAATTTTCTGAGGATGAATATATTGAATGGCGAAAAGAAGAGATGGATATCCCAGACAGTGACCATTCTGATCCCCGTGAGTTTCTCCATGTGTATCGTGTAAGGCAGCATAACCACAAGATGTTTGGCGTTGAATGCTTTAAGAAGATCAATTTCCATACCATGACTACCAACTCGTTGGTATATACATTATATACATTACTCTTGTTTTTTAATAAAATATCCTTTAAGTTTGATGTATAATGAACATGTTGATATCTGTTTTACAATTATCTGTTTTGCAGACCTTGGATTACAATTATGTTGCTGCTAATGATCTTGGACATTTTCCTGCTGCTCGGATTCATTATGGGGATGAGGAGTTCCATGGTAAAATGTCAATTATGTTTGATGGTCGTAAAGTTGAGCAATATCATATGGTTTTGGAAGCTGATTGGAGGACTATATTTGCAAAAGCTGGTTTGATTGAAGGAAATTATATCCGTTTTCAACTTAACGAAAAGAAATGCAAGATTGAAGTACTTGCAGATTTCGATGTTTGTTGATGCTTTAAATGAATAACTGGTTTTAGTATCTATGTTATCCCTGGACTTTTTTGGAACATGTAATGTTGATATTTGCTGTATTTTAAGGGAAATTATGTACTAATATGTGGTTGGTCTCTTTTGAACATGTAAGATATGTGGTAGTTAATATGTATTGTAATGAAGAACAATGTATGTCTTCTCTTTGTTTCTTGTTATTTTGAATTAGAAATGAATGTATGATATGATTATCATGTTTGTGTTATTTCACTTTTATATTTGGGCATATACGAACCAATCTTATCCTTGGATTTAAATTAGGTTCATGCAAGCATCTTGAGTATTGTATTATGGTTGAAGCCTCCAAGTTTTATAAACTTAGGTAGGGATAATCTTGGAAGTCTAGCCTGATAATTTATATATATTGAAATACACTAAACTGAAGACAATGGACATTTCATTAAAATGTTAATAAGTACACCAATGCTACACTGGTAGAAACACACATTACACATCATTATAGTTCTTGTGACATTAATATCAAAAAAATAGATAGAGATACAATCTGATATTCATAAGCATTGGAGTACCTCCTTGTACACGACATTGGTGGTCTTGTTGCTGATTTTATCTTCGTCTTCAATTAGAATTTTCAATCCTTTTTTGCTTTTCACCCTCGATACAGCCACATATAGTTGACCATGGCTGAAAACTGGACGTGGAAGATACAAACCAACCCGATCAAGTGATTGTCCTTGGATTTTGTTTATCTTCATGGCAAAGCACACCGAAATAGGGAATTGTTTTCGGCATATCTTCACTGGGATCCTTTTATCCGATGGTGTCATCTTCAATCTCGAAATTAAAGTATGCTGACCAATGTTTGTACCTGTGATTATTTTGGCTTCAATAACATGTTTCCTGTGAGTCCCTTAAATAACGAGATGGTTAACCAATAGAAAGTGTAAAATACAACAAGTCTAATAATCACTAGATATGGACTAGTATTACTTGTAAATAAAGATGCAAGATATATAAACAAAGTAATACAAGACTTAAAGCAATAAACAAATAAAGTGGACCATTATGTATGTTTCATGGGTATTTTATTTATTGATGTGTAAATAAAATACAAGGTTGTTGCGGAATCAAGATAACACAATTAAGTGAGTATCCTAACAACCTATGATTACAATATGATCTATGTTTGTCAAATAACTCTTTGGGATCGAGATACTTAAAGTTGTGAAGTATCCCTGTTTAAGATCGAGAGTATTTGAACAAATTCACTTATATGCAAAAGGAATGCTTAAAAGTATTTTTGTTCAAGGAATGACTTAGTATTTATAGGCAACAAATTCACCAGTGAATTTGTGCCGTACAAATATGGTTGGCATACATTTAATGATCCGACAAGAACATTAAATGTATTAGATAAGAATAAGGATAAAGTCACATCAAGTGCACGTGTATCCTTTTATCCAACCACCTTAACACACGTATACTTTTGTTAAAGAACAAGTGGATTGTTCTTTGGAAAGTGTGTTAAAGGCAAAAGTCAATCCTCGATATTAGTGTTCAGACTTGCAGGATCTAGAACACTAACAATCCTCCAGTGTGCAGATCTGGTAAGACTTCCAGTGGACTCCGCCATTTGTCAGTCTTCTTTCTTCAGACTTCAGTCTTTGACTTCAGTCAGAATGTCTTCAGTAGAATAGATCTGGACTGGGGTGAAGTCTTCAGTGAGCTAATCTGGAGAATGCTCCAGATTACCTGTACAAGTAAATGCTCACTAGTCTTCATTTATTTCTGGACAAATCTTCAGAGGGACTCCAGATTCAAAGTCTGGAGTAGGTCCAGTAGAATATGTTTTCTGGTCAGATCTTCAGTGAGCTCCAGTAGTCGGTCTGGAGCGAGATCAGCAAAACAAGTTTCTTAACAAACCTAAATAAGGTTCCAGTAGTCCAGTCTGGAGCCAGTCCAGTAAGTTTGGACTAAATCTGGACCTAACATTTCCCTAGTTTCACGACTTGCAATCTTGTGCCATTGCACAAACCATTTTGTTGATCAAGGTTCCTAAGTAACATCACAGGCACACCAACTTTCAAAAGCAACTTATGATTCGGTAAACCGGCCAATTTGAGACTGTTGATCACTTCAGTGGAAAACAAAGCAGAATCGATTTCGGTGGTCTATTCAGTTTCACACAATCCGTCAGAGCTTAGATAGGTAGTTTCCTCACCGGGCATCATTTCTAACAACTTTTCATTTATACACCCAACGACATCATGAGTTCGTGCGAGAATTGCTCGTTGTTGGAAAAACATTGGATCTTGCAAACTCTCAAGCATGTTTGGATATGTAAAATCAATCAATGCTTTAAGAGGATTAGCTTTATTAAGAATCAACAAGTCATTGGGTATTTGAATAGATGTTTCCCCATCATTTTCTTCACCAAGAACCCCATCTCCAACTTTGAGAATCCATGATGGTGGAACTACCAAGTGATGGTGGAACATAGCAGATTCTTCCAATGGAACCTGTCGTGTTCGGGAATCTTCGTTTCCACTTCCTTGTCTTCCGTATCCAAACATAATATTGTGGAATCTGGACATATTTCAAGGTTCTTGCAAATGAATCAGTGGCATTTAATTCCATCCATTGAAGGAACATCGAACGTTTGACCGTGGGATTGGAAACCACATCACACAAATCGGCCTCGTCATCGTAAACTATGCTCTGCTCATTTTCACAATGAAAGGGCAACACTTCTACCGGAGGGTATCTATAATGGATATCAAATCCAAATATTCTCCAGGCGGCTTCAGAAGCGGAGACATACCTTCAAATACATTAAGATAGAGTATTGAATGCTTACAGCCATATAATAGTTAATATTTAGAATATCTAATATTCAATTATCTATATTATTACAACTAATATTCAATAATATACGACTTGACATAAGAAAACCTTACCTACAATCAAGGTACTTTTTGACTTCATCTTTAGGTGGTTCCTGTTTATTGCTTGTTCCATCAGTATTAGTTTGATTAATAGATGTTGTGACTCTATCTGGTCCTTTGTTGATGTACTTGAACAAATACTTGATTGAACCAGATTGGTTGCACCATTCAACATTAATGTGGCATTGGTATCTTCGAAGAAGTGTAGCATTGTAAGGGACGACAAATCGATTGTCAAGTGGGATCCCATTTTTTTCAATTGTATTTCCTGTATTACGGAGCTTATAAACTGGATATCCTTCAGAATCCACACAAGTTTCTTCTTGCCATTTCTTTGGGAAATTTTTTGAGCATTTTCTTTGCACCATACATGGACAACTTGGATTATCAGTTCCACAAGGTCCATGCATCATGAATTGCTTAACAAGTTCATACAACACCGGATCTTCCTTTTGGTTGGGGATCTCTGCACTAATGACACGGTCCACATCTGATGCATTTGGGAACTTGTTTCCGGGAGCCAAGAACAAACAAATATGAGCATGAGGCAGGCCACGTTTTTGAAATTCGACTGTATAAATCACTGAAATTCACAAATTGTTTGTACCAAATTAGGAATCAGATTAGGCAAGTATGTAATATGGATATCATATACTTTACAATATTCTAAACAAAAATCATATATAAAGTTTTTGTAGAACTGACCTTACAGCCTTCTCTCTATTCTCCTCCTCATTTTCATTATCAATTATATAAAGCTGTGAAAATTTGGGAGCCTCACCACGAGCTGGCAGCAGACTACCCATTCGATGGAAGTTCTGACCTTGTAGTCTGAAGACGTATGGTCCCTTACCTTTTAGACAGCCTTGGTTTATCTTTCCACCCATCGATGTGAATGAAAACATCATGTTATATGCTCGTATGTTATTCATAAAATTCTTCGCTCTTGGATTGTCACTGGTAAACAAATTGGATAACAAAGGGGGAGGTTTTGGAACTGCGGGCAGTTCTACATCACCAGCCTTGCAACAGAAACTGTATGCACTTTTCTTACCTTCTTGATTACCCCTCACCATTTCAGCTTCCCATAACATAGCATGACACTTTGAGCATTTGTATATTCGATCACCATGATTTCTATATTCTGTTAAGGACATTATCAAAATAAGCAATAATTATCAAATACAATTTACAAGGAGGGTAAGTACTTTCATTTTACCTCTCGAGATTCCATAACGTTTGACATATGAATCTTCCAATAAGTCCTTATTAATCTCCAAATCTATTCTTGGGATGTCATCTAAATTGTACCTCTTGTGTATTCGTTTGTTGGGTTTATTTAAAAAACTTCGCTGAACGTCTATATTTCGATTCGAGTCATTCAACTTCTGTTTTTGAACATTCTAGCAAGAATATCAGGTCTGTCTTCGGGTTTAAGATCTTCATCAACTAAACACCTGTAAATCTCCGGCCACATCGGATTGCAAGTGACAGTGATGAACAAATCAGGATACCCAACTGACTTGCATATATCCATAGCATCCAAGTACTTTTGCATCATGTACCTGCTCCCTCCGGTAAATGATGATGGTAGTAATATACGCTTGCCAGAAGATGATGCATCGTTATTTCCATTTTCGACATTTTCGGTCAAATTTTTGAAAGTGTCTGTTCTTAGTTTTTTTTGTTGAGTTCTAATGAATGACAAGCGATCAGATTCTACCATGGTGTAAGCATCAACTAAGAATTGATGAAAGAGTTTCTTAGAACGAAGTAAGAGTGAAAATTGACCTGGTCGATCCTGTATTCGATAACAAAAGAATTCTCTCATAGTAAGCTTTGTTCTGACTTTTTCAGAATCAACCGGAATGCCTCTGTGTTTGATATCTACTTGGTAACCATCTTCAGCATACGGAAAGAGAAGTGGATATTGTAGGGCGAGATAAGAAGGATGCAACTCACTTATTCTTTGAAGACCACCCGAATGTGTTCTCAAAATAATGTCACGTTTATCAAGAACCGAATCAATATCTCCAATTATTAATCCAGCAACTTCTGATGTTGTGGGCAAATTGTATTGTCGACCATCTTGTTTTCTATTGCCAATCAGCTTGAGAGTTACTGGTTGCCAATCAATTTCTCTAAAACACTCTCTTACCATTCTGAACGACTTGACCAGTGGGTTGCAATCATGCAACATCAACTTTAATATGTTAATTGTTGACCGGTTGAGGTCGTTCTTTTTCACACAGTTGCCTTGAGTGCTAGAGTTGTACCAATATAGAATTTGTTTAGCTACCAATTTAAAATGTGTGATATTCAATTGTTATTTAAACAATATATACGGATATCAAATTGATATGAACTTATTCAAAATCATATATAAAGTTTTTGTAGAACTGACCTTACAGCCTTCTCTCTATTCTCCTCCTCATTTTCATTATCAATTATATAAAGCTGTGAAAATTTGGGAGCCTCACCACGAGCTGGCAGCAGACTACCCATTCGATGGAAGTTCTGACCTTGTAGTCTGAAGACGTATGGTCCCTTACCTTTTAGACAGCCTTGGTTTATCTTTCCACCCATCGATGTGAATGAAAACATCATGTTATATGCTCGTATGTTATTCATAAAATTCTTCGCTCTTGGATTGTCACTGGTAAACAAATTGGATAACAAAGGGGGAGGTTTTGGAACTGCGGGCAGTTCTACATCACCAGCCTTGCAACAGAAACTGTATGCACTTTTCTTACCTTCTTGATTACCCCTCACCATTTCAGCTTCCCATAACATAGCATGACACTTTGAGCATTTGTATATTCGATCACCATGATTTCTATATTCTGTTAAGGACATTATCAAAATAAGCAATAATTATCAAATACAATTTACAAGGAGGGTAAGTACTTTCATTTTACCTCTCGAGATTCCATAACGTTTGACATATGAATCTTCCAATAAGTCCTTATTAATCTCCAAATCTATTCTTGGGATGTCATCTAAATTGTACCTCTTGTGTATTCGTTTGTTGGGTTTATTTAAAAAACTTCGCTGAACGTCTATATTTCGATTCGAGTCATTCAACTTCTGTTTTCCTTTGTTATTATGAGTTTGACCTCCTCCTGTTAGTACACATAATCCAGGTGTAGGTCTTTAAATTATGATATATAAAACAGTTTAACCGTATAATGTATGGGGGAATACATATAAAAATCAAAATTTAGGTAAAAGCAGTATACCCTTCCGTGTGTTGTTGTTCATGGGAGAGTTATTTGAATGCCCAGCAGTCTTTATAGTTTCTTTATTATGACTATGCACAGGTTTGCTTGTTGAACCTTGCGTCCCTATGGTTGTGCATCATTAGTATATATGCAAAATAATAAATCACACTGCATGGAAAGACCAAATCAAGTATTTTTACCATCAAGAACGGTTGAAAATGGGCTTGTAGTACAATTAGTAGTACTCAATCGTGTTGTAGGTCCTTCAAAGCCACAAAAATCAAATAAGATGCAACTTTTCTTTTCTAATTGCAAAATCAAATGGAAATAAAGACCTGTTACCATTTTTGTAGATGTAATATTGATTAGGAGTATTACATCCATTGCTTTGATCAATATTGCTTGTATTGCCAACTGAAGATGTTGAACTTTGGACTACATAAAATATCTTACATGAACATTCAATCTTATACTTTGATTTAATTTTTACATGAATTTAATACACAAACATTTATTGAACATACCATTTGTAATATTGGAGAAAGGACTCCTTGAAAGTGTCTTTTTTTGTATCGGAGAATCATTCACAACATTTCGTCTTCGATCATCTAGCAATGCTTTCCTTTTTTTCCGATTGATTGCGGCTTGTAATGGAAACATTTTGTATTATTTTTTTTTTTTTTTTTTTTTTTTTTTTTTTTTTTTTTTTTTTTTTTTTTTTTTTTTTTTTTTTTTTTTTTTTTTTTTTTTTTTTTTTTTTTTTTTTTTTTTTTTTTTTTTTTTTTTTTTTTTTTTTTTTTTTTTTTTTTTTTTTTTTTTTTTTTTTTTTTTTTTTTTTTTTTTTTTTTTTTTTTTTTTTTTTTTTTTTTTTTTTTTTTTTTTTTTTTTTTTTTTTTTTTTTTTTTTTTTTTTTTTTTTTTTTTTTTTTTTTTTTTTTTTTTTTTTTTTTTTTTTTTTTTTTTTTTTTTTTTTTTTTTTTTTTTTTTTTTTTTTTTTTTTTTTTTTTTTTTTTTTTTTTTTTTTTTTTTTTTTTTTTTTTTTTTTTTTTTTTTTTTTTTTTTTTTTTTTTTTTTTTTTTTTTTTTTTTTTTTTTTTTTTTTTTTTTTTTTTTTTTTTTTTTTTTTTTTTTTTTTTTTTTTTTTTTTTTTTTTTTTTTTTTTTTTTTTTTTTTTTTTTTTTTTTTTTTTTTTTTTTTTTTTTTTTTTTTTTTTTTTTTTTTTTTTTTTTTTTTTTTTTTTTTTTTTTTTTTTTTTTTTTTTTTTTTTTTTTTTTTTTTTTTTTTTTTTTTTTTTTTTTTTTTTTTTTTTTTTTTTTTTTTTTTTTTTTTTTTTTTTTTTTTTCTTTCTTTCTTTTTTTTTTTTTTTTTTTTTTTTTTTTTTTTTTTTTTTTTTTTTTTTTTTGGACAGGTTTGTTTGATTTTTTTTTTTTTTTTTTTTTTTTTTTTTTTTTTTTTTTTTTTTTTTTTTTTTTTTTTTTTCCAGTTGTCATACCCAAATTTGTTGATGAAGATTGGGTTGTATACTTTGAAGGTGTAACACTCATTGGAGTGTTGAATATCCAAGAGTCATGGTTGTTCCTTGTTGAAGCTTGTAACAAAGTTTATTGTTTCAAAGGAATATATAAATACACAATTATAATACAGGGAGTAACAAATAAACTAATATTACCATTGAGGACAGCTGATAATGGGGTCGAAGTACCATTAGGAGTGTTAGTCCCTGTTGTAGGTCCTTCAAAGCCACAAAAATCAAATAAGATGCAACTTTTCTTTTCTAATTGCAAAATCAAATGGAAATAAAGACCTGTTACCATTTTTGTAGATGTAATATTGATTAGGAGTATTACATCCATTGCTTTGATCAATATTGCTTGTATTGCCAACTGAAGATGTTGAACTTTGGACTACATAAAATATCTTACATGAACATTCAATCTTATACTTTGATTTAATTTTTACATGAATTTAATACACAAACATTTATTGAACATACCATTTGTAATATTGGAGAAAGGACTCCTTGAAAGTGTCTTTTTTTGTATCGGAGAATCATTCACAACATTTCGTCTTCGATCATCTAGCAATGCTTTCCTTTTTTTCCAATTGATTGCGGCTTGCAATGGAAACATAGCAGTATGTATATTATTTAGCAGGAGAGGTGTTCATTTAGCATAATTTTGAAGAATGAAACTAAGTATGATAAATGTAGGGGTGGTCCTTTCTTAGTGACATCAGATCTCAATTTGAATTTTTTGGTTCTCAAGTTTGAATTTCCCTCTCTTACACTTTCATCTATTTTCCCACCAGTTTCTGATTTGTGATTGATTTTTGGATGAATTTCAAACACTCAAAAACATGTCTTACCCTCAAATTTGGTTGTTTCTCATTTTATTTATCTGTTGGTGTTTTATCTACTGCTGTCATTGTGTAATTCTTCTAAATCGATGTCAAAAAGGCTGATATGTGTTTCTCATTATCACATCTTGTTGGGTTGGAGAATTGTTCATTTATTTGCTCCTGTATATATATATATATCTAGTATTGTATGTAATTATATCTATATATATATGTATATCTATTTTATATATATATATATATATATATATATATATATATATATATATATATATATATATATATATATATATATATATATATATATATATATATATATATATATATATATATATATATATATATATATATATATATATATATATATATATATATATATATATATATATATATATATATATATATATATATATATATATATATATATATATATATATATATATATATATATATATATATATATATATATATATATATATATATATATATATATATATATATATATATATATATATATATATATATATATATATATATATATATATATATATATATATATATATATATATATATATATATATATATATATATATATATATATATATATATATATATATATATATATATATATATATATATATATATATATATATATATATATATATATATATATATATATATATATATATATATATATATATATATATATATATATATATATATATATATATATATATATATATATATATATATATATATATATATATATATATATATATATATATATATATATATATATATATATATATATATATATATATATATATATATATATATATATATATATATATATATATATATATATATATATATATATATATATATATATATATATATATATATATATATATATATATATATATATATATATATATATATATATATATATATATATATATATATATATATATATATATATATATATATATATATATATATATATATATATATATATATATATATATATATATATATATATATATATATATATATATATATATATATATATATATATATATATATATATATATATATATATATATATATATATATATATATATATATATATATATATATATATATATATATATATATATATATATATATATATATATATATATATATATATATATATATATATATATATATATATATATATATATATATATATATATATATATATATATATATATATATATATATATATATATATATATATATATATATATATATATATATATATATATATATATATATATATATATATATATATATATATATATATATATATATATATATATATATATATATATATATATATATATATATATATATATATATATATATATATATATATATATATATATATATATATATATATATATATATATATATATATATATATATATATATATATATATATATATATATATATATATATATATATATATATATATATATATATATATATATATATATATATATATATATATATATATATATATATATATATATATATATATATATATATATATATATATATTGTTCATATTTGCTCCTCTAACACTAATAATATGATAGTAGTATGTATATATATATCTAGTATTGTATGTAATTATTTCAAAACTTTATGCTTGTAAATATCCTAAATTCAATTCAAAACTTTAGGTGGTACAGGAGCATTGACTTCACAACTTTGCAACAAAAGAAGTACCTAATACTTTGCAGCAACATATGTAAAAGAAAGCATACATCACATTTAGTTAGTCCAGCAAATGTTTTGCGGATGCCACAGATAATACAGCCACCCTGAGCATTCAGTTTGAGACATACAAAAGACAACAACCACACAAGATAGTAGACCCAGACATGGTTTTGACATCTACCAAGTTTCAAAAGCAACATTAAACCTTACAAATAAGCATTAAAACATCATACTTAAGACATAGTGATCTTGCGGATTTTGTTGGCGCCTTTGGTTGTGGATCCAACACCCGGAGTGTCGTTTCCTCTTTTTTGGAGAGGACTTGTCTCCGTGTCTTTCTCAGCATCCACGGCCGCAGAATCGCCGGTAACAGAGAATGCATCCTTCGAATATACCACAACACAACTATGTAAATATTAGCCATGATTGTACTAACTAAACCAAGTAGATGTTGTTTTTACATTTTCATTTTAGTATTGTGAATACCTTAGAATCCAGTCCACCCTGTGATGATTCGGAAAGCTTAGCAGTTGATACCTCTGCAATTGTGTGATCTTCAGATACCTAATAAGCACAAATAATTAGAAATTAGTTTGTAGTTTCTTAGGGGGGCAATTGTAGATTCTGGTATATTCCCATACCTCATTGACATTGTCCTCAGCGACTAACTCATCAATTATTTCAGGATCATCACACATCTTAATCACAGTGTAGGCACTTCCTTTGTGATCAAGATTGTACTTATCAATCTTGATCCTAAATGCACCTCGGACATTGACCAGAGCTTCAAGTTCACGGGGGAAGCTTTCTGTATCATTGTTGTTCAGCTATCTTTCACGAATGTCATTTGCCGATAAGGCTACCACTTAGGCCACATCTCTATCCCACAAGACGAAAGATGCACTGCCGGTGGAGTCCTGGACCCTGCATGTCACCCGGAACCTACAATACATTCCCAACAGATTTTGATTTAAGTTATCTCCAACAAAAAGTGAAATATATTACAATGATCTGTTAGATAGTTACCTTGGAACAATTTGTTCTGCTATTTTTTTTCTTTTCGGCACCATAGACTCTCAGGTGGAGCAGTTATAAGCTTCTCAGTTTGCTCATCATCATCAGCTACCTCCATATACTCTTGTTGGGTAAGAACCTTCTTTTGACACTTTCGACAAGCGCAATTGTAGCAGGAACAACAAACTCTCCAACCTGCATACATATTTAATCAGAATACACCATACATATATATTGTATTGTTCGTATTCTAAAATTTTATACAAAAATAATATTCAACAGCGATCCTCACCGTATCAGCTTCTATTACTTCATCAATGTGTTTCCTGACACTGTTTTCCAGAAATTCAAGGCGGAGTGGGTAGACCGTCTGGGTGGTGAAGGTGCCCTGTGAAGTGCCGCTTACTCCTTCCTTAAGAATCAATCTACAAAACATGTATCATAAGCTTGTAACGACAATTGTGGAACTGATCACCAAAAATATATTTAAGAAGACAAATATTCAAGGAAGGGGGAAGGGGAAGAGACCAGGGTGAGCCATATTCGGGGGGGATTATTTGGTTGGTTAACCATGAAATGCATGGGGGGGCTTTTAGGTGGTGGATGCATTTTTTTATTACGGTTACATTCTCACTGGCCATTCGAAAACCATACATTCATCCACAACTTCATACCATTCAAAGGCCAAGCTTTTATATCACTACT
Organism: Erigeron breviscapus; assembly: GCA_034093135.1. NCBI lineage: Eukaryota > Viridiplantae > Streptophyta > Magnoliopsida > Asterales > Asteraceae > Erigeron > Erigeron breviscapus. The sequence goes on along the minus strand of CM067175.1, from coordinate 86,383,126 downwards.
TCAAATATTTAAAACATGTTTGAATAGTAAAAATTTGTGTACCTCCTTCTAAAGTCATGCGCTTCCTGGATATCTTCATTGATAAACACTCGTGTGCCAAACTTGTCACTTTGAACAGTTATATTCTCTGTACAGTTGTTATGGAAAGAACTTTAACGATAATGTATTGATCTTTACTTACCACCCCATACGCTATTTTAGCATGCTGAAGGATAGTGATAACATGCTCTTCAGATTTGTTTTGTTCAACAAATTTGTTAAACTGAATGGCATAATCGTTCCATAATGTGCACTTCAACCGGCGATTACTACACATGAAAGTAAGATAATTATAATTTGTTTTGCATGTTGTTTCAAGTAATTGTGTCAATAAATGCTTGTCATAGTTGAACTTCAATTCAGGTGTATGAACTTCAATAAGTATTTTCTGTATTTACTATAGCACATTAATTTCATGTTTACTCATTTATTTCACCTACTTGTTCATACTCAATCCATTACCTCAGTATATATAACTTCAACAAAAAAGGTACATATCATTTAATCCAACTCATCTTGCCAAAATATATGACAACTTCTGCTACTGCTTTTAGTTTTTGGGTACCAAGGACAACAACAAACATTCTATGCAAAGTATGACAAGAACAAACATTCTCTGACACGGATCCTTTCAATACATATTTATCTTTTTTATTTTTTGCAGTATATACAATTGTAAACATTATTATTAGCTTACTCCAAGTTTTTGAGCTCAAAGTTGAATCTCTTGCTTTCCCCTCTTGCATTCTTGAATATGTCAAGATTCCCACACCAAGTAACACTACCAATCACATCTGCAAAAAATTGATACTACAAACAATCAAATGTTGTACTTAATTTGACACACTTGATTTGACACATAAGTGAACATCTTTTAAAGTTACTTACCAATATTTAGAACATCTTTATCACGGGCCATTTTGACATCAATTTGATCAAAAGGAACAAAGTTAAAACCATATGGATGGCCATTGAAAGTCACATCAGGCACAAGTTGGGTAGCTTTGTAGAAGTTCATCTTTAGCTTATGCTTATGAATGACAACCAGAAATTTGTCATCAGACAAACACACGCCAAATTTCTTGATTAGTAGCACAGCATCCTCTTTCAGTTTTTCATCAAATTGTGGGATCAAGTCAGCTTTGACAGTGGCTTGAATTTTTTTCCCCTGCAACACACATAGAAAGAAAACCGGTTTCAAAAGAATACATGAAATAGGGTTTCAAACATACATGAAACACATAAATAAACACACATAAAGGAATCGGGCAAAAGAGAAGGACATGAATCAGTTACCTTTTCATCAATCAAAACCATGTCAAGTTTCCCTTGAGTATTGATCCAGCGACGAATGATCCTCACCTTCATGTTCACGAAGGTTTTTGATGCATCAAGTTCATCCACAAAGAAGATCTTATTAGTAGCCATATTTATTTTCCCACAAGAAAATACAGAGAATTTTGTTTTCCAGAATTGTTAAAAGTGTGTGTTATGAAAGAGAAAAATCATATACCCACTCTCTATATCTCTATATCTCTGATGGTATTTCAAAATTTGAATATAGTCAAGATTTGTTGTACAATGAGGGTATGGGTTATTGTGAGGGTTCAATCAACCCTTCTCTCTTCCTGCAGGGTATTAATTGTTTCCCTCCTTTTTGAGATTTGTTGCACACAAGCAAAATAGACCAACCCTCCTATTCACAGCATACGCCAGTTAAGGAAAGTTGGGAATGCAACTCCCATTTAATGCTCCCGTACCATCACTATCTTCCCTCCAAAACAAGAGTACTTTATATATATAATTATAGATATAATACATATAAAATGAGCTGGCCTATCTCTGATTTCAATCACCCTATCTTCCTTAGACTACACACAACACATACATACATACAATACATACATGAATACATACATCAAACACATAATATACATACAAAACGGCAATTTCATCATCCCTAAGCAAATGAAACGACAATTTCAATCTTAATATGGATATACACACATTAAAACACCATGAAAAACACATTAATTTCATCATCCCTTAGGTCATAATTGTGTACGGTTTAGCCTTACCACTTGACAATAAGCAAAGCTTAGGTCACATAGTTTCTTCCTTTAGTAATATAGGAAGATATTTTTTTCTTGACACTATAGACAAAAATATTTTAAATACTAAACCATTTGCCTAATTGATAATTACAAATCAATGTGTTGCTTACTTGAAGAGTATTATCCCATTATATGCTTCTTTTTCATTTCATGGACAAATGTATGCTTGTTTCAAGACTTATTTCCAAAACTATGTTTTTGAATTAAAAGACCGTTGACAAAAAAAAAAATTCCCCCTTTTCTTCCAATTTGTTTTTATTTAATTTATTTTTTTTCAAATCTGTTTTTAAATTTCATATATTAGAGCCAAATATTTATTTAAAAACCTTGTTAAAAATATCCTAAAAGATTTTATAAGTTGGTCTAAAATTTTAACATACAGATACATTTGATGAAAATTTTTTAATCATGCTTAATACTTGGTACTAACTGTTAAAATTAGCCATCCAAATGCAAACCCAAATCTTCGCATAGTACAGAGTATAGTTGTATTTTATTATTGTAACTAAAGTTAAGAAAACGATAACTACATCTCTTCATTAGCGTACATATATAAAAATTTATATTTTCCATATCAAAAAGTCGTTACCCTGAACTTGTAATGAAATTTATATATTTTTGATCTTTTGTCGCTACGTTATCAAAACTTTTATACTTTTCAACAAAGTTTTAAATAGATACTGTATTTATCTATACTATATTATAAAGCAGATTCCTCATGTCTAACATTTTAAGTTTCAACATTTACTTCCCCAAAATGTCCCTTCTATCAATTCTATATTTACCAAACACCCTTTCTCTCTCTTCAAATCTCAACCAATCATCTTTTTTCTCTCTCCTCCATAAACATTTATTACTCCAATTCATTCAAAATCTTTTATCTCAAAAACTGTACATCGATAAATTATAAAAATTATATGGGTGTTCTTAAAATTTCATGCTCTTTCATTAGAGATGTCATTCGATATACTTTCGACGAATTTTTAAATCCGAGGGCGGAGCCCGTACGGCTAAGGGCGGAGCCCGTCAGGTAGATCACCCCATCACCGCCACCGCCGCCGCCTCCGCCATTACATCACCACCCCACCATCACCTCCATCACCGCCGCAACGCGCGGGTACCGTTCTCGTTTATTTGAAAAGAAAATAGATTTGGAAGGGAAAGAAAATAAAATAGTGAACTTTGTTTTGTTTTACTCAAAAAGCATAGTTTTTGGAAAGTAGTTTTGAAACAAGCATACATTCATCCATGAAATGAAAACAAGCATATTTTGGGAAGTCACTCATACAACACTTGAATCAAAGAATGGGGCTGTTCGCAAAAAATGAAACATCGAAACCAACGACAAACAACATGACGTACGTGTCTATATATATAATTTTGTACAAATAAATAATATGAACTTACGACTAATCAAGTAGCTTAATTTGCCACTCATATACAAAACTCTCGTATTACTTTGATTAAATATATATCAAGTACAATAATTGTCCGAAAAACAACTCATGTGGCACATATTTTACAGCTGAAACTTGTCTCGGGGCTTCATCAATGTTGCTAAAATTCTTCAGCAACGTTACTATGAAATAAAACGTCATTGTTTCTTAAACTTTTCAGCATTGAATTTAGTCCATGCTTCCTATCAAAGCATGTCGAAAGAAAATTATGAACTAATTATAATTAGATCAAAAGAAACAGGCCATGATTTGTGACAGATCCAAGATTTTCTACACAATATCAAGATAACACGTCAGAGAAGACAATATTTTTGACGACTTCTTTTTACCATGTAGGTATGCCTATGAGCATATTGTACTAAAATTTTTGTGTATTTGTTATTTTAATATGATAGTTGAGCGAACCAAATTAAATTGCCCAACATGTCAAATTCATGATGCATATCGATTTACAATATTTTTGACTTCTTCAAGTCGTGTTTAATAAAATGCTGCAAGATTTATGAAATGGACAACATTCTGCCTTCAGAAACTATTTTCGTAAAATTTTCCAGCATTAGAAAGTCATTGTGGAGTTTAAAACGTAAGTTGTCTAATACTATAAATCAAAGTGAAAAATGTGCATCAATATCATTTGGATGCAGAAGTGCTGTTCTTTCTAGTGCAAGATAACTAACACATATATTTAACTTATAGAGGGGCTAATAACTAGAGGTACCGGGTTAAAAAAAGCCCGGCTCAGGTCAGGCTTGAATGAAGATCATAATACTACATTATCACAAAGATATAGATGATTTTGAACCCGTTCAACCTATTTGGCCTGTTTCTGTTTCGGTTCAAGTTTTTAGCTAAATGCGTAACCTATCAGCGACTTATATAGCCAAATAGGCAAATATGACGTGTTGATAGGTATTGCTCTAGCAACTTCGAAAACAACACTTTCTATCAAATTTTGTAGTGACTAACCTTCAAAAGATCGAAAACTTTCTCTGCAATATACTTTTTGTTGAACGGTGGCCCCTTTTTGCGGCACTTTTTAACTGCTGTAGATGTAATCAAATCAGCCAATGAAATTGACACATTTACAGTTTTTGTCCAAAACTTTACCGTCTAAAAAACGTGTTTCGTGATAACACAGAAGTAAAATGACTAGTTAGATTCAAGATTACAACAACTTTTACACAATTAAATTCTTTTCTATCATATTCTACTTTTAGGGGGTGTTTGGTAGGATGGAATCATAGAGAATGGAAATGTAATAGAGAATGGAAATAATGGGAAAGAGAATGAGTATATGGAAAGAGAATATATTCAGTTGTTTGGTAGTAACAGAGAATGAACATAAGAGAAATACAAAAAAATAAACAAAATTAATTAAAAAAAATATCAAAAAAATATACATAACTTAATAATTTTATACTTTAAGAAATATATATAAATAAGACATAAACTCCATCAACAAAAAAAAAAAAAAAAAAAAAAAACCATTCCATTCTCACCATTCTCTCCAATTTATAGAGAATGGAGAGAATGGAAACCGTTTCCACTTCTCTCTTTCCCTTTCCATTCTCTAGTGCAACCAAACTAGAGAAGTGATTCTCATTCCCTTTCTCCCCTTTCCATTCCACTCTACCAAACACCCCCTTAAGTTACCTTGCAGGAAATCTTCTTTACTTTTCAACATACTATTTTTTTATTTTATTGAGTTAATTACAGAAATCGTCCCTATCGTGGACCTTCACTTGCAGCTTTCGTTCCTAAGTTTAATAAATTACAGTTTTAGTCCAAAAAACTTTGTCCCGTTAACACTTTTGGTCCTAGGTAGTAACGTCCGTTAAAAACGAGATCACGTGCCAACCATGTGATGGGTATTTTCGTCATTTTCCTTCTTTTATATATTACACTTTCAGTCCAAATTTTTTGTTACCTTCTTTTTTCCAGATCTTCAACAAACATAAATATCTATCATTATCATTCATCAATATCTCTACATACACCTATACATACACACACACACACACACACACACACACACACACACACACACACACACACACACACACACACACACACACACACACACACACACACACACACACACACACACACACACACACACACACACACACACACACACACACACACACACACACACACACACACACACACACACACACACACACACCCACACCCACACACACACACACACATACTCACACACACACACACACACACACACACACACACACACACATACTCACACACAAACACACTAACACACATACACTCACACACACACACACACACACACACACACACACACACACACACACACACACGATCAATATCTCTACATACACCTATACATACACACACACACACACAAAACCCAGATCTATCAATACAAATTTGTCTATTTGTATCTATACATAAACAACAATCTATAAGTATTCATTACTCATCTTCTTTCTTCTTATGATTTCTTTACAAGAAGAATTCTTT
>CM067175.1:86346079-86376014 GCA_034093135.1 Erigeron breviscapus | reverse complement strand
TACATGAAAGTAACCTTTTACACCACCAATCTTTACAACCAAAAAGATGCGAATACTAGCAATACACTTGGATCCCATAACTGATAACAACATAATAAAAGTGGCATTTCTAAGTGATGGCTTAAGATAGGAACTTACATATATTAGTCCTCTCGTAGGGATAGTCTTGGCTTTGAGTATGGTTGAGGACCATGATGGAATATATGATCAAGGAAGCTATAGATGGAAGTACCCAGATTTGTTGTACAATGAGGGTATGGGTTATTGTGAGGGTTCAATCAACCCTTCTCTCTTCCTGCAGGGTATTAATTGTTTCCCTCCTTTTTGAGATTTGTTGCACACAAGCAAAATAGACCAACCCTCCTATTCACAGCATACGCCAGTTAAGGAAAGTTGGGAATGCAACTCCCATTTAATGCTCCCGTACCATCACTATCTTCCCTCCAAAACAAGAGTACTTTATATATATAACTATAGATATAATACATATAAAATGAGCTGGCCTATCTCTGATTTCAATCACCCTATCTTCCTTAGACTACACACAACACATACATACATACAATACATACATGAATACATACATCAAACACATAATATACATACAAAACGGCAATTTCATCATCCCTAAGCAAATGAAACGACAATTTCAATCTTAATATGGATATACACACATTAAAACACCATGAAAAACACATTAATTTCATCATCCCTTAGGTCATAATTGTGTACGGTTTAGCCTTACCACTTGACACATAAGCAAAGCTTAGGTCACATAGTTTCTTCCTTTAGTAATATAGGAAGATATTTTTTTCTTGACACTATAGACAAAAATATTTTAAATACTAAACCATTTGCCTAATTGATAATTACAAATCAATGTGTTGCTTACTTGAAGAGTATTATCCCATTATATGCTTCTTTTTCATTTCATGGACAAATGTATGCTTGTTTCAAGACTTATTTCCAAAACTATGTTTTTGAATTAAAAGACCGTTGACAAAAAAAAAAATTCCCCCTTTTCTTCCAATTTGTTTTTATTTAATTTATTTTTTTTCAAATCTGTTTTTAAATTTCATATATTAGAGCCAAATATTTATTTAAAAACCTTGTTAAAAATATCCTAAAAGATTTTATAAGTTGGTCTAAAATTTTAACATACAGATACATTTGATGAAAATTTTTTAATCATGCTTAATACTTGGTACTAACTGTTAAAATTAGCCATCCAAATGCAAACCCAAATCTTCGCATAGTACAGAGTATAGTTGTATTTTATTATTGTAACTAAAGTTAAGAAAACGATAACTACATCTCTTCATTAGCGTACATATATAAAAATTTATATTTTCCATATCAAAAAGTCGTTACCCTGAACTTGTAATGAAATTTATATATTTTTGATCTTTTGTCGCTACGTTATCAAAACTTTTATACTTTTCAACAAAGTTTTAAATAGATACTGTATTTATCTATACTATATTATAAAGCAGATTCCTCATGTCTAACATTTTAAGTTTCAACATTTACTTCCCCAAAATGTCCCTTCTATCAATTCTATATTTACCAAACACCCTTTCTCTCTCTTCAAATCTCAACCAATCATCTTTTTTCTCTCTCCTCCATAAACTATTTATTACTCCAATTCATTCAAAATCTTTTATCTCAAAAACTGTACATCGATAAATTATAAAAATTATATGGGTGTTCTTAAAATTTCATGCTCTTTCATTAGAGATGTCATTCGATATACTTTCGACGAATTTTTAAATCCGAGGGCGGAGCCCGTACGGCTAAGGGCGGAGCCCGTCAGGTAGATCACCCCATCACCGCCACCGCCGCCGCCTCCGCCATTACATCACCACCCCACCATCACCTCCATCACCGCCGCAACGCGCGGGTACCGTTCTCGTTTATTTGAAAAGAAAATAGATTTGGAAGGGAAAGAAAATAAAATAGTGAACTTTGTTTTGTTTTACTCAAAAAGCATAGTTTTTGGAAAGTAGTTTTGAAACAAGCATACATTCATCCATGAAATGAAAACAAGCATATTTTGGGAAGTCACTCATACAACACTTGAATCAAAGAATGGGGCTGTTCGCAAAAAATGAAACATCGAAACCAACGACAAACAACATGACGTACGTGTCTATATATATAATTTTGTACAAATAAATAATATGAACTTACGACTAATCAAGTAGCTTAATTTGCCACTCATATACAAAACTCTCGTATTACTTTGATTAAATATATATCAAGTACAATAATTGTCCGAAAAACAACTCATGTGGCACATATTTTACAGCTGAAACTTGTCTCGGGGCTTCATCAATGTTGCTAAAATTCTTCAGCAACGTTACTATGAAATAAAACGTCATTGTTTCTTAAACTTTTCAGCATTGAATTTAGTCCATGCTTCCTATCAAAGCATGTCGAAAGAAAATTATGAACTAATTATAATTAGATCAAAAGAAACAGGCCATGATTTGTGACAGATCCAAGATTTTCTACACAATATCAAGATAACACGTCAGAGAAGACAATATTTTTGACGACTTCTTTTTACCATGTAGGTATGCCTATGAGCATATTGTACTAAAATTTTTGTGTATTTGTTATTTTAATATGATAGTTGAGCGAACCAAATTAAATTGCCCAACATGTCAAATTCATGATGCATATCGATTTACAATATTTTTGACTTCTTCAAGTCGTGTTTAATAAAATGCTGCAAGATTTATGAAATGGACAACATTCTGCCTTCAGAAACTATTTTCGTAAAATTTTCCAGCATTAGAAAGTCATTGTGGAGTTTAAAACGTAAGTTGTCTAATACTATAAATCAAAGTGAAAAATGTGCATCAATATCATTTGGATGCAGAAGTGCTGTTCTTTCTAGTGCAAGATAACTAACACATATATTTAACTTATAGAGGGGCTAATAACTAGAGGTACCGGGTTAAAAAAAGCCCGGCTCAGGTCAGGCTTGAATGAAGATCATAATACTACATTATCACAAAGATATAGATGATTTTGAACCCGTTCAACCTATTTGGCCTGTTTCTGTTTCGGTTCAAGTTTTTAGCTAAATGCGTAACCTATCAGCGACTTATATAGCCAAATAGGCAAATATGACGTGTTGATAGGTATTGCTCTAGCAACTTCGAAAACAACACTTTCTATCAAATTTTGTAGTGACTAACCTTCAAAAGATCGAAAACTTTCTCTGCAATATACTTTTTGTTGAACGGTGGCCCCTTTTTGCGGCACTTTTTAACTGCTGTAGATGTAATCAAATCAGCCAATGAAATTGACACATTTACAGTTTTTGTCCAAAACTTTACCGTCTAAAAAACGTGTTTCGTGATAACACAGAAGTAAAATGACTAGTTAGATTCAAGATTACAACAACTTTTACACAATTAAATTCTTTTCTATCATATTCTACTTTTAGGGGGTGTTTGGTAGGATGGAATCATAGAGAATGGAAATGTAATAGAGAATGGAAATAATGGGAAAGAGAATGAGTATATGGAAAGAGAATATATTCAGTTGTTTGGTAGTAACAGAGAATGAACATAAGAGAAATACAAAAAAATAAACAAAATTAATTAAAAAAAATATCAAAAAAATATACATAACTTAATAATTTTATACTTTAAGAAATATATATAAATAAGACATAAACTCCATCAACAAAAAAAAAAAAAAAAAAAAAAAACCATTCCATTCTCACCATTCTCTCCAATTTATAGAGAATGGAGAGAATGGAAACCGTTTCCACTTCTCTCTTTCCCTTTCCATTCTCTAGTGCAACCAAACTAGAGAAGTGATTCTCATTCCCTTTCTCCCCTTTCCATTCCACTCTACCAAACACCCCCTTAAGTTCTTGCAGGAAATCTTCTTTACTTTTCAACATACTATTTTTTTATTTTATTGAGTTAATTACAGAAATCGTCCCTATCGTGGACCTTCACTTGCAGCTTTCGTTCCTAAGTTTAATAAATTACAGTTTTAGTCCAAAAAACTTTGTCCCGTTAACACTTTTGGTCCTAGGTAGTAACGTCCGTTAAAAACGAGATCACGTGCCAACCATGTGATGGGTATTTTCGTCATTTTTCTTCTTTTATATATTACACTTTCAGTCCAAATTTTTTGTTACCTTCTTTTTTCCAGATCTTCAACAAACATAAATATCTATCATTATCATTCATCAATATCTCTACATACACCTATACATACACACACACACACACAAAACCCAGATCTATCAATACAAATTTGTCTATTTGTATCTATACATAAACAACAATCTATAAGTATTCATTACTCATCTTCTTTCTTCTTATGATTTCTTTACAAGAAGAATTCTTTCATTACACACAAGATACTCATATTGTTATCATCTCTTTAAAACCATAAATCAACTGCATTCCTCCTTCAACATCACCACTCTCTTTCTCATCCTCTCTCTCACTCTCTGTCTCAACACATATACCCACCATAAGTTTTTTTTCCGGCGACAACTCCATTAGCAGTTGTATGGGTGGTGGCCAGATCTGGATCGATCGAAATATGGTCTAAAATTACAGCGATTAGCGTGACCACCAATGGTGGTGGTTGTTTAATAGCTACTGGCTCAGTGATGGCCAGATCGGAATATGATCAGAAAGTTTTTTGCCTTTCTTCCGTCAGATTTGATTTGTTGACTTAAATGGGTTTTGCATTGTTCATTATGTGGGTCTATGTTTAGACATGGATCTAGATTTTGTTTTGGGATATCAAATAGTCAATTACAATGATTTTGACCCATGCTATCTCAGATTTTGTTGATAGATTGAAACCAAAATGAAAAAGAAAAGTTTTGATTTTGGTTTGTTTTAAAAAAGAGGGATAATGTTGGCTTGTTTTGTTTAGATCTATAATTTGATGAAAGAGACCAGAAAGATTATCTATAATTTGATTTTCGTTTCTAAATAAATTCGTTTCTTTTGTTAGATCTTGATGTTTGATATAGATACAAATATAGATTGGTGATTGAAATGATAGATAATAGATGATGATAGAGATAAAAGTTCATGTTTAATTATAATTTTGGACCTGTTTTAAAGGGAAAAAGACAATTATACCCATCACATGGTTGGCACGTGATCTCGTTTTTAACGGACGTTACTGCCTAGGACCAAAAGTGTTGACGGGACAAAGTTTTTTAGACTAAAACTGTAATTTATTAAACTTAGGGACGAAAGCTGCAAGTGAAGGTCCACGATAGGGACGATTTCTGTAATTAACTCTATTTTATTTTTAAATATAATGACATTTCACTTAAATGGCAACTCTTCTTCTTTCTTTTAGGGTCATTACTCAGTTCTTTTCTTTCTTTAAATGTTGGCAAACTTAAATGATACTGTAACAAAATTGGAGTGTAAAACATTGTATTCATTTACTCTTTAGTACTATACATCTTTCATTACTCCCTACGTCCCATGAGAAGTGTCTTGTTTTGAATATTCAAAGTCTTTATTTATCAACTTTGACCTTAATTAATTTTGTTTGTGTTATATAATAGTTGATGAAAGTTATATGAATTGATTGAGTTTTAGATATATTTTTATTGGATATAAATTTCATCAATAATTATATAACACAAAAAAAAATATTTAAGGTCAAAGTTAAATAACAAAGACTTTAAATATTCAAAATGTGACACTTCTAGTGGGACGGAGGTAGTATATTTTTTACAAGTCATAGAAAAGGCGTGTCTTTTTCTGTTATAAACTATTGATTATTAAACCCTTTTCTATATACGAGAGAAAGTACCCGTGCGTTGCGGCGGTGAGATGGTGGGGTGATAGGTCATAGAGTGTGATAGGTCATAGAGTGTGATAGGTCATAGAGTGTGATAGCCAAATGCCTTAGCCGTACGGGCTCCGTCCTTGGATTTAAAAATTCGTCGAAAGTATATCGAATGACATCTCTAATTAAAGAGCATGAAATTTTAAGAACACCCATATAATTTTTAAAATTTATCGATGTACGGTTTTTGAGATAAAAGATTTTGAATGAATTAGAGGAATAAAATGATTTATGAAGGAGAGAGAAAAAAAAATGAGTGATTGAGATTTGAGGAGAGAAATTAAAATGAAAATTGAAAGTTGTGGGGCATTGATGTATGGTACATCATGCATTATCATGTGTACATTGTTGAAATTGAAAGTTGAAACCTTATTTGCTTTATAATCTAATACTATCTTATAAAGCATTTTGCCCTTTTTTAAAATCTCAAAAGATGATTTGAACTACCTAAATTACCCCTCTTCTTTATTCACTAATTTAAACATCTCTACCTATGAAAAGACCAGACTCGATAAACCGAAAACGACAATATTTTTTTATTTTTTTTTTTTTTTAAAAAGGGGAGTAACGCCCGTTACCAAGTGTAACGGCCGTTACACCAGACAAGTGTAACGCCCGTCACCAAAGTAACGGCCGTTACACTCCAAAAATCCTTAGACACTGTAACGGGCACTGTGTAACGGCTGTTACACATTCAACAAAGGTGTAACGCCCGTTACCAAGTGTAACGGCCGTTACACATTCAACAAAGGTGTAACGCCCGTTACCAAGTGTAACGGCCGTTACACCAGGATTTTTACGAAAATCAAACCTGTGACAAAACCAGCAATTTGACACTTAAAACATGCTTCACATAATACAATTACATGACCAACCTCCATTTACAGATTTCCAGAAATTCCAACAACTAAGTTGACATATTTTGAAGCATAATAACAACATCAACTAGTTCCAAATCTCGTGTTCAACATTTATGGGTCATTTACCCACTTTGACATCATTTTCGCCCAATTAGCAACTTTACAAGTTTTCCAACAAGCTTTACATTTGACATAAGTAGAGTTTTAACCAAAATATGACTTTCAAACCCAAAATGTACCATGAGCCATAAGAGGTGGGATTCTAAGCTTCTAAACCAAAGGAGTGTCATTCAACCAAGAATGACCTAATACCTTCGAAGTCTTCTAATTTCAACCTTTCTTCTAATCAACTTCAAATCAACAACACTAGTTCCTTCTTCCGGAACCACCTATAAAAAGGTAAACAACTAAAACATAAGCAAAGGCTTAGCGAATATACTTGCATACATTTACGAATACGAAGGAGGGCAAAGTACAAGGACTTTCACATGTAACCTATAACATCGTCATGTCACATTTACATATTCACCTTGTACGCTAACAACACGTATATGGATCCATATAAGCTAAACAATCAAGACTATCGGGGTTCTTAGGCCCCGGAGGTTCTTAGGCCCCGGAGGTTCTTAGGCCTCATTTCATCAATAGGGGTTCTTAGGCCCCGGAGGTTCTTAGGCCTCATCAATACTATGCCCCACATGGGCTCAACGCCAAATCAATTACCATGCTCGGAATATCCACGTCTCACGGTAATTGACCCAACGTATACATAAAGGTATGCAAATATACTCACCTCCTCCGCAACTTGAACAATAAAGCTAACACGATAAAGCACAACAAGCTTCAACCTATGATCATCACATAACACGTATAAGCTTACATTCACACTTGACTAGCTCAACCTAGTCATACTCAATCACTAGCCTTTCTAAACCCAAAACCCAACCCATTTGTCATTGAGTTACTTTCATCTTTAACAACAACATTAGGTAGTTCATCCTACCATTTCATCCACATTTCAAAACTATCAAAATTTCAACTTTTCACAATAACTAAAATTTTCACATGAACTTAACCATTTCATAATCAAACTCATTCATACAACTCAATGACAACTAGGTTAACTAAGGAATTGGGGAAACATACTCATAATTCAATTTCTAGCAAAACCCCCAAATTTGGTTCATCCATGAACCCTAATTTTGAAAGAAGGATAAAAACTAAATTAGGGGAATTCAATACCTCAACAACAACAATCTAATGCAAGACTTTTAATTTGAGAATCCTTCTTTCTCCCTTTCTCTTGAAAAACCGGCCACCACCACCCCAATTACAAACCCTAACTTTAATTTCTTGAATGAAGATTACTTGGTGGTGATTGTTATTATTATTATGATTTCTATTCTTGAACTTGAGAGGATTACTCTTTGTTTTTGAAGAAATGTGTGAAGGAATGCATGAAAGAAAATGGCGAAGAAGAGAAATAGAGTGGAAGCATGACTCATAAGGCAAAAGAGTTGGCTGGCACATCCTAAAGATGCCACGACCCATCTCTTCCAAAAGTGGGTATTTTACCCGCTATCCGCTAAAGTTCCAACTAAATTAACCCCAAAACTAAAATAAAATACTAGGAAATTAATTTAATGTCAAAACTATGAAAAGGGGTTAATTTCTTGTACCTTAAAATCTTTGGGGTGTTACAACTCTCCCCCACTTGGAACGGATCACGGCCTCGTGATCCAAGCCATATGCAAAGACGGATAGTAAACTAGCACATCATGCTCGGATTCCCACGTACAATCGGACATCTTACCGTGCTTCCACAAAATCTTATAAGTTCTCACCGTCTTATTTTGCACTCTTCTAAGCTCTTCTTCAACTATGGAAATCGGCTCTTCGATATAACTCAATTTATTATCAACCTCAATCTCATTCAATGGCACATAAGAAGACTCGTCGGCAAGGCATTTTCTAAGATGTGACACGTGAAAAGTAGGGTGAATTCCCGATAACTCTTCTGGTAGTTCCAAACGGTAAGCAACCTTGCCAACCTTAGCCAAAATTTTAAACGGGCCAATGAAACGAGGACTTAACTTTCCACGCTTCCGAAAGCGTAGAACACCTTTCCATGGGGAGACTTTCAACAAGACACGGTCACCTTCATAGAATTCAATCGGCCTCCTTCTTTTATCCGCATAAGACTTTTGTCGATCTTGAGCCGCTTTTAGTCTTTCCTTGATCACATCGATCTTCTCAATGGTTTTCAATACCACTTCCGTGCCTCCTATTTCGCGTTGGCCTACTTCTCCCCAACAAATTGGAGATCTACATTTTCTACCATATAGCATTTCATAAGGTGGCATTTGGATACTAGAATGATAGCTATTGTTGTAGGAGAACTCTACCAATGGTAAGTGAAGATCCCAAGTGCCCCCAAAATCGATAATACATGCTCGTAGCATGTCTTCAAGCGTTTGAATGGTTCTCTCACTTTGACCATCCGTTTGAGGATGATACGCGGTGCTAAACTTGAGCTTGGTGCCCATATCATCTTGGAATTTTCGCCAAAAATGAGAAGTAAAACGAGTGTCTCTATCCGAGACTATGGAGACGGGCACACCATGTCTTGCTACAACTTCCTTTACATAGACCTTTGCCAATACCTCGGATGAAGATGCTTCACGAATGGGAAGAAATAAGGCACTTTTAGTCAATCTATCCACTATTACCCAAATTGTATCAAATTGATTTCTAGGCGTTTTGGGCAACTTGGTGACAAAATCCATAGTAATATCTTCCCACTTCCATTTGGGAATTTCCAACGGTTGCATCATACCATAGGGCTTTTGATGTTCCGCCTTCACTTGTGCACACGTCAAACACTTTTCAACATATTTCACCACATCACGCTTCATTCCGGGCCACCAATATTCTACTTTCAAGCCATGGTACATCTTTGTAGCACCGGGGTGGATGGAGTACTTGGATTTGTGAGCCTCATCAAGAAGAACTTGTTTCAACTCACAAGAAAATGGGATCCAAATCCTCCCAAAACGTACGGTAAGGTCACGAGAATCCTTAGTGAAATATTGTATTTGACCTTGAATTCTTTCTTTCTTAGGATCTCGTTGCAAGGCTCTCTCTTGAGCTTCTCTAATTTGATCAAAGAAGTCATTGGTGATCAAAACCCAAAGGGGTGAAACGACTAAGGCATGATGAGAACTCTTCCGACTCAAGGCGTCCGCTACCACATTAGCCTTCCCGGGATGATACAAAATCTCACAATCATAATCTTTCAAGAGATCTAGCCATCTACGTTGGCGATTGTTGAGATCTCTTTGCTCAAAGAAGTACTTGAGGCTTTTATGATCGGAATAGGTGGTAAACTTGACCCCATAGAGGTAATGGCGCCAAATCTTCAAAGCAAATACCACCGCCGCTAATTCCAAATCATGAGTAGGGTATCGTTTTTCATGCTCTTTTAATTGCCGTGAAGCGTAGGCAATGACCTTACCCCGTTGCATAAGAACACAACCTAGGCCATTAGATGATGCATCACAATACACCACCATATCTTCAAGTCCATCCGGTAAAACAAGAACCGGTGCTTGACTTAGCCTTTCTCGGAGTTGTTGAAAAGCCATCTCTTGCTCGCTTTTCCAATCAAACTTGATATTCTTTCGAGTCAACTTGGTCAATGGGGAAGCTATTTTAGAGAAGTCTTGAATAAAACGACGGTAATAGCCCGCTAGACCAAGAAAACTCCTAATCTCCGACGGATTCTTTGGTTGCTCCCACTTCATCACCGCATTAATCTTGGCCGGGTCCACCATAATTCCCTCACTATTAACAATATGGCCAAGAAATTGCACTTCTCTTAACCAAAATTCACATTTGGAGAATTTGGCATAGAGCCTCTCCTTGCGTAATGCTTCCAACACCTCACGTAAATGAACTCCATGATCGGTCGAGCTTTTAGAATAAATAAGAATATCATCAATGAATACGATTACGGATTTATCAAGCATAGGGCGACAAACACGGTTCATGAGATCCATGAAAGCCGCGGGAGCATTTGTAAGACCAAAAGGCATGACAACAAACTCATAATGACCATAACGGGTACGAAAGGCGGTTTTAGGAATATCCTCATCACGTACCTTGAGTTGATGGTAACCCGAACGAAGATCAATTTTAGAAAAATATGAAGCTCCTTGAAGTTGATCAAATAAATCGTCGATTCTAGGCAAAGGATATTTGTTCTTTACGGTGACTTTGTTGAGTTCACGATAGTCGATACACATACGCATACTTCCATCCTTCTTCTTGACAAAAAGTACCGGTGCACCCCAAGGAGAGTTACTAGGTCGAATAAAACCCTTATCAAGTAATTCTTGTAATTGCTTCATCATCTCTTGCATTTCCGTTGGAGCCAAACGGTAAGGAGCTTTAGCAATGGGGTTAGCCCCCGGAATGAGATCAATTGAAAACTCAACTTGCCGTTCGGGGGGAATACCCGGCAAGTCTTCGGGGAAAACATCGGCAAACTCACTAACGATTGGAATGTCTTCAATAGATAAAGGTTTCTTTTCAACATTAACAATGTGAGCAAGGTAAGCATGACATCCATGAGACATATAGCGTTTGGCACGAGCAAAGGTACAAACAGATATAGAACGCTCATTCCTATCACCATAAACTACCAAATCTTCACCTTTGGAGGTCTTTAAATATATTGCCTTTTCATCACACGCGATCTTAGCGTTACATGAGCTCAACCAATCCATACCCAAGATTATATCAAACTCTCCCATCGGAAAAGGGATTAAATTGGCTTGAAAGAGTTCCGAAGAAATTTTGATCTCACACCCTCTATACACATCTTTCACTAATTCCATCCTACCATTACCAACTTCAACTTGCAAAATATTTTCTAGACATGACTTGGACACGGGAATAGCGTGAATTACTCTAATTGCAACAAATGATCTATTCGCCCCCGAATCAAAGAGAATTCGCATAGGCACATTATATACAAGAAATGTACCTGTAATGACATCATCGGCGTTCCTTGCCTGCTCCACAGTTAGTTGGAAAGATCTTCCTCGTTGATTCCCATGAGTTTGGGCATTCTTCCTTTCCGCCTCCCTTCTTCTTTCTTCAAGTCTTTCCCCTTCAGTCAACTTAGGGCACGAACTCCTCATGTGACCTTCCTCAAAGCATTTGAAACATACGATAGGCCTTTGAGGCTTGGACTTGCACTCCCGGCTCGTGTGTCCCGGCTTCCCACAAGTATAACATCCTTTCTCGAATGTCTTGCACATCCCCGAGTGATTCCTCTTGCATTTACGGCAAAAGGGGGTGTTTCGTTTATGTGAGTTATTACCAGAACTACCCTCCTGTCTAAGCCTTTTGTTGGGAGAGTTCGTGACTTCATACTCCCTTTTCAATTCACCTTCCTCCACCCTAGACTGCTCAATCTCATGATCCCTAGCCACATCCGCCAACATGGAGAAAGAATCCATTTGACGTAGGCTTATCTTCTCCCTCAAGTTCTTCTTCAACTTCATATAGAATTGCTCCTTTAGCAATTGGTCGTTCTCAAGAAATTCCGGACAAAATTGAGCTTTATCCAAGAATTGAGCACGAAATTCATTCAAGCTTAAACTACCTTGACTATCATTGAGAAATTCACTTCTCAACTTAGTCACTTCGGCTTCCGATCTAAATTCCTTGAAAAACATAGTCTTGAATTCGGGCCATTCTACATGATCTAAAGCTTCCTTCTTAATTGCTAACAATCCGTCCCACCATCTCTTCCCACTGTTCCTGAGCATACCAACCGCAAATATAACCTTCAAATGTGAGGGGCATTGACTAGTGCGGAATGCCCCTTCTATCTCCGATATCCACCGAGTACAAATGATGGGATCACGATCACCGTGGTACTCCGGTGGGTGGCACACTTCAAAATCTCGAAAAGTGAACTTCTTCTTATAACCCTTCTCCCCGGTTACTTCCACCTCCTTTTCATCATTAGCCTTCTTGCCCTTATCTTGGGCATCTCTTTTCTCAAACTCCCGTTGCACATTGACCGCAACCTCTTCTCTAATCATTTGAGCAATGTGATCGTTCACAGCTCCTTCTAAAGTTTGATTCAATCTTTTTAATAAAAGAGGAGTATACTTCTCCAATGCTCTCCCTATTTGGTCCGAGATATCCATACTATCCTCGGCAAATATGGGCTCTTCTTCTTCGTTTTGTTCGTTGTGCTCATCTTCGTCATGATGATAATCGGCCATACTATAATAAGAGTAGATAAGACGGATTTAATTACGCAACCTATCTATCTCTATGACTAGAAGCCAGAACCTATGACTTTATACTAAACCGTCCCAAGGTTTGATGCCGTTAGTTTATAAATTTGTTAGTATGTCAACCACAATAAGGCCGGCTTCTTATTGTGCTTTAATACTAGCAAGTTTGTAAGCTAACCTCATTAAACACTCTTTCGGTCCCATATAAAATTTCGGTTACCTAAGGTCGAGTCTCAACTAAGGTTTAAGTCTAGGCACTCTCTACACAAGGGAATACCTAAATCCCTTAAACCTCGGCTCTGATACCAACTTGAAAAGACCAGACTCGATAAACCGAAAACGACAATATTTTTTTTTTTTTTTTTTTTTAAAAAGGGGAGTAACGCCCGTTACCAAGTGTAACGGCCGTTACACCAGACAAGTGTAACGCCCGTCACCAAAGTAACGGCCGTTACACTCCAAAAATCCTTAGACACTGTAACGGGCACTGTGTAACGGCTGTTACACATTCAACAAAGGTGTAACGCCCGTTACCAAGTGTAACGGCCGTTACACCAACAAAGGTGTAACGCCCGTTACCAAGTGTAACGGCCGTTACACCAGGATTTTTACGAAAATCAAACCTGTGACAAAACCAGCAATTTGACACTTAAAACATGCTTCACATAATACAATTACATGACCAACCTCCATTTACAGATTTCCAGAAATTCCAACAACTAAGTTGACATATTTTGAAGCATAATAACAACATCAACTAGTTCCAAATCTCGTGTTCAACATTTATGGGTCATTTACCCACTTTGACATCATTTTCGCCCAATTAGCAACTTTACAAGTTTTCCAACAAGCTTTACATTTGACATAAGTAGAGTTTTAACCAAAATATGACTTTCAAACCCAAAATGTACCATGAGCCATAAGAGGTGGGATTCTAAGCTTCTAAACCAAAGGAGTGTCATTCAACCAAGAATGACCTAATACCTTCGAAGTCTTCTAATTTCAACCTTTCTTCTAATCAACTTCAAATCAACAACACTAGTTCCTTCTTCCGGAACCACCTATAAAAAGGTAAACAACTAAAACATAAGCAAAGGCTTAGCGAATATACTTGCATACATTTACGAATACGAAGGAGGGCAAAGTACAAGGACTTTCACATGTAACCTATAACATCGTCATGTCACATTTACATATTCACCTTGTACGCTAACAACACGTATATGGATCCATATAAGCTAAACAATCAAGACTATCGGGGTTCTTAGGCCCCGGAGGTTCTTAGGCCTCATCAATACTATGCCCCACATGGGCTCAACGCCAAATCAATTACCATGCTCGGAATATCCACGTCTCACGGTAATTGACCCAACGTATACATAAAGGTATGCAAATATACTCACCTCCTCCGCAACTTGAACAATAAAGCTAACACGATAAAGCACAACAAGCTTCAACCTATGATCATCACATAACACGTATAAGCTTACATTCACACTTGACTAGCTCAACCTAGTCATACTCAATCACTAGCCTTTCTAAACCCAAAACCCAACCCATTTGTCATTGAGTTACTTTCATCTTTAACAACAACATTAGGTAGTTCATCCTACCATTTCATCCACATTTCAAAACTATCAAAATTTCAACTTTTCACAATAACTAAAATTTTCACATGAACTTAACCATTTCATAATCAAACTCATTCATACAACTCAATGACAACTAGGTTAACTAAGGAATTGGGGAAACATACTCATAATTCAATTTCTAGCAAAACCCCCAAATTTGGTTCATCCATGAACCCTAATTTTGAAAGAAGGATAAAAACTAAATTAGGGGAATTCAATACCTCAACAACAACAATCTAATGCAAGACTTTTAATTTGAGAATCCTTCTTTCTCCCTTTCTCTTGAAAAACCGGCCACCACCACCCCAATTACAAACCCTAACTTTAATTTCTTGAATGAAGATTACTTGGTGGTGATTGTTATTATTATTATGATTTCTATTCTTGAACTTGAGAGGATTACTCTTTGTTTTTGAAGAAATGTGTGAAGGAATGCATGAAAGAAAATGGCGAAGAAGAGAAATAGAGTGGAAGCATGACTCATAAGGCAAAAGAGTTGGCTGGCACATCCTAAAGATGCCACGACCCATCTCTTCCAAAAGTGGGTATTTTACCCGCTATCCGCTAAAGTTCCAACTAAATTAACCCCAAAACTAAAATAAAATACTAGGAAATTAATTTAATGTCAAAACTATGAAAAGGGGTTAATTTCTTGTACCTTAAAATCTTTGGGGTGTTACAACCTAATATACCTATAATACCCTTAAATCTCAACCATTCATTTTTCTCTCTCTCCTCAAATCTCAACCACTCATTTTTTTCTCTCTCTCCTCAAATCTCAGCCACTCATTTTTTTCTCTCTCCTCCATAAATCATTTTATTCCTCTAATTCATTCAAAATCTTTTATCTCAAAAACCGTATATCGATAAATTATAAAAATTGTATGGGTTTTCTTAAAACTTTCATGCTCTTTCATTAGAGATGTCATTCGATATACTTTCGACGAATTTTTAAATCCGAGGGCGGAGCCCGTACGGCTAAGACATTTGGCTATCATACTCTATGACTTGACCTACCACCTCCACCATCTCACCGCCACAACGCGCGGGCACTATCTCTCGTATAGTATATATATAGATAGATAGTTAACATATGAAGTCTCTTGAAGAGGTATTTAATGGAAAATCTTTTTTGCAGGTTTTTTATCTCAAAAACCGTATATCGATAAATTATAAAAATTGTATGGGTTTTCTTAAAACTTCATGCTCTTTCATTAGAGATGTCATTCGATATACTTTCGACGAATTTTTAAATCCGAGGGCGGAGCCCGTACGGCTAAGACATTTGGCTATCATACTCTATGACTTGACCTACCACCTCCACCATCTCACCGCCACAACGCGCGGGCACTATCTCTCGTATAGTATATATATAGATAGATAGTTAACATATGAAGTCTCTTGAAGAGGTATTTAATGGAAAATCTTTTTTGCAGGTTATGTATCACATTTTCTGTAAGAAATCTCATAAATACATAAAGCTAGCAATTTGAGGATGAAAATAATGTCCAGAGTCCATACACATCGATCTAACATATATGGTGGTCCTCCATCAACTCCCCTATATAAACTAACTTCAATCACAAACCCTACCCACGCACATTCATATTCTTTGTGCCTCCCTTTCTCAACTACATATGTCTTTTTTTAGGGTTACAACATATGTTGAAATATATGTTTCATACCATTTGTTTAAACAGAAAAATCGTTGTGGAACGAGTTTAACTACTTTTAAAAAAAAACTTTTTCGACAACGTTTCTTTGTTTAGACTGATGGTTTGAATCACTCACATAGCTCATGTTGTTTGAATCACTCACATAACTCATGTTGGTTGCGATGATTTAGCTTTAGTTTTAGCTTATACATCAAAAGAGCTATTAGTATTATATAAAGTTTTACAAGAGATTGATATTTGGTTCATATCATTTGTCTAAATGGGAGATCATGGTAGTATGACATCTAAACTGTGTTTTTTGTTTCTTACTAAAGCAGTTTTGGTACTTCAACCATGTTTCCTTGTTTAGACTGATGCCTTGAATCACTCAAAATAGCATCATGATTTAGTAATTACAAAATCCTTGCTAGTCGAGTCACATCCAACGCTCAACTCTAAAGCCAAACCTTCTCGTAACAATACATAGTACTTCAGAAAAAAATTAAAAAGTCCCTGGAAAAATCCCTAACTAAATTACACCTCGTGCTTTTGATCAAGAAATGTCCCATCGATACATTACTGTGGCCCAGATCGAAAGCCACTCAGATGTGTAGATGTGTATATAGTTTCTATAATTCATAAAATTGAAAGTTAGCTTCATATTTTGGAAATTAAATTATGCAAAGTTTGTTTGAGATTCATGCAAGATTCGTTTCCGTTTTATGCAAATAATCCTAAAGTTTAAATTGACTCAAGGACGGAGGCAGCATGGGGGCAGTGGGGTCAGCTGTCCCCACTCCAATTTTGTACAATGTAATTTTTTAAATTTAAATGATATATTTGTAATTTTTTTCTAAAGTAAGAAAAAATAAGTAATAAATACAAATATTACCTTCGTTGTCATAAGCTTATTCTTTTGAAGTCATTGGTCATTGAAACATTAATTTTAAGAAAAAACTTTCTTTGTTTGAGTATGTAAATGTGTTGTACATTAGTGTAGCTGTTTGTGGAAAAATTATTTTTCTTTCAAATTGTTATATATATATTTATCACAAAAACTAAATATAATAATCATAATAGTTTCTATAATTCATAAAATTGAAAGTTAGCTTCATATTTTGGAAATTAAATTATGCAAAGTTTGTTTGAGATTCATGCAAGATTCGTTTCCGTTTTATGCAAATAATCCTAAAGTTTAAATTGACTCATACTATATGTGTTTTAATATCCATATAACAACGACATGATTATAGTAAACACAGGGTTTGAAGTAGAACAGTATACTTACTACTCTTGGGGGCGAGGGGGAAGGGTTACTTGTCTTGTGAAGGGTGAATATCTACCAATAAACTAAAACATGATTGAGATTTTCTTGAAACGACACGTGGCGTAATCCTTGATCGACATGTGTCATTTTAATTAATTTATTTTTATTAAATTAGCTTTTTTAATTGTATATAGATTCAATTTCCTTATTAGACTTAGAATTAAACTCTAACTTTTGGCTTATAGATACAAAACACATTATAACCTTATTTGATTAATCGTTTTCTCATTAATAAATTTGTCTCTTTCTTTCTCAATTTTTCAACTCCTGTTACTTATATTACTTATAATAAGTTATTAACATGAAGACTTCAAAAATTTGAGTTTACGATCCAAAATCACAAGGCTATTTGCTGTCATCCACTATGCTTACAAGTTCCGATTTTGATGTGATTGTAAAAATTTAAGGTAAATCCAAAACTCTAACTAAACATATATTATATTTATCATTATTGTTTATTATAATTAGCTTCGATCATCGGTTTACTTTAACCACAATTTATTTCATACTTACAATGTTCGAATTTCTTTATGATACAATCTATATAGCTACCATACATCGTACGGGTATTAGGACTAGTATGTATATATACGTAAGATACATGTTCATCAAGATCACACTGGTGCCGTTAAAAGTGGAAAAAAATTATCAAGAGTTCCATTTTTTTGTTGGATGAAAAAACACAATAATATCGTTGGTTGGTGTACAATGGAATGAAAGCCAGCTTGACTAAATGCTCCTAGCCTCCTACTACAAAACGGAAACTTTGATCATACTATCATTTTTACCAGATTAGAAAGATTTTCACAAAAATATTACTCCGTATAAAAATCAACTTTTGCCAGTGTGGCATTTGAAAAGTTTTTTTTGCACCTTTTAAATACGTAGGACGAAATTTGGATTATATATCTCCCATATGGTATACTTCCTGGGTAAATTTTCATCATTATTATATAGAAGTATATTTTTTTCCTTGACATTATATACAAAAATATTTTAAATACGAAACCATCTGCCTACTTGGTATTACAAATCAATGTGTTACTTGATAGAAGTCACTTATGCAACACTTGAATCAAAGAATGGGGTTGTCTGCAAAATGAAAACGTCGTACCCAACGACTAACATGACATGTCGATATAACTTTGTACAAATAAATAAATCGATATGAACTTACTAATGATACATCAAGTAGCTTTGCCACTCATATACACAACTCTCGTATTACTTTGGTTAAATTTCAAGTACAATTGTCCGAAAACAACTCCTGTGGCACATATTATACAGCTGAAACTTGTCTCGGGGCTTCATCAATGTTTTGCAAGAATTCTTCAGCAACGCTACTATGAAATAAAACCTCATTGTTTCTTAAACTCTTCAGCATTGAATTTAGTCCATGCTTCCTATCAAAGCACGTGGAAAGAAAAATATAAACGAATCAGATAAAAAAAACACACCATGATCAGTGACAGTCCAAGAAAATTATGACAACTCCTTTTACTTTTTCTAAGGCCATCCTTAAAACTCAAATAACATTCGCACTTTCTTGAAGTCATGTTTAATTAAATGCTACAAGAATTATGAAACGGACAACATAATCTGCCCTCAGAAACTATTTTCGTAAAATTTTCCTGCATTAGTTGTTGAGTTGAAACGTAGGTTGTTTAGTATTCAAAGTGAAAAATGGGTATCGATATCATTTAGATCATTAGATGCAGAGGTGCTGTTCTTTCTAGTGCAAGATAACTAACACATATATTAAACTTATAGAGGGGCTAATAACTAGAGGTACCGGGTTAAAAAAAGCCCGGCTCAGGTCAGGCTTGAATGAAGATCATAATACTACATTATCACAAAGATATTCTAACAACTTCAATATATATATATATATATATATATATTATATATAATTATATACATATATATAGAGTAAAGTTCATGTGAGAACCATTCACATATGAACATTCGGAATTTCGGATGATTTTGAACCCGTTCAACCTATTTGGCCTGTTTCTGTTTTGGTTCAAGTTTTTAGCTTAATGCATTTAACCTATCAGCGACTTATATAACCAAATATGACGCGTTGATAGGTAAATGGGTTGCTCTTGCAACTTCTAAAACAACAATTTCTATCAGATTTTGTAGTGGCTTACCTTCAAAAGATCGAAAACTTTCTCTGCAATATACTTTTGTTGAATGGTGGCCCCTTTTTGCTGCACTTTGTCTGGATGAACATATAAAGTTGCCTTGTAATAAGCCTTTTTAACTGCCGTAGATGTAATCAAATCAGTCAATGAAATTGACTGCCACCCGCTTCCAGCCCAAAGTATCTGCACATGAGAGAATGACATAATTTCATATAACAGTCAGACAGATGCCAATGAAAGAAAGTATAAAGAAATAAATGTAAACCAAAGATAAATTTAGATGCATAAGAAACAAAATGATGGATTGAAAACGTACATTTTGTAATGAAGATAATAGTGCACGCAAATTGCCTTCTTTTCCAACAGCCCAACGCTTTATATCACCATCTAGAGTTGCACCGACCCTCTGAAAAATTATGGTACATGTACAAATGTAAGAGAAAAGCATTGCATTCACCTCTATTCCATTTGTGAAATCATAGGCACGACAATAGAAAATGAAGTACATATATAAAAAGGGAAAAAAAACCATTGCTATTAGTTGGGCTACCTTTGGGGGAAAAAACTATCTAGCACAGATATTGGTCCAAAAAGTAAGACTAAGCATTCAATATGTTTATATCATCTGTAACAGAAGATTTGTTTGTAGTTTTGTACTACAGTTAGGTAAGAGGGTTGGATTCTACAGGTTAACGTGTCAACTGGATTCGGTTGGAATGGGTGGACTGATAGTATGGTTCTGTTGACTCGTACACACTTTTTTGTCCAATTTATACAAATAATTAATGCATAAATTATTTATTACAAAAGCAGCAATATTATAATGATGATCTAATCCTTGAATAAACCGATTTAAGAGGCAGTATGCATAAAAATATACTTAAAAGGCTTTCAACCCATTTGACCCATTCCTCTTTTAGCTTAACTTTTCTAGTTGCCCATTTCACCCATTGTGATACAGCACAACCCAAACAGACGCATTTGAAATAGGCACCTCTAGCTACAAAGTTAGAAAACTCGTTGCTTTGTACCAAAAGTTTTTGAAAACCCCCTAGCAAAGTTAAGTAAATATTGGAAACACAAACAGGTAGTATAGTAAGAGCAAATTCCATATGACCAAGAATATACAAGAAAATATATATCACTGAAACCTTTTTTCCAAACCTAACAATTTCATCAAAACACAGTGGGGCTTGGGAACCCCATGATTTCATAAAGCTATCATAAGTACACGTGCTTACATGCTTTTCATCTTGTTCTTGCTGTGCCTGAAGATCACGCTTGTTCTTCTCATTCAGTGCTTTAATCTAACAAGACATATAAAGGTGGTTCAAAAAAAGAACATATAAAGTAAGCTAGAACGTTAAGAATTAATGCTCAAACAGAACATTTGCACCGGTTATTTAAAATATGTATGTTAGAATTTCACTGCATCCTTCATAATAGGTAATTGTTGGGTAGCTATTAGCCAAGATGAATAGATAATCATGAAAACTAGTCTATAACAATACATCAGCATGCGTCCTGATGTGCTATTTATTCTTTTTTATTCTTTTTTGCTACGTTTCACATGCTCATTATACTTGTTAGACTTATAAGAACACATCCTTCATAGCATCGAGTCTTGCATCCATAGTCAAAATAAATCATGAATATTCGACCATTTTGACTTGCGTGGTAAGGGATATCAATTACAAACTTATTCATCAAGCACATTCCATCATAGTTATAGCAGGAAAAAAAAAATTAATAAGGAGCCTGGCCTAGGGAAAGTTTTTTTCAAACTTGCAACATGAAATATCTTTTAATATATAAATGAAAATGCAAATTGATATCGATTTTCCTTGGTCTCATAGGCATATAATAGGACAATTTATAACAGGAAAAAAAAATTCACCAAGCACCTTCTATCATAGTTATAGCAGGAGAAAAAAAAATCAATAAGGGCCTGTCCTAGAGAAAGTTTTTTTCAAACTTGCAACATGAAATATCTTTTAATAAATCAATAAAAATGCAAATTGACATCGATTTTCCTTAGTTTTATAGGTATATAATAGGAAGATTTATATCTGACATGGCCTAGCCACAATTTACATACATAAATACATTGTTCACTATACTTAATAATGTTAAGTAAACATGTTCTAGTTACTATATTCAGATCATATAAAACATGTTATTTCTTTTATAGTCGATGGTTTTGGCATTAATTCAGTTTAGAAAATTTAGGTGTAAATCAAATATATAGCGTTTTCCTTTTCCTACAAGCAGTATCAGGTTTCCCTTGATCCCTTAACCATCAATAGAGTCCTTATTGTCATGGTTCCATGATCATAACAGGGAGATCAGGGACTTTATTAAAATATTTGTCCAAGTGCAAGATAATCTTGGAAGCAAGTTCAAGAAAGCCCATGATTCAGTGAGACATGACAAACAAACTCTACTTTGGTTTTGCAAATTTTGCAACCAAATGTACTAGGGAAGACAAGAAAATAAAAACACACCTAATTGATAAAAGGACAACCAAAATTACAGGTAAATAAAAAAAAAATACCATTCGCTCCCGGGTTGCAATGTGATGGTTATATCTGGCTTTTCTTCTTTCCTCACTTTCCCCTTTAATTTCCTGGAATTCTCCTGATGGAGGGGCATCTTTTGGATATAACAAACAAAAACAAGTATCACATTAAACAACTGCAGTAAAAAGGGGCTAAAGATGGCAAGAAATGTGGTTCTGTCAGGTTGGGCAACAAGTTTTAGTTGAGATATGGACCATCTTTGTACGAGGCCATGGGCCACAAAGGGCCGGTTAGGTTGGTTTGACTCACAAATACTTATTTGACCATTTTGAATACAATAGACATGTTTAACTTAACTACAAAAACAATACCATTACTAGAAGCATTGAATTCTTTATATAAAACAATACAGAAAGATTGTAAGCATTAATCAAACTTTTTAGGACTTTAACCCATTTGACTCATTTCTCTTGTAGCTGATTTCTTGTATTTGGCACATTTGAGATAAGAACACAACCAACATTGACGGTTTCGACCCATCAATAAGTAAACGAGTCATAATTGCCCCACCTCTTAATAAAGGTCCTAGTACATAACTTGACAAGGAATCTTGAAATCCTATTACCTCCCATTCCAAAGAGATAAGAAAAATCATCGGTACTAGTTGCCATCGAAGATGCCTTATTTGTGTTGTATGAGCTCTTTGTGGAAGAAGTCTTCTCTGCTTTCGGAACAACATTGTTGTTAAAAAGAGCATCATAAACTGAATCCTGAAATACAGAAATTTCAATAACTATTAGGCAATTGTAAACTTTACCCTCATGTTAGAGGGTGTTTAAATGTGCACATCGAATTTGATTACGTGATTATAAATAATCATAATGAGAATATAGATTGGAAGGGAAACATCCAAGAAGATAGTAGTAGATGTGCTTTTTTTTAGTGTGTGCAAACTTAATCATTTACGAAAGAGTTTTGCTATATCCTTCTACATATCAACCTACATATCATCCAACATACACACGTCATTCATCCAATATTATTAAAAGAAAGGCCCACTTATTCAAACTTATTTGGATGAGTGACATGTATGTATAGGACTATAGGAGGATTTGTAAGTTAAATTTGTAGGAGTTAATAGCATTGTTGTTTACAAATAAGCAACAAATTGACCAAAAAGGACATTCTTGTGATATATAAGTAAAAGTCTCTCAAATCAGGGTTAAAACAGTGTATTTAGTTAACTGTGTCATACTCGTTAATTGGTATTGTTGCAGCTAGTATGACACTACTTCAGATAGAAGCAGCATTAGTTTATCCAAACAGTGGATAATCACTATTACGACTTCAGAATAAGATTATCATTTACGAAGCCTAAATTCAAACATCCATGTCATATAGCATTAATTATATGGCATTTTTGTGTTCACCTCGGATGAAGAGGTCTGACTTGGTCTGGTGCTTGAACCGGTGCCTGGGCTGAACATTGTATCTAGATAATCATCAACACCTGAAGCTCCATAATTTGCTTTAGAGCTTCCCTGTGTACTCTCAAACATTCCAAAGGGATCTTCTGCTGAAGTCGTAAATGATCTGGCTGATTGGGAAGCTTGCTTTGCTTCTGACTTCTTTCTGTATATATGAACAAAAATCTGTCATCCAGATGATTAATCAAACGACATGAGGTCACGCCACACAAATACAGATCAGGCTGTATTTTAGCAAGATAGTGATCTACCTTTTCAATCATTCAAGCTACAGAACTAATCAACTCAAATTTACTTAAGGTACCACCCTCCTTTACCCAAGAATAGAACTATGTAACAGCTTTCAATAATCCATTTTTGACAATAAGAGAACTGGTTTGACCTGCGTTTATTGGTGTATGGATGGTAGAAGTGACAAATTTGGTGCGTTTAAGGGTAAATGGGTTAAACATAGCAAAGATAGGAATGGTCAAAAGGCTTGAAAGTAACCCAAAATGTATTTAAATGCATATAGCCTCCTAAACCATTTTATTTTAAAAATCAGATAATCAATGTAGTGATATAATTTTGTTAATCATCTCTAAAACATTTATTATTAAAAGAATACAATTATAGTGAAGACAAAGTATGTGACGATAGTCAGCGGCACAACTTGAACATCATTATAAGGGGGGTCAAATTCTTTTATATCCATAAAAATCAACCACAAAGTATATTGTTTCCAATTTTTGAAAGAGGTAAATACATATAGATTTTTTATTTTAACCTCAAATATTAAATAACTGCTAATTAAAACCCAAATTTTTGGAGGGACCCAAACTCCTTCCCGCCCTATGAATCTTCCACCACTGGTGACAGTTGATCAGACCCAACCCAACATGGCATGTTTTGAAGTGTACAAAATATTAATCATTTTGACACCAACTGAATTTGGCATGCTACCAGGTTGCCCATTTTGCCACCTCCAATGGATGTTTTAGGTTGTGCTAAACATAGAAAGAACTATGTTGCCAATATAAAACATATAAGTATGTAGCCAAAATTCTAATAATATTACTAAGACAAAAATTAACTTTTGAGATTGCATAGACCATTAGTTATTTAAACCCATGGATTGCATGGAGAAAGACATTACAAATAGGATATTCCTCTTTCACATCACGTGATCTGATACACCCAAATTAAATATCCAAATGTAACAAGGACACGAAAGCGACATATCGAATTGATGGATCTAGCTATTTCACATAGAGCCTTATCGTGAGAAGTCGAGATGTAAAGTTCTGCTGTTTATATGTCTGTAGCTACTTAGGTAAGATCGTATTAAGGATTTGCCATTAAATTCAAACAAGCTCATGTATGAAAATACTTGTATCAATGACGGATCGTACTACTTCAAGAACAAAACCTGCCTGGCTAGTAAGCTAAGTGATAAACCCATATAATATCACCACAAAGGCCCAAAATCTCTTCTTACTTTGGCAAACCACACAGCCAAACACAGCAGAAAAACTATTGCTTCTAAGATTGACCAAGAAAACATTAAAACTTACTAATTATATATGACATATATACAACATATTTCAATTGTTTTAACAATGTAATTAACCATCTAATGTTTAAGTATGATCGTCTTAAGGATTTGTCATTAAATTGAAACAAGCTCATGTATGACAATACTTGTATTGTATCAATGACGGATGCTAACTATCATACTACCTCAAGAACAAAAACTGCCTAAAAATACCCTTGGCTAATAAGCTAAGTGATAAACACAAATAATATCACCACAAAGGCCCAAAATCCCTTCTTATTTTGGCAAAGCAGAAAAAGTATTGCTTCTAAGAATGACCAAGAAAACATAAAAAGTAACTAATTATATATGACATATATACAACATATTTCAATTGTTTCAACCATGTAATTAACCATCTAAAGTAAACGTTCTGTATATAATGTAATGAGCTAAAACTTAAAAGCAAAACTATATACATATGCTTTGAATTAAAACTTGAAATTCAATCCACAAGCAAGACAAGACAGATTTTTAATCAATCGTATTCTGTAACAAGTAAGAAACTGTCTACAGATTCCACTCATTTTTAACTCTTAAGGAATAAGATATTATAATTTAGATGAATTTCTAGTTACTCCGCTCATTGAGCAAAATTTCAGGCTCAGATCACCACAATCCGCTTGAACCTAAGCTTCTACTCACTGCCCATAAGTTACAACAAACTACAATCTAAAACTTACTTCTATGAGCACAATCAAAGTAGCTGCCATACGCTATCTAACAAACTTACTATAAATGCTATGGTAAACAATGCAGAACAACCACATAAGCCAAATTATATTACATTACGTTCT
Source organism: Erigeron breviscapus (assembly GCA_034093135.1). Lineage (NCBI taxonomy): Eukaryota > Viridiplantae > Streptophyta > Magnoliopsida > Asterales > Asteraceae > Erigeron > Erigeron breviscapus. The sequence continues at coordinate 86,349,842 of CM067175.1, read as the reverse complement.
AGTCGTATACAATACTAATTTCATACCAAATCTGATCAATTCACCATTCATGCATAATTCGAACAAGCAAATAAACAAATTCCAGCTAAAACTTAAACAAATGATCACATACCCATTACTCGAGAAATCTCTCACACCAAAACCCGACAACAAATCATCAGAACCAAAACCACTTTCTTGCCTTTTCACCGAATTCTTCTTCACCTCATTCAAGTTCATCCCATTTCCATTAAAATTCCCAAGCAAATCATCAAAATTCAACCCATTCCCTTTTTTCTCACCCGAATTTTCACTCGGTTTCACACCCATTCTTCCAAAACTCCCAACCAAATCATCAACCGAATTCGCCTTCTTAACGGATGACGAAACTTTATCCCCCAACAAATCAAAATGATCAACAGAACTTGATCCTACACTACTTTTTTTCAACCCAAACACATCATCATCATCATCAAAACCATTACCAAAACTACCCGAATTCGATACATTAAAACCGGAATCAAAACCAAACCCTCCACCAAAAACATCATCAAAGTTTGAAACTTTTGAGGGTTTGGAATCATACCCATTACTAGATCTAAATATCCCATCAAGATCATCACCATTTATTGAATTTATACCTATATCTTGAGGAAATCCATTTGTACTATTACTATTATTATTATTATTATTATTATTATTTGGATTTGGGATTTTGTGGGTATTTTTTAAATCAGCTAATGGTGCTGATGATTTCCCATGTGCTTTGAAACCGATACTTTCTACTAAAACACCAAACTGATCCATTTTTTTCAAGAAAATTCTATAAAAAGATAACAAAAATTTTAGATGAAAAATAGATGATTTTGTTAATGGGTGTTGTTTATATGGAAAATTTATTGAAAAAAGTAAAAGACCCACCGACAAAATATATTTGATGGAATTTGTGTGTGAATTGATTTAATTTTTGTGTGTTTTGATTAATGGATGAAATGTGGGTGTCAACAAGGTGTTGTTTGGTGGTGTGGGGGCACAACGTGGTGTTTGTTTTGATGAATCGATGATGAGCTGGTTTTTACTTTTTCTAACTCTACATAAGTTGTCCCTTCATTTTGTATTCTTTGTCCAAAACCCCAAGTAACATGGGTTAGTGGTAACTCACGAAAGTTCGATAGAAAGTTCTGAATATGATCTACCAGGGCCTTACGAATTCGATGGTGCATCCAAACATCATGTAATTTCTTGTCCACACGTATCTATGTTTCAATTCTTTAGGCTAGCCATATAGTCTTTTTTTTAACGAGACATTATATGACCGTTGTCTTGATGATTATGTTGTGTAAAATTACACAAGTGTATATGATTCTTTTTATTGTGTCTAGGCTAAGGATTCCCCAATGATTTTGAAGCACCCACAAATGCTCGTTCAATATTTTCTCGTATTGCTTTAAGTATCTCTTGAACTTCATGTTTTTTTCAACCGGAATTTAAGTGACTTTACAAGAATCACCAGTTTGGATAATTTTTGTCAGCAAGATAATACCCCTTTGTATGGATAGATATAAAAAAAGGATTACAGAACCATGAATCATATATTGAAAGCAATCTATTCAAAGTAGTAACAGTATGGATAACAATCAATAAAGAAAAAAAGAGGGGGGTGATGGGATCACGGTTGGTCATGTCTACTTTCCTACAATGCGTACTCTATTTCATACATGTAAAAGGGGCGACTTTTCAAATCAAAAAGGGCGATAATCTCCCCTTTTGAGTCGGGGTGTCTATAGAAAATCACATGGGTGTCAATAGTATGTCCCGATACTTTATAAGGATTTATAGACAAGGCATTTAAATGCAATACAAAGTACCTCTAGATGTTTATAAGTTTATGTTAAAACAACTTAATTACATAATTTAATCAATCATGAATTATTTAAATATTTTGAACTACACATGTAAGTCAACACAATTAGATGAAATATATTAACAGTAAAAAATATAATCTTAAGCTGTAAATTTGATGAAGATTATCGTGGGTTTGGAACCACGTTTTATTAGAGGCAACAACACTCTTTGTCACGGCTCTCAGCCAATTTCTCACGAATTGACTTTCTTTTGCTGATGCTTCTGATTCAAAAACAGCCCCTCTATCCCTTCCTTCTCAAAATTGCCTTCACTCCTGCCTTTCATCCCTGGTGTCTTGAACGAAAGACGGCTAATGCATATCGAAATTGGAACCAAAATCTTGTAGTTCTTGTTGGAATAGGATCATGTTAAATAAACGCATGTCCGGAAATCATTTAAGCCTACGGGATCACACGAAATGACACGTATACTTTATGAAATTAATTAATATATTAAAAGTAATATATTGATTAATATAATCACGAAATGATTAATAAACAATAGTTAATTGTTAAATAAATGTTTATTAATTAAAAGATAAGGATTAAAGTGTAAATTGGAAGTTTCCTAATTACACAAAAGGAGGGAGGGGGCCGAAATTCCTAGAGGGTTTTTCCTAATCCTCATCTAACTTGGTCACCAAGTTAGAAAACCCTTCTAATTAATCCTTATAAATAGAGATAAAAGGTTAAGGGTTTTTCATTCATTCAAGTCAAGTGATTTGAAAACCCTAACAAAGTTTTCTCTCCTCTTTCTCCTCTTGTTCGACCACGGCTACAAACAAAAAGGGTTTTTCGGTTTTTAGGGGTTTCGACATTAAGGGATACACAACCGGGTTTGTGAGTTCGTGATCGGGTACTAGCATACATCATAGGGGTGTCAAGTGTGCGATCGTAGAGGGGTTTTACTTTAAACCCTAACTAATAATAATTATATTATTATTAACATTATTGGAAGCTTACGCTAAAAGGTACAATATCAATTCCCTACTTTGTTAATTAATATTATTGCATATACGTTTCTTTCCGCTGCGTACTCGTGTTTGTTATATGGTTTATGTGCATGAATCCTAACAGTGGTATCACGAGCCTAATATGTGATATATTAGTTACAAAGTTCAAAACTTGAAGGGGGGTTTAGGGTTGGTTCAATTTAATTAATAATTAAATATTAAAAATCGTTTTCTCTATTTATTTTTTTTATTAAATTCGAATTTAATAAAAATAAATTAGGGTTTTTGTTTTTATTATTAATTCAACCTATTTAATGTTAATGGTTAACTAAACCCTCTATGCAAGTTTTGATTATGTGAATTGGCATGTTTATTTGATATAAATTGCATGTTTAATTGTATCTTTATTTAATGTTGTTAAATAGAAGTAAAAATCATAAGGAATTCATGCAAAATTCATTTATGATTATTACTTAGATATATAGATATAAATTGCTTAGCATAATGGTCCAATAATTAGGGTTAATTATTTGATAATTGTGTGACTATGTGAATTTTTCGTGTGATTTTTTCTGCTTGACACCAGTTCACTAAAAAATTCATATAAAATCAACCGTAATGAGTTATAAGCTGATTTTTGGACTGTAGATGCCCAACTCATAGGGCTACAACTTTGTAGTTCTGGTCGAATCTTGATTCAGACCAGAAACAGGTCTAAACTGGTCGTGAAGCTGCTGGAAATTTCCAGTCATCATGTTTGAATGTATTTACTTGCTAATTGTTTGTTTAAAGGCTTACACAATCAAGGTAACTTGATGTATGTGGTCCTCTTCTTTGAAGGGGGAGCCAACTTAGACATATACATTAACCATAGTGACCATGTTTAGGTGGCCCACCATAACTCGTTGTATGATTAATTAGTTACTA
>CM067175.1:86280360-86345079 GCA_034093135.1 Erigeron breviscapus | reverse complement strand
TTCACCACCTCCAGTTTTAAAACAAAATATTAAATCACTCCCTTCTGTACCTAAACAAAAGAATGTTCCATCTGGAACAAAATCTGGTAAACTTAAGGTGAGTAAGTATCAAATACCAATCGTTTTTACTTCTGCACCTGGAGCTGGTGATAATGCTCCAGATGTAGCCTCCAGTTCAACACCTCAACAATCAACTGTGGCTTCTGTAGAGAAGTCCAGTGGACCCATCAAGAAAAGATGGGTTCACAAAAACAACTAATGATTTTTGTGTGTGTGTAGGGCGATCGAAAGAAAATATCTGGTATCTGGACAGCGCTGCTGGCCGGACTATGACCGGATGTAGGCCCCTACTGGAAGAGTTCACTGTCCAAGATGGACCGACAGTGACGTTTGGTAACGATCAATCTGGAAAGACTGAAGGATATGGTGTGCTCAATAATGGACAAGTCGAATTCAAAAGAGTTGCATTTGTGAATGGTTTGAAAAATAACTTGATCAGTGTAAGCCAACTTTGCGATGATGGCTTCAGAGTATTGTTCGATATTGCACAAGGCACCATATTTAACAAGGATTGGAAAGTGGTGATGATTGCACCAAGAAAAGGGAATGTGTACATCATGGATATGGAACCAGCTCCAAAAGAGCAATGTTTCTATACCAAAGCTGATGAGGACACCAACTGGTTATGGCATAAAAGGTTATCCCACCTTAATTTCAAGAACATTAACAAGTTGTCTCGCAAACAACTGGTTGATGGGATACCCCAGATTTCCTTCAATAAGGAAAAGCCATGTCCAAGGTGTGAGATGGGTAAGCAGAAGAGAGCCAGTTTCAAAACTAGGCAAAATTTTAGCATCACTGAACCTCTTCACATGCTTCATATGGATCTTTTTGGTCCAGTGAATGTTCAAACTAGAGCTGGAAAGAAATACACTCTAGTTGTGGTTGATGAATTCACCAGATATTGCTGGGTGGTATTCATCAGATCCAAAAGTGATGCACCTGCTGAAATCATCTCGCTTATCAAAAGAATTGAGCTCAAGTACACTCGAAAAGTTTGTCAGTTGCGAAGTGATAATGGTACTGAATTCCAAAATAAGGTACTTGAAACATTTTGCACTGACACTGGCATTTCTCAAAACTTCTCATCAGTTCACTCTCCAGAGCAAAATGGAGTTGTGGAAAGAAAGAATCGTACACTGATAGAAGCGGCCAGAAGCATGCTATCTGAATCTGGTCTTCCCACCAGTTTTTTGGGCTGAGGCAGTTGCACTGCTTGTCACACCCAAAACCGGTCAGTCTACATCAAGAGACATAAGAAGACTGCCTACGAAGTACTCAGGAATCGTAAACCAAATATTGGATATTTCCATGTATTTGGTTGTCCAGTTTATATACTGAACGATTCCAGTCAGCTTGGAAAGTTTGATGCAAAAGCTGATGAAGGGGTATTTTTAGGCTATTCAGATATTCGAAAGGCCTTTAGAGTTTATAATTATAGACTCCAAAAGGTGCATGAGACAATTCATGTCACATTCGATGAATCAACTGAAGCAATCAACAAGAGACCAAGCCTTGATATTTCTCCAGTCATTCCAATCAACTTTGGTGAAACTGACCAAGTTCATCGGTCAGTTGTTTCACCAGAAGATGCTTCCAGTTACAACAAACTGGAACCAGTCAAGAAGAAGAAAAGCACCAGTGACACATCATTTTATCCCTCCATCAATTTTAACTTACCACAAGAATTGGTGATTGGATCAGATGTACGTGCCACTCCAATATCAGCACCAGTTCAAGCACCTACTTCTCCAGTTACTCATGAAATACCTTCAACTGAGGAATTTCATGATGCCAATCGAGACCTCATTGACTCTGATGAGGATGTAGAAGTTGTTTGGACTGATCCTTCTCCAGATGCTGCTCAACACTGAAGAAGATCTCCAGGTATCTTGCACTGATATTGTAGTTCCCCAGCCTAGTCAATACACTAGATGGACTAAAGCCCACCCAATTGAACAGATTGTGGGTAATCCAACTAGTGGGGTTCAGACTAGAAGAGCCACCAGTGAGCAATGCTTAAACGTCAGTGAACTTGTGCAATATTCTCTCAATCGCTAAAAGGAACATTTCACTACTTTAAGTGTTTCGATTGTTGAAGAGAAATTCCGAGTATAGATCAATTGTATTTCATAGGTTGTTAGGATATTTACATTCGTGTATTATCTTGGTTCCGCATCAACCTTGTAATTTGTTTAATATCAATAAATAAATTACACTTTGAAAACTACATATTGTCTCATCAAGATTGTTTACAAGTTATTTGTATTATTGCATTGTTCTTTACTTATTGTCTTTTATATAAGTAATCTATCTAGAACTTGGTATATACCACTGCAACTGGTCGTCTCCAGTTCAGTAAGTATATTGCAAAGTAACTCCACCATCGACATAGAGGTGTCTTCAGTAGTACCATCTAACAAGTTGGGACTTACAAGTGGTATCAGAGCAGAAGGCTAATAAACTTGCCTAGATCTGCAAAGATGAACACTACTGAAGGTGGAGATGGTTCTGGTTCAGGTGAAAACCCATCGAACACGAATGCACAACCTTTTCAAAACGTTAACACCAACCCTCCTCCTCCTTCTGCCCCAAACCACGTCCATGTACATTACTCGAACACTCCTGTTCCAAAATTTGATGGAAACAGTGAGACTTTTGGTACATGGAAAGCTAGAATGCTGTTGCATTTTGGTGGTATTGAGAGGTATATGTTGAAAATCCTTAAGGATGGACCATATATACCTATGTCTATTGGGGTGAGTCCTCTTCTTGATCCAACTGGAAGAAGAGGCTCAAGGGAAAAGCCAGAAGACCATTGGTCTGATGAGGATCGCAGACTGGTGGACTTGGACACCAGACTGAAAAACATGATCCTTGGGGCTGTCCCTGAAGACCTAATTCCAACACTTGTGTTGTTTCCCAGTGCCAAGTCTATGTGGGATGAATTAGTGATTCAATTTGAAGGAGGTGATGACACAATTGTCACCAGAAAAGTTGCCTTGAACAAGAAGTATGAATCCTTCTTTGCCTTGCCCAATGAAAGTTTAACTGGTACATATACCAGATTTTCTAGCCTCATCAATCAGTTGAGAGGTTTGGGTGTAGAGAAGGATAAGGATATTCTTCTTGAGAAGTTTTGTGATATTCTTCCTTCCAAATGGGAAAACATGGTTCTTGTCTTGAGACAAGGTAAAACCTTGCACACTCACACTCTTGCATCGCTCTATGGAGCCTTCAGATTCACTGAAGATAATAATGCTGCAAGACTTGTGGCTGAGCAAGATGCCATGAACCATGCTCAGAGTCCCAAGGTTGCTAATACAATTGAGCGACCTTGTGCTGCTTTAATGTCTGCTGAGAGTGTCCAGGCACACTCGATGAAGGAGATGTTGAACAGTTTCTTAAACTCTGGGCTGACCACTGAAAACAGTGAAGGTTATGATGAAACTGACGATGATGATCTGGTCGCCATGATTGCTAAAACCTTTAATAGGTTTAAGCATAAATCTAAAAGATTTAATGGCCCCAACAATGCTTCCAGCTCCAGCTCTCTGGATAAGACCAATCTTACATGCTATAAGTGTGGCAAGAAAGGTCATTTTATGAAGGAATGCAGATCTAGTCAGTTGAATAACCAAACTGGCCCCTCTGTCCCTAATTACAATCGGCCTGATGATAGCTACAAAGCTAAATACAAGCAGCTTAAGGCCCAGATTGCCCTCCTGTCCATGCAAAAGGAAAAGGATCAGTGCTTAATGGCACAAACTGAGGGAAAATGGGAGTACTCTGATGACTCATCTGATGATGAAGAAGAGGAAAGGGACATGTGTTTCATGGCCTTGGAAGATCAACAACAGCAGCATGTGGTGAAAGATGATGTCATCTCTGGAAGATGGGTGGACATCATACTGAAAAAGGTATGTGATTATGATCACCAGGTTGACCCTGAATTAAAACTGGACCTGGCTGAATCATTAAGTGGTGATTTGGCATTTGTAGAAACTGTTAGAGCTGATAGTGAAAGATATTTAGACACTATCTTAATTGAACTGAACAATGTCAAACCACAACTGAATGATTTGCAAAGTGTCCAGTTGGCTCTCAAGGAGTCAGTTTTAAAGATTGAGGCTTTAGAACTTGATAATCAAAAACTGTCTTGTGATTTTGAAAAAGCTCAAAAGATTATCAAGTCCTGGGTAAAAGCATCTGGCAAAAACTATGATGCATTTTCAAGAACTATCGATGCCCAGAAAAATGCATGGAAATCTGAAGATCTGGAGATGGCAGCTCTTATACCAGATCTTCATGCATTGCCTCCAGCTCTCCAGGTTGAAACACCTTATGATCAACCTGAAGCTGTTGAAACTGAAACCAATGAGACCACCCCCATTGAGGTTAAAACTGGAGCCAAACAGGCTAAAGCTCCAGTCAAAAAGGCCACTGTTAACAAGCCTTTACCTCATAAGTCTAAGGAGCCCAAGACCCGACAGACTAAATCTCCAGTTGAACCAATGTCCAAGGTTCAACTGCCTGAACAAAACAATGTTTTGGTTAATCTGGAAAGGCAACTCCAACTTTTGTCTCGGCAGGTTCAGAGTTGCACTGCCCGGATTAACAATCTGGAAGGAGGTTCACCACCTCCAGTTTTAAAACAAAATATTAAATCACTCCCTTCTGTACCTAAACAAAAGAATGTTCCATCTGGAACAAAATCTGGTAAACTTAAGGTGAGTAAGTATCAAATACCAATCGTTTTTACTTCTGCACCTGGAGCTGGTGATAATGCTCCAGATGTAGCCTCCAGTTCAACACCTCAACAATCAACTGTGGCTTCTGTAGAGAAGTCCAGTGGACCCATCAAGAAAAGATGGGTTCACAAAAATAACTAATGATTTTTGTGTGTGTGTAGGGCGATCGAAAGAAAAATATCTGGTATCTGGACAGCGCTGCTGGCCGGACTATGACCGGATGTAAGCCCCTACTGGAAGAGTTCACTGTCCAAGATGGACCGACAGTGACGTTTGGTAACGATCAATCTGGAAAGACTGAAGGATATGGTGTGCTCAATAATGGACAAGTCGAATTCAAAAGAGTTGCATTTGTGAATGGTTTGAAATATAACTTGATCAGTGTAAGCCAACTTTGCGATGATGGCTTCAGAGTATTGTTCGATATTGCACAAGGCACCATATTTAACAAGGATTGGAAAGTGGTGATGATTGCACCAAGAAAAGGGAATGTGTACATCATGGATATGGAACCAGCTCCAAAAGAGCAATGTTTCTATACCAAAGAATTGACGAGGCTATGGCAGACCCAAGCTGGGTGGAAGCTATGCAAGAAGAGCTCCTCCAGTTTGAAAGGAACAATGTTTGGGAGCTTGTTCCTTGTCCACCAGGGTTAAAGAAAGAACCTATTGGTACCAGATGGGTCTACCGAAATAAAATGGATGAAGATGGCCATGTTGTAAGAAACAAGGCCAGACTAGTTGCCCAGGGTTATTGTCAAGCAGAGGGCGTTGACTTTGATGAGACTTTTGCTCCAGTTGCAAGACTTGAAGCCATTAGAATATTCTTGGCTTATGCAGCCCATCTGCAGTTCAAGGTCTTCCAGATGGATGTCAAAAGTGCGTTCCTTAATGGAACATTGGAAGAAGAAGTTTATGTTAAGCAGACTCCAGGTTTCATCGATGAGAAGCATCCTCATTGGGTTTATAGACTGAACAAAGCATTGTATGGTCTAAGACAAGCCCCAAGAGCCTGGTATGATACTTTAACTAAACATCTTCTTAAAAATGGCTTTCAAAGAGGTGCAATAGATAATACCTTGTTTATCTTGAAAGAAAGAATCGTACACTGATAGAAGCGGCCAGAAGCATGCTATCTGAATCTGGTCTTCCCACCAGTTTTTGGGCTGAGGCAGTTGCAACTGCTTGTCACACCCAAAACCGGTCAGTCTACATCAAGAGACATAAGAAGACTGCCTACGAAGTACTCAGGAATCGTAAACCAAATATTGGATATTTCCATGTATTTGGTTGTCCAGTTTATATACTGAACGATTCCAGTCAGCTTGGAAAGTTTGATGCAAAAGCTGATGAAGGGGTATTTTTAGGCTATTCAGATATTCGAAAGGCCTTTAGAGTTTATAATTATAGACTCCAAAAGGTGCATGAGACAATTCATGTCACATTCGATGAATCAACTGAAGCAATCAACAAGAGACCAAGCCTTGATATTTCTCCAGTCATTCCAATCAACTTTGGTGAAACTGACCAAGTTGAAGAAACATTCCAGTTGAAGTCGAAGACAACAAATGGAAGAAAGAGAATGACAATGGCAGCGAAGCCCAGTTGACATTCTAGTCAGTTACAAACTGGAGACCATCAGTGGAAAGCCCTTACAAAGCTTTACACTGATTACGAGGAATTGACTTGTATACTTTATGTACCTTTACCCGGATAATAAGCCTTATCTTATTATTTAAGTATTAAAAGGTACATAAAGGTGGTTATGTAAAGTCACTTTAACATGCGACTTTACAACACTTTTTAAGGAATTAAATGCTATTCCTTAAATGCTTCCAACCACATTTGTACGGCTAAAGTTAACATCCCAATGTTAACTTTGCCTATAAATACAAGTCATTGCACAACCAAGAATTACAAGTTACTTCACACACAAACGAATAACTTCATACTTTGCAAACCTGCAATATTCTTGGTGAACTTGTGCAATATTCTCTCAATCGCTAAAAGGAACATTTCACTACTTTAAGTGTTTCGATTGTTGAAGAGAAATTCCGAGTATAGATCAATTGTATTTCATAGGTTGTTAGGATATTTACATTCGTGTATTATCTTGGTTCCGCATCAACCTTGTAATTTGTTTTACATTCTGTAACTTGTGTAAATTTCATTCCTTGTACAAATGAAGTTACCAGTTTGTAACCACAAGGTAGATAAAAGATTAAAATCTAACAAACATAAAAGAAAAACCTAAGGCATTTATTGATCTATAAAAATGCCTTAGATAACTTAAATAGATTTAAATCAAACAAGTCTCTATAGTTCACACTTGTATAGATACAAAACTAGAAAAGACTTAGACTATATTTCTAGACAAATAGGGGGAATTTGTTAGGACCAGTTCACCTGGAACTGGCCAGTCACCAGTTCACACTGACCAGTTCACCAGTTGCATCTGGTGACCAGTAAACTGGTGACCAAGAAGATTTGTCGAGAAATATATTGAAGTCCAGTTGCACCGTACAGTTAACGCAACTGAAGACTTCCTCCAGTTGAGAACTGACCAAGTTGAAGAAACATTCCAGTTGAAGTCGAAGACAACAAATGGAAGAAAGAGAATGACAATGGCAGCGAAGCCCAGTTGACATTCTAGTCAGTTACAAACTGGAGACCATCAGTGGAAAGCCCTTACAAAGCTTTACACTGATTACGAGGAATTGACTTGTATACTTTATGTACCTTTACCCGGATAATAAGCCTTATCTTATTATTTAAGTATTAAAAGGTACATAAAGGTGGTTATGTAAAGTCACTTTAACATGCGACTTTACAACACTTTTTAAGGAATTAAATGCTATTCCTTAAATGCTTCCAACCACATTTGTACGGCTAAAGTTAACATCCCAATGTTAACTTTGCCTATAAATACAAGTCATTGCACAACCAAGAATTACAAGTTACTTCACACACAAACGAATAACTTCATACTTTGCAAACCTGCAATATTCTTGGTGAACTTGTGCAATATTCTCTCAATCGCTAAAAGGAACATTTCACTACTTTAAGTGTTTCGATTGTTGAAGAGAAATTCCGAGTATAGATCAATTGTATTTCATAGGTTGTTAGGATATTTACATTCGTGTATTATCTTGGTTCCGCATCAACCTTGTAATTTGTTTAATATCAATAAATAAATTACACTTTGAAAACTACATATTGTCTCATCAAGATTGTTTACAAGTTATTTGTATTATTGCATTGTTCTTTACTTATTGTCTTTTATATAAGTAATCTATCTAGAACTTGGTATATACCACTGCAACTGGTCGTCTCCAGTTCAGTAAGTATATTGCAAAGTAACTCCACCATCGACATAGAGGTGTCTTCAGTAGTACCATCTAACAAGTTGGGACTTACAAGTGGTATCAGAGCAGAAGGCTAATAAACTTGCCTAGATCTGCAAAGATGAACACTACTGAAGGTGGAGATGGTTCTGGTTCAGGTGAAAACCCATCGAACACTAATGCACAACCTTTTCAAAACGTTAACACCAACCCTCCTCCTCCTTCTGCCCCAAACCACGTCCATGTACATTACTCCAACACTCCTGTTCCAAAATTTGATGGAAACAGTGAGACTTTTGGTACATGGAAAGCTAGAATGCTGTTGCATTTTGGTGGTATTGAGAGGTATATGTTGAAAATCCTTAAGGATGGACCATATATACCTATGTCTATTGGGGTGAGTCCTCTTCTTGATCCAACTGGAAGAAGAGGCTCAAGGGAAAAGCCAGAAGACCATTGGTCTGATGAGGATCGCAGACTGGTGGACTTGGACACCAGACTGAAAAACATGATCCTTGGGGCTGTCCCTGAAGACCTAATTCCAACACTTGTGTTGTTTCCCAGTGCCAAGTCTATGTGGGATGAATTAGTGATTCAATTTGAAGGAGGTGATGACACAATCGTCACCAGAAAAGTTGCCTTGAACAAGAAGTATGAATCCTTCTTTGCCTTGCCCAATGAAAAGAAAAAAAAAAAAAAAAAAAAATAACACTTGTATAGATACAAAAAAAAAAAAAAAAACTAGAAAAGACTTAGACTATATTTCTAGACAAATAGGGGGAATTTGTTAGGACCAGTTCACCTGGAACTGGCCAGTCACCAGTTCACACTGACCAGTTCACCAGTTGCATCTGGTGACCAGTAAACTGGTGACCAAGAAGATTTGTCGAGAAATATATTGAAGTCCAGTTGCACCGTACAGTTAACGCAACTGAAGACTTCCTCCAGTTGAGAACTGACCAAGTTGAAGAAACATTCCAGTTGAAGTCGAAGACAACAAATGGAAGAAAGAGAATGACAATGGCAGCGAAGCCCAGTTGACATTCTAGTCAGTTACAAACTGGAGACCATCAGTGGAAAGCCCTTACAAAGCTTTACACTGATTACGAGGAATTGACTTGTATACTTTATGTACCTTTACCCGGATAATAAGCCTTATCTTATTATTTAAGTATTAAAAGGTACATAAAGGTGGTTATGTAAAGTCACTTTAACATACGACTTTACAAAGCTTTTTAAGGAATTAAATGCTATTCCTTAAATGCTTCCAACCACATTTGTACGGCTAAAGTTAACATCCCAATGTTAACTTTGCCTATAAATACAAGTCATTGCACAACCAAGAATTACAAGTTACTTCACACACAAACGAATAACTTCATACTTTGCAAACCTGCAATATTCTTGGTGAACTTGTGCAATATTCTCTCAATCGCTAAAAGGAACATTTCACTACTTTAAGTGTTTCGATTGTTGAAGAGAAATTCCGAGTATAGATCAATTGTATTTCATAGGTTGTTAGGATATTTACATTCGTGTATTATCTTGGTTCCGCATCAACCTTGTAATTTGTTTTACATTCTGTAACTTGTGTAAATTTCATTCCTTGTACAAATGAAGTTACCAGTTTGTAACCACAAGGTAGATAAAAGATTAAAATCTAACAAACATAAAAGAAAAACCTAAGGCATTTATTGATCTATAAAAATGCCCTAGATATCTTAGATAGATTTAAATCAAACAAGTCTCTATAGTTCACACTTGTATAGATACAAAAACTAGAAAAGACTTAGACTATATTTCTAGACAAATAGGGGGAATTTGTTAGGACCAGTTCACCTGGAACTGGCCAGTCACCAGTTCACACTGACCAGTTCACCAGTTGCATCTGGTGACCAGTAAACTGGTGACCAAGAAGATTTGTCGAGAAATATATTGAAGTCCAGTTGCACCGTACAGTTAACGCAACTGAAGACTTCCTCCAGTTGAGAACTGACCAAGTTGAAGAAACATTCCAGTTGAAGTCGAAGACAACAAATGGAAGAAAGAGAATGACAATGGCAGCGAAGCCCAGTTGACATTCTAGTCAGTTACAAACTGGAGACCATCAGTGGAAAGCCCTTACAAAGCTTTACACTGATTACGAGGAATTGACTTGTATACTTTATGTACCTTTACCCGGATAATAAGCCTTATCTTATTATTTAAGTATTAAAAGGTACATAAAGGTGGTTATGTAAAGTCACTTTAACATACGACTTTACAAAGCTTTTTAAGGAATTAAATGCTATTCCTTAAATGCTTCCAACCACATTTGTACGGCTAAAGTTAACATCCCAATGTTAACTTTGCCTATAAATACAAGTCATTGCACAACCAAGAATTACAAGTTACTTCACACACAAACGAATAACTTCATACTTTGCAAACCTGCAATATTCTTGGTGAACTTGTGCAATATTCTCTCAATCGCTAAAAGGAACATTTCACTACTTTAAGTGTTTCGATTGTTGAAGAGAAATTCCGAGTATAGATCAATTGTATTTCATAGGTTGTTAGGATATTTACATTCGTGTATTATCTTGGTTCCGCATCAACCTTGTAATTTGTTTAATATCAATAAATAAATTACACTTTGAAAACTACATATTGTCTCATCAAGATTGTTTACAAGTTATTTGTATTATTGCATTGTTCTTTACTTATTGTCTTTTATATAAGTAATCTATCTAGAACTTGGTATATACCACTGCAACTGGTCGTCTCCAGTTCAGTAAGTATATTGCAAAGTAACTCCACCATCGACATAGAGGTGTCTTCAGTAGTACCATCTAACAAGTTGGGACTTACAAGTGGTATCAGAGCAGAAGGCTAATAAACTTGCCTAGATCTGCAAAGATGAACACTACTGAAGGTGGAGATGGTTCTGGTTCAGGTGAAAACCCATCGAACACTAATGCACAACCTTTTCAAAACGTTAACACCAACCCTCCTCCTCCTTCTGCCCCAAACCACGTCCATGTACATTACTCCAACACTCCTGTTCCAAAATTTGATGGAAACAGTGAGACTTTTGGTACATGGAAAGCTAGAATGCTGTTGCATTTTGGTGGTATTGAGAGGTATATGTTGAAAATCCTTAAGGATGGACCATATATACCTATGTCTATTGGGGTGAGTCCTCTTCTTGATCCAACTGGAAGAAGAGGCTCAAGGGAAAAGCCAGAAGACCATTGGTCTGATGAGGATCGCAGACTGGTGGACTTGGACACCAGACTGAAAAACATGATCCTTGGGGCTGTCCCTGAAGACCTAATTCCAACACTTGTGTTGTTTCCCAGTGCCAAGTCTATGTGGGATGAATTAGTGATTCAATTTGAAGGAGGTGATGACACAATCGTCACCAGAAAAGTTGCCTTGAACAAGAAGTATGAATCCTTCTTTGCCTTGCCCAATGAAAGTTTAACTGGTACATATACCAGATTTTCTAGCCTCATCAATCAGTTGAGAGGTTTGGGTGTAGAGAAGGATAAGGATATTCTTCTTGAGAAGTTTTGTGATATTCTTCCTTCCAAATGGGAAAACATGGTTCTTGTCTTGAGACAAGGTAAAACCTTGCACACTCACACTCTTGCATCGCTCTATGGAGCCTTCAGATTCACTGAAGATAATAATGCTGCAAGACTTGTGGCTGAGCAAGATGCCATGAACCATGCTCAGAGTCCCAAGGTTGCTAATACAATTGAGCGACCTTGTGCTGCTTTAATGTCTGCTGAGAGTGTCCAGGCACACTCGATGAAGGAGATGTTGAACAGTTTCTTAAACTCTGGGCTGACCACTGAAAACAGTGAAGGTTATGATGAAACTGACGATGATGATCTGGTCGCCATGATTGCTAAAACCTTTAATAGGTTTAAGCATAAATCTAAAAGATTTAATGGCCCCAACAATGCTTCCAGCTCCAGCTCTCTGGATAAGACCAATCTTACATGCTATAAGTGTGGCAAGAAAGGTCATTTTATGAAGGAATGCAGATCTAGTCAGTTGAATAACCAAACTGGCCCCTCTGTCCCTAATTACAATCGGCCTGATGATAGCTACAAAGCTAAATACAAGCAGCTTAAGGCCCAGATTGCCCTCCTGTCCATGCAAAAGGAAAAGGATCAGTGCTTAATGGCACAAACTGAGGGAAAATGGGAGTACTCTGATGACTCATCTGATGATGAAGAAGAGGAAAGGGACATGTGTTTCATGGCCTTGGAAGATCAACAACAGCAGCATGTGGTGAAAGATGATGTCATCTCTGGAAGATGGGTGGACATCATACTGAAAAAGGTATGTGATTATGATCACCAGGTTGACCCTGAATTAAAACTGGACCTGGCTGAATCATTAAGTGGTGATTTGGCATTTGTAGAAACTGTTAGAGCTGATAGTGAAAGATATTTAGACACTATCTTAATTGAACTGAACAATGTCAAACCACAACTGAATGATTTGCAAAGTGTCCAGTTGGCTCTCAAGGAGTCAGTTTTAAAGATTGAGGCTTTAGAACTTGATAATCAAAAACTGTCTTGTGATTTTGAAAAAGCTCAAAAGATTATCAAGTCCTGGGTAAAAGCATCTGGCAAAAACTATGATGCATTTTCAAGAACTATCGATGCCCAGAAAAATGCATGGAAATCTGAAGATCTGGAGATGGCAGCTCTTATACCAGATCTTCATGCATTGCCTCCAGCTCTCCAGGTTGAAACACCTTATGATCAACCTGAAGCTGTTGAAACTGAAACCAATGAGACCACCCCCATTGAGGTTAAAACTGGAGCCAAACAGGCTAAAGCTCCAGTCAAAAAGGCCACTGTTAACAAGCCTTTACCTCATAAGTCTAAGGAGCCCAAGACCCGACAGACTAAATCTCCAGTTGAACCAATGTCCAAGGTTCAACTGCCTGAACAAAACAATGTTTTGGTTAATCTGGAAAGGCAACTCCAACTTTTGTCTCGGCAGGTTCAGAGTTGCACTGCCCGGATTAACAATCTGGAAGGAGGTTCACCACCTCCAGTTTTAAAACAAAATATTAAATCACTCCCTTCTGTACCTAAACAAAAGAATGTTCCATCTGGAACAAAATCTGGTAAACTTAAGGTGAGTAAGTATCAAATACCAATCGTTTTTACTTCTGCACCTGGAGCTGGTGATAATGCTCCAGATGTAGCCTCCAGTTCAACACCTCAACAATCAACTGTGGCTTCTGTAGAGAAGTCCAGTGGACCCATCAAGAAAAGATGGGTTCACAAAAATAACTAATGATTTTTGTGTGTGTGTAGGGCGATCGAAAGAAAAATATCTGGTATCTGGACAGCGCTGCTGGCCGGACTATGACCGGATGTAAGCCCCTACTGGAAGAGTTCACTGTCCAAGATGGACCGACAGTGACGTTTGGTAACGATCAATCTGGAAAGACTGAAGGATATGGTGTGCTCAATAATGGACAAGTCGAATTCAAAAGAGTTGCATTTGTGAATGGTTTGAAATATAACTTGATCAGTGTAAGCCAACTTTGCGATGATGGCTTCAGAGTATTGTTCGATATTGCACAAGGCACCATATTTAACAAGGATTGGAAAGTGGTGATGATTGCACCAAGAAAAGGGAATGTGTACATCATGGATATGGAACCAGCTCCAAAAGAGCAATGTTTCTATACCAAAGCTGATGAGGACACCAACTGGCTATGGCATAAAAGGTTATCCCACCTTAATTTCAAGAACATTAACAAGTTGTCTCGCAAACAACTGGTTGATGGGATACCCCAGATTTCCTTCAATAAGGAAAAGCCATGTCCAGGGTGTGAGATGGGTAAGCAGAAGAGAGCCAGTTTCAAAACTAGGCAAAATTTTAGCATCACTGAACCTCTTCACATGCTTCATATGGATCTTTTTGGTCCAGTGAATGTTCAAACTAGAGCTGGAAAGAAATACACTCTAGTTGTGGTTGATGAATTCACCAGATATTGCTGGGTGGTATTCATCAGATCCAAAAGTGATGCACCTGCTGAAATCATCTCGCTTATCAAAAGAATTGAGCTCAAGTACACTCGAAAAGTTTGTCAGTTGCGAAGTGATAATGGTACTGAATTCCAAAATAAGGTACTTGAAACATTTTGCACTGACACTGGCATTTCTCAAAACTTCTCATCAGTTCACTCTCCAGAGCAAAATGGAGTTGTGGAAAGAAAGAATCGTACACTGATAGAAGCGGCCAGAAGCATGCTATCTGAATCTGGTCTTCCCACCAGTTTTTGGGCTGAGGCAGTTGCAACTGCTTGTCACACCCAAAACCGGTCAGTCTACATCAAGAGACATAAGAAGACTGCCTACGAAGTACTCAGGAATCGTAAACCAAATATTGGATATTTCCATGTATTTGGTTGTCCAGTTTATATACTGAACGATTCCAGTCAGCTTGGAAAGTTTGATGCAAAAGCTGATGAAGGGGTATTTTTAGGCTATTCAGATATTCGAAAGGCCTTTAGAGTTTATAATTATAGACTCCAAAAGGTGCATGAGACAATTCATGTCACATTCGATGAATCAACTGAAGCAATCAACAAGAGACCAAGCCTTGATATTTCTCCAGTCATTCCAATCAACTTTGGTGAAACTGACCAAGTTCATCGGTCAGTTGTTTCACCAGAAGATGCTTCCAGTTACAACAAACTGGAACCAGTCAAGAAGAAGAAAAGCACCAGTGACACATCATTTTATCCCTCCATCAATTTTAACTTACCACAAGAATTGGTGATTGGATCAGATGTACGTGCCACTCCAATATCAGCACCAGTTCAAGCACCTACTTCTCCAGTTACTCATGAAATACCTTCAACTGAGGAATTTCATGATGCCAATCGAGACCTCATTGACTCTGATGAGGATGTAGAAGTTGTTTGGACTGATCCTTCTCCAGATGCTGCTGCAACTGAAGAAGATCTCCAGGTGACTTGCACTGATATTGTAGTTCACCAGCCTAGTCAGTACACTAGATGGACTAAAGCCCACCCAATTGAACAGATTGTGGGTAATCCAACTAGTGGGGTTCAGACTAGAAGAGCCACCAGTGAGCAATGCTTAAACGTCACCTTCTTATCTTTAATTGAACCAAAGAAGATTGACGAGGCTATGGCAGACCCAAGCTGGGTGGAAGCTATGCAAGAAGAGCTCCTCCAGTTGAAAGGAACAATGTTTGGGAGCTTGTTCCTTGTCCACCAGGGTTAAAGAAAGAACCTATTGGTACCAGATGGGTCTACCGAAATAAAATGGATGAAGATGGCCATGTTGTAAGAAACAAGGCCAGACTAGTTGCCCAGGGTTATTGTCAAGCAGAGGGCGTTGACTTTGATGAGACTTTTGCTCCAGTTGCAAGACTTGAAGCCATTAGAATATTCTTGGCTTATGCAGCCCATCTGCAGTTCAAGGTCTTCCAGATGGATGTCAAAAGTGCGTTCCTTAATGGAACATTGGAAGAAGAAGTTTATGTTAAGCAGACTCCAGGTTTCATCGATGAGAAGCATCCTCATTGGGTTTATAGACTGAACAAAGCATTGTATGGTCTAAGACAAGCCCCAAGAGCCTGGTATGATACTTTAACTAAACATCTTCTTAAAAATGGCTTTCAAAGAGGTGCAATAGATAATACCTTGTTTATCTTGAAAGAAAGAGGTAATATCTTATTGGTACAAATTTATGTTGATGACATTATTTTTGGTTCAACTGATGATGCAATGTGTAAAAAGTTTTCTAAAATCATGTCATCTGAATATGAGATGAGTTTAATGGGTGAATTAACATTTTTCTTAGGTCTTCAGATTAAGCAAACTGAAAATGGAATTTTCATAAACCAAGGAAAATATGTCAGAGATTTGTTAAGAAAATACAAATATGATTCAATCCCATCGAAAAACACACCTATTGCAGCACCATTGAATTTGGACTCTGACCCAACTGGCAAACCAGTTAACATAACTGACTATAGAGGTATGGTTGGTTCACTGATGTACTTAACTGCCAGTCGACCAGATATAATGTTTGCAACATGTTTATGTGCCAGGTTTCAGGCTAACCCTAAAGAATCACATTTGCACGCTGTAAAGCGTATCTTTAGATACCTGAAAGGGTGTCCTAATCTTGGTCTTTGGTACCCCAAAGGCTCAGGATTAGATCTAATGGGTTATTCAGATTCTGATCATGCAGGTTGTAAGATTGATAGAAAATCCACAACTGGTGGTTGTCATTTCCTTGGAGGAAAACTGGTGAGTTGGACCAGCAAGAAGCAGACTTCAGTCTCTATGTCCACTGCTGAGGCAGAGTACATTTCTGCGGCCAGTTGTTGTGCCCAGATTCTCTGGATCAAAAACCAGTTACTAGATTATGGTCAGAAGTATACCAAGACCCCAATCTTTTGTGACAACACCAGTGCAATTGCTATCTCTCACAATCCAGTGATGCACTCAAAAACAAAGCATATTGACATCAGGTATCATTTCATTAGAGATCATGTTATGAAAGGTGATATTGAAATTCATTTCATCCCCACTGACAAACAGTTAGCTGATGTTTTTACTAAACCTCTCGATGAGAAAACCTTTAAACATCTCATCAGCGAACTGGGAATGTTGAACCCTTAACTGGAGCTTTCTTTGTTATTGAACGCGTCAGTGACACTGATGAAGTTCTCCAGTTGAGGAGGTCCAGATAATCTTTGCTCGCCAGGCTATCGAACGCCTTTGTGATACTATCTTGGCACTAATTGATTACTGGATCATCATTTTAGGGGGAAAGACTCAAAATAATTTTCTGACTAAAATTCGTTTTTGTTTGAAAATGCAACTGGAGAACTCTTCAGTTGGAAACTGGTACTGGACTGATCCTCCAGTTACCAGGTTCAGTCTTTGTCTAAATTTTTATAACGTTACAAATACTTGGTCAATTTATGTGACACGTGATGATACTCGAGTGTTTTAAACTACTTGATATCGTGATCTGACGTGTTGAAACCATTTTTAGTACTTGACAACTGTTTGTGTTGGGAAAACAAAAAGTGTGTGGGGTCATGGGTAAAGTAAGCCGTCGTAGCATTTAATGCTGACATGGAAACATTTAATGCTTACATGGAAAATTATATTTTATTTTCAAAATATCTTCGAAAATGTTTTGGTTTAATAAAATATGATTTTTGGGTTTACATTGGGATCTTGAATCCCCTTATAAATACCCTTATTTACTTCATAACTCATTTACTTTCTTTTTCATTCTCTTCATTTACTCTCTTTATTTACTTCATTTACTTCTTTTTCATTCTCTTCATTTACTCTCTTCATTTACTACCAATCATTATCTCTTCATTTACTCTCTTTTTCATTCATCTTCATTTACTTCTTTTTCATTCTCTTCATTTACTCTCTTCATTTACTTCCAATCATAAAACACTGCTTCATTCTTCTCTTTGCTTCTCAAATCAAAACCCTAATTCCAAATTTCAATTTCATTCAATGGCTCCTAAATCATCCCGTTCAAGAGATGTAAATCTCTTGACTGTTCCATACAATCCCTCACCAGATGTCCCCCAGGCACCTGGTGCTCCTTATAGTGCAGCCCTAAAATTAAACCCTAATAATCCTTTGGCTAGCCTACAAGGTTCTCAAGGGTCTAATACCCTTATTGGTAGAATCAGAAAGTTTTTGAAGGATTCTCCAATAGGACCCTTATTCACTAGAAACCCACGCAAGATGTATCATGATTACTTGTGTGAGTTCTGGTTCACTGCCACACTTTCTTCCGATTGTTCCTCCATCAGTTTCACGTTAAAGGATGGAACAATCAAATGTACTTTGGATGTAGAAGTATTGAGGGATGCTCTTCACCTCAATTACTGGAGAGAGGGTGAGTCTCCAGTTGTCTTAGCCTCTAATGTTAATTTTCGTCAAGTACTCCTTGAGATGGGTCATAAGGAGTGCTTGGACAATGATGGTGTGTTGAAGACCAAGGGGGCTATGACCATGAAGGGTCTTACACCTTCATGGAGGTATTTCTTTGTACATCTGGTTGAAAGTCTAGGTGGGAGTTCAGGTGGTCTTGACCAGATCAACTCTTCACAAGCAGAGATGGCTTACTGTTTATGGAAGGGGTTGAGGGTGGATTTTGCTGATATATTGTATAGGAGTCTAGTGCAAAAGCTGAAAGGCTCCAGGGGTGTGTGTATCCCCTTTTCCAGATTTCTTTCTTTATGTTTTAAGCAAATTCTGGGTGAAGAAGAGTATAGAAATACAGACTCTCCGTTCACAAGGCCAGATTTAATGAGGAATCTAGACTCTCTTGTTTCTGAAGCTGGAGAGGTCGAGATTCCAGAGCAGATGCGGCTGGCATTTGCTAAAACTGATGCACCTTTGGAAAGTGAATCAGAAAGACAACTGGGCGGGCCTCAAAATAATGAGGGACCTCCAGTTCGTCTCAAGTTGTGGTTGAGGATAGAACAACCATAACTGAAGCCATTCCTATCACGTCTATCCCTGGTGAAGATGTTTCGGCATCTGATCCTCAAACTGATGAAACCATCCAGGTAACTGGAACTGGTCATCAGGAGCCTGAACATGATGTTCAGCCATCCCTATCATTTATGAATCTAGGCATAAATGAGGATGAGTTCCATCTTGAATCTTCGGATTCAGAAGGAACACAAGATGATCAAGAAATGGTTGATGCATCTGTACATGCTCAACTCCCTTCTTTCTTTGATCAACCCCTAGAACACCAAGTTTCAGTTTCCCATCCAGATACGCTTACAAATATTTCCCCACAAAGAACTCAATCAACACCGTCGCCGTTGGTCATACCTGAGCATTCTCAGCCTGACCAACACATTGAATCTCCTCAGCGTTCTTTTTCACCCCCAATTTTTCCTTCTTCTGCCACTGGAACAACTGGAGAGGCTTCCTTTGTTTTACCTCCTCCAGTTGAACTGGTGCAGCCTGCTACTGGTCCAGTGACAACTTCTCCCTTGTCACTGGAAGCTCAATTTGTCTCCTTCTCAACCGATATCCAAAACCTGATCAAACGGGTGGAGGGTGTTCATAAGACAATCGAGCAAAATGCCAAGTCCATTTCCAAATTCAACAAGGACACAATCATAAATTCTAAGGTTGTTGATTTGGGAATTAATAAGTTTGCTGCCAATGAGGACTTGGTATTTCAGAAGTTGAATGAGTTAGTCTCAAGCTGTAACAATCTGTCCACATCTTTGAAGGAAGCTTTTGACTTAACCCATTCCAATGTCAATACATCTATCTCCAACCTATTGAGTAACACTGTTCGATCATCAGAGGTTGATCTGAAGGAGATAGAGAGGCAGGTCAAGGAGTTGTTTGAAAGACCTGGCCTTGATGTAGTTGAAATTGGACAGCAGGTGGCCACTTCTGTTGGCCAGATGATTGATGAAAAACTGGCTAGTCGAGAAGATGAACTGGTTAAGAAGGTTATGGCTGAATTTGCCAAGCTCCCACCTCCTCAGATTAATCTGGAGCCTCTGGCACTTGAAGTTAGGCAGTTAAGGGGAGCAGTTAATGCTATGAACACTCAGTTAGCCTCTCACACTTCTTCAATCAATAAACTGGTAACTGAAGTGGATAGTTTGAAAAAGAAAGATGCTGAAGTGAAGGAACAAGTGGTTAAAGGTTTAGATGAAGACTCAAAGCTATTGAAAGACTTGAAGACTGGACAGGACCAAACTGCAGCCAATGTATTGGTCCAGTCTCAAGAGATTAACCACTTGTGGAGATCCTTCAGAATGATTTGCACTGTGTTTAGAGAGTGCAAGGATATGCAATCGTGGCAGCCTCTAGCCCGTTTGCCCTCCAGTAATGAAGACTGGGCAGCCATTCGTGCAGGTCTCGATGCTGCCAAGGGGGAAAGGGATAGAAGGAATATCCTTGCACCTGGACCAAGACTGCCAGGTCCAGTTAGTGCAAGACAACTGGTAGAAAGGACTGTTGTTGGGTCAGATGAAGGTGATGAGCAGGTTATTGAACAGTTTGAAGATGTTGTTGATAGGGGGAATAAAGGTAAAGGAAAGGAAGTTGTGCCGGCCACTGGTGAACAAGCAAAAACAACTGGTACTGAAGCCAGTGTGTTAGAAACTGGCAACATTGATCAGCTTCCTCCAGTTTCAGAAGATGTTAGTAGGCAACTGGCAAGGCTTGGAGATGCAATCAAGGAGAGAAAGAAACAGATAAGGGTTAATCAAGCAAAAGATAGAAATACTTTAGCCCCAACTCTTCTTGATATAAGTGATGGTCGTCTTCTGGGCATGACACTTGCAGAATATGCCAAAGTCAAGGCTGATCCAGAATTATTAATGCACTGAAAGAACAACTGGAGATTGAGCTTGACAAACACTATAGGGAGGATGAGGCTGAATATGATGCCAGGTGTTTAAATATCACAGTGGATAAGGCAAAAGAAGTAAGAACTGAAGGAATTCTCAAGAGGGCTGAACATGTTAAGAAGGTGGTCAAACAGGTGCTGAATCCACCCAAGTCCAAAGGTAAACCTAAGATGTTGCCAAGAGATGCTGACCTTAGAACCTGGGTGGAAACAACTGAACCTTCAAGTGAAGATATCAAAGCTGCAGTGCATAGTATGAGCACTGGCCAGATCAAACTGGCCAATGAATCTGAAGCTAGAGAGTACTTATCTGAAGTGCAACAGCGGAGATATCACCCTGGTAAGATTGTTGATATGAAAGTTTTTATCAAACCAGGTACCAAACACTTCACAGTTGGGGTTCAACATCTGGATGGACCCTTAAGGCAAACTGAGAATCCTGACGTACTTTCTTATGGTTACTCGGAACTGGTGGAAATGGCAAAACTGTTGGAGGCCAAGCAACAGAAGAATAAGGTCGAAAGAGGATGGATGTTTGTTCTTCAAAGTCTGCTCAAGTTTAAGGAAAATATTGAAGAGAGACTGAATGTTGATCCTGAAGACAAACAGCCCATTTCTACAGTTGCCAAAAGAAGAAGAACTGGCGAAGGGCCATCTGTTTAAGTTCTTTCTTCATTTTATCTTCTTGTAATTTGTTTTACATTCTGTAACTTGTGTAAATTTCATTCCTTGTACAAATGAAGTTACCAGTTTGTAACCACAAGGTAGATAAAAGATTAAAATCTAACAAACATAAAAGAAAAACCTAAGGCATTTATTGATCTATAAAAATGCCTTAGATAACTTAAATAGATTTAAATCAAACAAGTCTCTATAGTTCACACTTGTATAGATACAAAAACTAGAAAAGACTTAGACTATATTTCTAGACAAATAGGGGGAATTTGTTAGGACCAGTTCACCTGGAACTGGCCAGTCACCAGTTCACACTGACCAGTTCACCAGTTGCATCTGGTGACCAGTAAACTGGTGACCAAGAAGATTTGTCGAGAAATATATTGAAGTCCAGTTGCACCGTACAGTTAACGCAACTGAAGACTTCCTCCAGTTGAGAACTGACCAAGTTGAAGAAACATTCCAGTTGAAGTCGAAGACAACAAATGGAAGAAAGAGAATGACAATGGCAGCGAAGCCCAGTTGACATTCTAGTCAGTTACAAACTGGAGACCATCAGTGGAAAGCCCTTACAAAGCTTTACACTGATTACGAGGAATTGACTTGTATACTTTATGTACCTTTACCCGGATAATAAGCCTTATCTTATTATTTAAGTATTAAAAGGTACATAAAGGTGGTTATGTAAAGTCACTTTAACATACGACTTTACAAAGCTTTTTAAGGAATTAAATGCTATTCCTTAAATGCTCCCAACCACATTTGTACGGCTAAAGTTAACATCCCAATGTTAACTTTGCCTATAAATACAAGTCATTGCACAACCAAGAATTACAAGTTACTTCACACACAAACGAATAACTTCATACTTTGCAAACCTGCAATATTCTTGGTGAACTTGTGCAATATTCTCTCAATCGCTAAAAGGAACATTTCACTACTTTAAGTGTTTCGATTGTTGAAGAGAAATTCCGAGTATAGATCAATTGTATTTCATAGGTTGTTAGGATATTTACATTCGTGTATTATCTTGGTTCCGCATCAACCTTGTAATTTGTTTAATATTAAAAATGCCCTAGATATCTTAGATAGATTTAAATCAAACAAGTCTCTATAGTTCACACTTGTATAGATACAAAAACTAGAAAAGACTTAGACTATATTTCTAGACAAATAGGGGGAATTTGTTAGGACCAGTTCACCTGGAACTGGCCAGTCACCAGTTCACACTGACCAGTTCACCAGTTGCATCTGGTGACCAGTAAACTGGTGACCAAGAAGATTTGTCGAGAAATATATTGAAGTCCAGTTGCACCGTACAGTTAACGCAACTGAAGACTTCCTCCAGTTGAGAACTGACCAAGTTGAAGAAACATTCCAGTTGAAGTCGAAGACAACAAATGGAAGAAAGAGAATGACAATGGCAGCGAAGCCCAGTTGACATTCTAGTCAGTTACAAACTGGAGACCATCAGTGGAAAGCCCTTACAAAGCTTTACACTGATTACGAGGAATTGACTTGTATACTTTATGTACCTTTACCCGGATAATAAGCCTTATCTTATTATTTAAGTATTAAAAGGTACATAAAGGTGGTTATGTAAAGTCACTTTAACATACGACTTTACAAAGCTTTTTAAGGAATTAAATGCTATTCCTTAAATGCTCCCAACCACATTTGTACGGCTAAAGTTAACATCCCAATGTTAACTTTGCCTATAAATACAAGTCATTGCACAACCAAGAATTACAAGTTACTTCACACACAAACGAATAACTTCATACTTTGCAAACCTGCAATATTCTTGGTGAACTTGTGCAATATTCTCTCAATCGCTAAAAGGAACATTTCACTACTTTAAGTGTTTCGATTGTTGAAGAGAAATTCCGAGTATAGATCAATTGTATTTCATAGGTTGTTAGGATATTTACATTCGTGTATTATCTTGGTTCCGCATCAACCTTGTAATTTGTTTTACATTCTGTAACTTGTGTAAATTTCATTCCTTGTACAAATGAAGTTACCAGTTTGTAACCACAAGGTAGATAAAAGATTAAAATCTAACAAACATAAAAGAAAAACCTAAGGCATTTATTGATCTATAAAAATGCCCTAGATATCTTAGATAGATTACTTATATAAAGACAATAAGTAAAGAACAATGCAATAATACAAATAACTTGTAAACCCTTTAAAACTGTTAAAACGGATGATATACTTGAAGACTACTTAACTACTTACCTTTCTAATTGACATTGTATGTCCCTATTCCATTCTTTTTCATAAACAAATTTTACTCATTTAAAAAAAACTTGGTTAATGTGTTATCTCTTCTCAAACATTTCATTTCATATATATATATATACACATCCATTTTCCATCTATTTATAAACCAACAACACGTTAATTGAGGAAGTGAAAAATTTGATACTCAAAGTTGACTTTAATTCACTCACTTTTGGATAGATTGAAACCGGTAGTGTTGCTTAAAGCTTGATGGGACCATTTATAAACTTGCATGCCATGGAATCAATAATGATCATTTTGAGTGTCAACTAATGACGGATTAATATATTATATAAAGCATGAAACTTTAGGTATTGGAGATTACTTTGGCACTAAAAGATGAATTAGGTACAAGTACCAAGCAGATCATTAATAAAAGATTGTCACATTTGTAATAAAGAAACTAGTTCGATCATAACTTTTTAATGAAAATGATATAAAAAAGATATTATCTTTTTATATATGATTCTTCATTTATAGCCAGAACAAAGCACAACTACACAAGTATACATGGAATGGTTTTGACCCAAAACTAAATAATCGAACCAACACACTTTTTTTAGAAGAGCATTAGAATTGAATTGGCTGGGCTGATATGCCACAAAGGCCAAGAAAATAACAACTTATTACAACGATTAGATAACCATAAGAAAACAGAGATACAACCGCCCGGAAAATATCATCACTGTTGTCGCACTTTGCTCGGAAACATGTATCATTCCAATTCTTCCAAAGGAGCTACCACCGAATGGAGAGAATACCCTTAAGGAAATGTTTGAAAATAGAGGAACATGTAATAGAGGACACCCGTCAAAGGATGCCAGGAGGATGAAGTTCTGGAACATCCATCCGAAGCCGATTTGAGAAAAGTTATCTTGAAGCACTCGTAATACTACAGTCAAAATGCAAATGTAAGGTGTAGTCTAGAACACCTGAGCAAACAGAGCAGTTCAATGACGTAATAGGGATTCCCGGGGAGCTCAAACTACGTAGGTAACACGTCACGAAGGAGACGCCAAAGAAAAATGTTAACCTTTTTCGGGATGAACCGATTCCATTGAGTACCAGTTGAAACAACAGGCCAAAAGAAGTTGTCAATAGCCTTGCGAAAGTGAATTGAAGTGAGACATTGTGATAAATCATCAAGCTGAGCTTTTTCTCGCCCCCACAAATAGTTCGACGCCAACATCAAACCCAGTCACATCCATATGTCTTTCAGATATGAGGCAATGTTTATGGACCTCCAAGCCATTTGGTTTGGTTTTTGAAAACCAGGAATTATAGTATCCAATTTGAGATTAGGTTTTAGTTTGAATTTTTAACATTGATAAAGTTTTTAAACAAAAAATTAAGTTGTTAAGCAAATAATTAACACAAACTAAAAGACATGGTTGATTTTTATTAACTAATTTTAAATTTTACATAATTTCACTTGATACATTGTCATATATTAACATATATATTTACTAAGCATAAATATAAGTAATAGCCACTTGGGTAATAGCCCAGTGGTGGAGGGCTTGTGTAAGTCCCCTTGAACTGGATCGTTAATAATTTGCTCTAGTTATTTTGAGGTGCGGAATCCCTCACTATAACTTGGTGATTCACAACAAGCCTTCAGATTATCTGCTGCCTCGCAGATCTTCTCTAGGCCTAGCGGAACAGTGTTTGACGACTATAACCTGCAAATATGCTTGAAATTTCGACAAATGTTCAACCCTAATCTCTGTTAGGGTTCGATATATATAGGGAACATCACGACTTGGGCTTCAGAGAGCTAGCCTCGCAAATCCAGCCCAGCTTGACACAATTGCGAGGTCGCAATCTTGTCCTAGCCTCGTATTTGACCCTGCAAATACGGGGTCGCATTCCCACTGTGAATTGCGAGGTCGCAATTCACACTTAGCAGATTATCATACATTCAATACTTAAACTTAATCTAGTATTCTATGCATAATACGAAGTTCATTAATGACAATCACTTTGCAAAGACATATTACAATATAAAACCAAACAATCTAGACTGCTATTGACATATACGCGCACTTACAGACTCCCCCTTGGCAATAGCTTCTAGACATTAAAATAAAATATGTCTTCGTCTAGTCTTTGTCATCAATCTACTTCTTCTACTTCTTTGTATCAGCCTTCTTCTTCTTCTGAACTTCCTCTAAATCATCTACAGCCTTATAGAAAGCATAGTCTGAATGTAAACCAATCTTCAAGCATAAACTCACTGCATTCCTATATCGCAACGCTGGACCCTGAAAATCTTTTGGAAACCAAATACTTACACTGTTCAGCTTCAGCAGATCTTTCCTACAAAAGTTCACTAGATGCAAAGGCTCATAAATCCTCAAAATCTCATAGTGATGATCTCCATACATCACAGCTTCATATGTCTTACTGTCAAAATACCAGCCCTTCATCTTTTCCAATAAGTACTTTTTAAATTTCTTCAAAGGCACTTCTTTGGCAAACTTGGTCGGCTCATACTTTAAAGTAACGACAGACTTCTTTGTCTTCGGATCTATCTTTGATTTATCCTTGACCATCTTTCCTTCATGTGGTTGATACTTTCTTTGAGATGCATCCTTGATCTTCATATCTTTTGCAATAGACCTAGCAATATAATTTCCTATCTCAGATCCACTAGGGTTAATCAGTTCCAGCCTAGCTAAGCACCAGAAATCAACATCAGTAAGAGAGTTGATTGCTTCTACTCCATAATCCAAATACTGCACTCCGTCTGTTCTCCTGATAACGAGAAGTTTCAACTCATCATCCCAATGAAAACTCACGATTCTTGAGCATGCAGTAGTGGCGTAGGCTCTAACTTTATCTCCCTTAATCTTGTCTTTATACTTGATAGGTCTATGCAATGCCTCATACTTAGTCATGTTCTGCTTCCAAGTAATAACCCAATCTGGTCTAGTATCAACAGGCTATGTATGTTGCACATCAGGATCTGCAGCAATCGGTTCTTGCATGACTGGAGCTTCAGGATCTTGGACTTGTTCAGACCTATCCATATCATCAAGCTTAGCTCTAAAGTCATCAATACTAAACCCTTTGCGCTCAGCATCTTCATCCACAAACCTTGAAGCTGTAACTGGCATATCGACCTCTGCGATATCTATCCAACTCTCATCACCATAGATTATTTCACCTTCTTCTCTCACAGCATCTGTTGTTTTAGAAGATCCTACCATACCAGTTGCAATCTCTAACAAAGATTCTATTGCCTTGGTCAGATCTTCCTGATGCTTGTTACCCTTATCTTTTGCTGCATCTGGGTCTTGATTTGAATCATCATCTTTCTTCTTTGAAAGCTCATCACCCTTACAGCCTAGATCTGGTAATAACTCCTTTTTCACCAAAAACTTTTCAAACAACTCATTCAATTCTGATTGTGTTACACAATCTAGCATAACATCTGCAATCTGAGTCATTTGTTCAACTACTCTAGACACATTCTTATTAGCTCTAGAAGCTGAACTCTCTGCCTTAGTAGCTTCACGACGAACCATGTCAAAGTTGAATATGAGAGTGTTTATGAAATCTTGATGATTCTTTCTTTCATCATTAAGAGCTTTCGTTAACTTCTCAACTTCCTTTTGCTTCTTCTGCATTTCTTTCTCATGGTTCTTCTTTTGTTTCTCCAACTCATCAAATAAGCCATTAACTCTAGCCTCTAACACCGTCATCTTCCCTTTCATGTCATCCATTCCAAACACTGGTGGTAATATAGGAACTTGACGTGTAGTCGCTTCAGTTCTTGGTTCTGGATTAGGCACTGAATCCCTCATTCTATGAGTTGTAGATGGCCTTTCAAGATTAACAGTCGTCTTCTGAGATCTTCTTGGTATCACTGGCTCTGCATGTGACTCAACTGATCTCCTAGACCTCTGTTCAGGAACTCTGCTTGATGCTTCTAGAGCCTTGATAGTCTCATCTACTCTACTAGCAGCAGTTTTCTCCTTGACTTTCAATTTGATAACAGTTTTCTTCTTTGGAGCAGGTACCTCTTTAACTTCTGGCACCTCAGATTCCCTAGAAGACTCTGTTCTTTTCCTTTTCTGACCTGGATCAGATGGAATTTTCTTTGAAGCAATCTCAGAAGCACTAGCAGCATGATCAACAGTATCTTCATGTGCTTCTGCTTCTTTTTCAAGAACCACATCTCTCTCAATCATCACCCTTTCTGTGCTCTGAACCTGTGGTTGTTCTGTGTCGCGCATTGGCTCATCTGGCATCACCATCTGCAAAGGAACTGGATTAACAATAGGATGATGTGGAACAATCTCAGTCCTGAATCTGGCAAACTCTTCAGTTGTTGGTGGATTAAAGTTAATATCCACTAGAGCTCCAAACAAGGGTACATCTTGAGCACCGGGATCACCACTAAAGCGATGCTTAAGCTCATCATATTCCCTTCCCACTATAGATGTCACTTTCAGGACCTTCTTGGTAGCCGGTAGATTAGGAATATGATGATTGATGATCATCATAACGAATCTAGGATAAACCATAAACCTATGCCCTCCCCTGGCAGTCGTTTGTTTCCTTAACTCGTTGAAGAAGTACTTAGAAACACTATATGGTTTATTGTATACTAGACCAACCATCTGAGCTTGAGATTCTTGATTAAGCGTATCCCATCCGGTTCTTCTACTACACAAACTAACCAACAATACGTGCGCTAAGTATCTCCACCTTCTGAAAAATCCCCGCTTCTTCAATGTTCCCACGTTCAAATCATCAGCATATCCCATCCTTGTAAATCCTCCAACAATAACCTCTCTACTAAATGTAGTAGGTCCATTCTCTCCTCCTTCTTGATCTACTGTACCTAAACTCAAGATATCATCAAGATCATGAGCTGAGAATCTGATAGTCTGGCCAGCAACCACTGTTTCAATCACCTCCTGAGTAGCAGTCTTCTTATGCCTTGCATTCTTCCAAAACTCTACTAGGTATGACTCATAAAGCACTGGTGAATGAGTAAGAATGTGATGAATTCTTGACCGCTTCAAAAATGCAAAAATCTCATGATAATATGCGGTTCCATCTTGATTCTCGTCTAAGTTGATCACAAAATTATGACCTGATACGAATTCTCTTGCCATTTCTGTAATCAATAACAAATAATTAATTACACAATATGACATAAAAATTCATATGCATAAAATGTACAAATAATTAACTTAAATTATCCCTGTAATTAAGTTTTAAGAATAATTAACTCATTTTCAAATTTTATTATTAAAAATAAACTTTTGAAAATCTGTTAAGTTAATTACGAGGTCGTATTCAAAGTCAAAATTAGGTCAACCAAATTCTAAAATACGAGGTCGTATTTTCCAATTTGGCCACGTATTTGGTCCAGGTCGTAAATCGGCATCGTATTTCGAAAGTCAACAAAGTCAAAATTAATTGACAAATGCGAGGTCGTAAATCTGGGCTAGCAAACCCCCAAATGCGAGTCCGTCGCACTGTTCATCTTCCCCAACGCGATTTTACGATTTACCCAACCAAAATTCATGAAAGTTGTTTCTATACACTCGTATTCAAACAACAAACATACCCCAACCCTTATTTTTAACCAAAAACACCAAAATCGAATGAAAATTGAAAAACCTAGTTCGAAAATTTCGAACCCCTTTTTCATGATTTTCTTGTTGCATGGTTAACTATATTACGATCAGATAGTATACCTAGATTCAGTATTTCGAATTGTAAATATTCAATAATGGAAGGAGTATTAGCTATAATAGGATGATATGTATATAAACCCCTTAACCACATCATTTGTAACTAAGATTTCACATAATATTCCATAACAACTTCTCTCTAAGATATTTTCTCTCTCTAACTTCATCTTCAACCTCTCATCACCGCACACACTCAAACACACACAAAACCCTAAATTCCACCATTGTTACACCTATTAAGCTCAAATTTATTCGTATCAAGATGAACACAAAAATATCAACCAAAAACTCTGGATCTAATTGTATATATTGAATCTAAATCGGGGTAGCAAACTCAATATTCAGGGTCGTAAAGCTCTAATATTGATTTTTAATTGTGAGGTCGTATTAGCGTTATCTGGGTATATATACCCACTTGACCCGAATGGGCTTGGGTCAACCCGGCCCAATTACGAGGTCGTAATTGCACTAGGCCCAATCGACCAATACGAGGTCGTATTCTGCCTCTTGCCAATTACGAGGTCGTAATTCCTGCACACTTTAAAATTCAAAATTTCGACAAAGTTTCTGAATAATTGATCAACGATTATTACGCATTTCCTGGAAATATGAAAAATTAAATGAATAAACCTGTAGACATCAAATTTTTATCTTTTCCCTGATCTTCGTCTTAAACATGAAAAGTTAATTAACTTACAAAAATTCTTTAACCTTTCCATGATCAATCTTTCCAAAACATTCTTGAGACGAGCTTTCCCGAACTGAAAACACTTAAAATAAAAAGTTATAAAATTGATTCATCATTCTTATACCTCCCCCTCAATTTTATGACTAGGAAGTATAACTATGACTAATCATTGTAGAAACCATCATTTTTATGTACTCCCCCTCAATTTATGACTGGGATACATAACTATGACTAATAATGATAACCATAATCATTCTTATGTACTCCCCCTCAATTTATGACTGGGATACATAACTATGATTTAACAAAAATATTCAGAAATTCTTATGAATTTTATGTCATACCAATTTCAAATAATTCACAATATTGATTAAGCACTTCATATTCTTATGACAACATTTCATAACTATATGATCTAAATAATCAATACTTTAATATTCACATTCCGTCTATGTCTAAGGTTTTACATAATCAATAACCTTTCACATTCATATATATGTTTCTATACCTAAGGCTTCAAAAACACATAATTGACAACCTTTCATATTCAAACAATATATCTATGTCTAAGGTTACCAAAATATCAACTCAATAGCCTTTCACATTCACATTATGTCTATGTCTAAGGTTTTACATAATCAATAACCTTTCACATTCACATTCCGTCTATGTCTAAGGTTTTACATAATCAATAACCTTTCACATTCACATTCCGTCTATGTCTAAGGTTTTACATAATCAAAGTTGATAATCTTCCATATTCAAAACAATATTTCTATATCTAAGATCTTCAACTTACAAACACCTAGCTATCATCATCTGTTATACTGTATATATATTACTTTAAAAACCTGATGATCTTAGCATCGTTATACTTGAGTACTTCAGACTTTTGCGTAGACACCTTCTTTTAGATTGAAATCTCTGCAAATGCTCTGAAATAACTGTCTACCACTCGTAATGTTTTTTCTGATCACATTCTTCATCAACCATGATCAAAGTCTTCAGATCAAACATATACCATGATGCTTCCTTGTGCTTATACCTGCACATACAAGCTCAAAACAAAAACTTAAAAGAAATAATGTTATTCTTCATTATTTCATCACTACAAAACATAATAGCAATGACTTAATCTAGAACTACATTTTTCATTTTCTTCTCCAAATTTGTTATTCTTTACTATCATAAGTCATGAAACTTTATATGACATTATCTTAGTCTAGAACTACAAAGCAAATAACAAACCTTGAGAACACTGTCTCATTGTTCAAAATAAATGACCTACAAATCTAATGTTTGTTCGTCGACTATTATAAACCTAGAACCTTAACTTCTTATCTAGATCTCAGGGTTCTGAAGATCGACCTAAGCAACTATTCTTTCGTCGACTTTTATAAACCTGATGTAAGTACTCATATGATTGTCTTATCAAACTAGTATACATCTCAATTAAACTTGGAATGACCTATGCTATCCGCATTCGTCTTCCTTAAGCATCCAAGGAAATAACACATATCTTGCTCGACAACCTACAAAATCAAACATCTGTTTGTTGTCCTGCACAACTCACACACACACACACACACACACACACACACACACACACACACACACACACACACACACACACACACACACACACACACACACACACACACACACACACACACACACACACACACACACACACACACACACACACACACACACACACACACACACACACACACACACACACACACACACACACACACACACACACACACACACACACACACACACACACACACACACACACACACACACACACACACACACACACACACACACACACACACACACACACACACACACACACACACACACACACACACACACACACACACACACACACACACACACACACACACACACACACACACACACACACACACACACACACACACACACACACACACACACACACACACACACACACACACACACACACACACACACACACACACACACACACACACACACACACACACACACACACACACACACACACACACACACACACACACACACACACACACACACACACACACACACACACACACACACACACACACACACACACACACACACACACACACACACACACACACACACACACACACACACACACACACACACACACACACACACACACACACACACACACACACACACACACACACACACACACACACACACACACACACACACACACACACACACACACACACACACACACACACACACACACACACACACACACACACACACACACACACACACACACACACACACACACACACACACACACACACACACACACACACACACACACACACACACACACACACACACACACACACACACACACACACACACACACACACACACACACACACACACACACACACACACACACACACACACACACACACACACACACACACACACACACACACACACACACACACACACACACACACACACACACACACACACACACACACACACACACACACACACACACACACACACACACACACACACACACACACACACACACACACACACACACACACACACACACACACACACACACACACACACACACACACACACACACACACACACACACACACACACACACACACACACACACACACACACACACACACACACACACACACACACACACACACACACACACACACACACACACACACACACACACACACACACACACACACACACACACACACACACACACACACACACACACACACACACACACACACACACACACACACACACACACACACACACACACACACACACACACACACACACACACACACACACACACACACACACACACACACACACACACACACACACACACACACACACACACACACACACACACACACACACACACACACACACACACACACACACACACACACACACACACACACACACACACACACACACACACACACACACACACACACACACACACACACATACAACACACACAATACAAATAAACACACGAAACATAAACACACACACACACACACACTGAACATAAACGAATAACATAGTTACAAGAGCTAAAGTTACTGCAGATTAGATCAGCTTAGCATGTTACATAAGCCCACAAGTGAGAAATAATTCTCTTATTATTAGTTATGAACAGTGACCCATCAACGATTACCAATATGTTTGTCCTCTTAAACACTCGGTACTTCCAGTTTCCTTTTGGTTGTAACACTTTCAGCATACCCTGGCCAAGGACAGTCACCATGTAACCCGAGTAGCCTAATATGCCACTTAATCAAGTTTGCGAACTTAAGTGACCCACATTCAGATATACTCCCACAATCGACACAAGCACTAAGATTAAGACATTTGGTGAGTATAGGAAGAAAGCCTTTAAGAATCAAGTCAGCGGTGACAGGTCGGTGATTCCTCACACGCAAAGCGACTTAGCTTGACTCACGTACGGAAATATACCCAACATTGCATAATGCTAAGTACTTGCATATTTGTGACATTATTTAAAGCACTTATGAAAACCCATGACTTTCGATGAGACCCGTGTAGCGAACTTTCTGACAAACTATCCCAAGTTGGAAGCTTTAGGTAGGCTAGGTATACAAAGACACCCCAAGGACTTACTTGTCCGAATCTCAAAGGCCACATTAGCTCCATAATATTCAAAAGATTGATAAGATATTTGCATATCTTGTCACAAATATACATCCGAAAAATCAATACATATACATATATGTACCCGAGACCTTCTATATAAAAACCAAATATACATAATTACAATGCTAGATCTTTCGTAAGATTTAAGGACTAGTCTATATTTAGAACAAGCATTCTCAGCCATATATCTGAATATGTTTCCCATAAGAATATTATATACATTTAGCTCAGATTATAAGGAAACCTTGGTACTTTGTGCCTACCGATACATCGTATGATGATCTCACTGAACTGAGCATTTTAAAGTACAATTAAGTAGGCTTAAAAGCTAAAGTATCGTCACGTCTAATCGTCTTGACGCAGTGACCTTACTCTATTTATTATTTTCTTTTTCTTTTCTGATTTTTCTGATTTTTATTTTGTTTTTCTGACACTATATGACACACATACATAAGACACAAACACATTTTACAAAGTTCCTTTTGAGAGACACTGTCACTATAGATTTCTCATTCCAATCAATTGGACTAGCAACTCGAAACGAGTTCGGTCGAAAGCCTTAGTGAACAGATCAGCTAAATTAAAGTCACTCGGCACCTTTTTCTAGGACTATTAATTTCTTTTCAGCACAATCACGAATAAAATGAAACCTTATATTTATGTGCTTAGTCCTACTGTGCTTAACAGGATTATTGGTAATGGAAATAGTGGATTCATTGTCTATCTTTATGGGAGTACAAAGGAAATTCTGACCGTAATCACGCAGTTGTTGCTGAATCCATAACCTGTGAACGAGAATTCACTTGCTGTCATGTATTCCGATCTTTCTCCTAAGATTTACATCCACTTGAAGTCCATTTCCTCAAGAACACCAGTTTCTTTCATCCGTGTGAATAAACCAGCAAACTTCTGGAACTGACACAATATTATTACCAATAACTCAAAACAAAACAAATACATACAAATAAAAAGAAACTTTACTATAGATCATCATTTAGACATGATCTTCTATAGTAATTTTCTGTTACATAAATGAAGTCAAAAAGACAAAGAAAAACTAATTTGAACAAGTCTTCTTGGAACAATGATCATCAGATTCATGGATTTTTCTCTTTCTTCCATCTAACAGATCTTCAAAGTCCTTGACAGCTTGCTCATGAGACCTCCAAATTTCTTCTTGTTCAGGAGTCAACACAAGAGGTACAACCTTCTGACTTACTGAGCTACAATCCTCTTTCTTAACCTCAACACTCCAAACCTTATCAATCAAAACACGAGGAAAACAGAATCTTGAAAATTCCATTTCAGTAAAAACTCGATCACTACCCTTTAAAGTATAATGAGTAAGATAGACTTTCTCCTTTTCTAAATCGACTTGCTTAGAAATTGATAAGTCTTTTAAAAGGTCTGATCCTGTTTTTCAATTAAATTCACATTATCAATTAAAATACTTCCTTTTACAACTCTTCCAACCCCGGAAATATTTCCGCCTTTGGAATCAACAATACAGACATAAGACCCTTTAACAGGAGTAAACTCCGTTAACAGTCCCTTGTCTTCCAATATGTGCCTGGAGCTTCCACTATTGACAAACCATAAACCTGCGGTCTTCCTTAGCAGCTCCTGCACATTCACAAAAGAATTAGTTCTCAAGAGGACCCCTAGCCTTGCTGGCTTTGGGTCTATCAATCTCTTCATCAGAAACCATATCAGCCCAATATCCACCAGTAGGCACCCATGCCTTAGCTGGTTTAGTAGATGAGCTTCCAACAGGCCTTTTTGCTGGGCGAAGTCCATGGATTTTTCCCAACACTAGGTCTACGACTTGGAGAACCACTAGGCCTCCTTTCAGTAGGTGGCCTCTGGTTATTACCTTTAGACTTTTCCAGAGCTCTTAACATTTCTTTAGGAGGTGAAAAACTAAGTCTCCTAGGACTGTTTAATTGAAACCATTCAATTGGATTTGTTTGCTCTCTGGGAATAGTCCTATCATAATAAGCACTGTTCGATTTAATCCTGTAAGGAGATCTAGCTCTCCAATTACTAGATTGACTTGAACTACTAGAACCTTCTCTAGGTGAGACACTTCTAGGCTTACTATCGTCTGTCTTGCTGCTATTCTCAATTTCTCTAATCCTTAGTAGTTCTTAACAGCCAGACTATCTGGATTCCTCTTAGCGTATTCCTCATAGTATTTCTTCTTATAATCTTTCATGGATATGCTATGCGATGATCCAATATTTTCACTAGAATCCATACTACCCCTAGATTTTTCAGGTGATACCCTAGATTTACTATTTTTCCTATAAGGACAACAACTTGACACATGACCCATTCCACGACAAGCAAAACATGACCTCTTAGGAAACTTCTTTGGTTGATCACCATAAACAATCTCAGGCACTTGGACTCCATGACCTTTCAATTCATCTATCCATTCAAGAGTAACATAAGCCTCTTCCCAAGAAGTAGGTGCCTTAATAGGACTAGCATAACGTTTGGTAGTTTGAACCTTTGGACCTTTGGATAACAGTTCTTTTAACTTATTCTTTGCAAATTGTTCAGGTGTCTCTGATTGAACACTCGAACCTTCTGCATCAATTGTAGAAGTTTGAACAAAACCTTTTTTGAAAATTGTATCTTTAAAGTTCTTGCTTTTAACAGGTTTTGGCAAAGTCTCAGATTTTACAGGTTCATCAATACTCCAAATTTGATCAACATTTTTAGGATAGTTACCTTTTAAATCTGACTCTTTGGCTGAAAACACATCATCACAACCTTTTAAAGTAAAATATGTGATTGTTTCCATTTCAACTTCTTTTTCAATTCCTTTCAGTTTGTTATCCACTGTCCTTTTGGCTTCACTTAGGTCTGAGTGAGCCTTAGGTTCACTAGTCTTGTTCACAGATCCCTCTGACTTAGATGTCTCAGGGACTGGAGCATCACTAGATTTAGTCTCTAGAGGGGTAGTCTTAGGTACATTTTCAGGACATGATTTTTCAGGCTTCTCTAAAGTAAGCTTCTGAAAACTATCATAATTGTGACTAAAAGGTGGCGGAACAATGTTATAATTTTTGACAAAACTAGGTTGTTCACCTTTTTCTTTAGCATCTCTAAGGTGACCCATCATAGTTCCTATGTCTCTCATTTTATTCAGTTTGCCACTTAGTTCAACAATTTGTACCCTAGAATCTGCTAATTCTTTATCCTTTTTAGCACTTTCTTTTACTACCCTCTCATAATCTTCATCTAGCATTTGTTTTCTGCCTAGTAACTGTGCATACTCAACCCTAAGAGACTCAAACCTATCTTCTTCAGATTTTATCCGATTAAGATATTCTTTAGCATGACCTTTATAAACCATTACGTCCGTTGCTAACTTAGTCCTATCACTAGTAGCATCATTCAGAAAGGTCTTTGTTGATTCAATCTCCTTTTTAAGAACAGTTACTTCGCTAGACAAACCTATGCTATGTTTACATACATTAATGAAAGATTGTAAAGAAAAACTTACCTGTTGCTCTGGTGCTTCAAGATTAGCCACGAAATTCACAAGCTCTTCTGTACTCAGATTATCAGGTATCTCGATCTTTACATCTTTATCCTTTTCTCAGTTTCCATACCCTTCTCAGCTTCAGTGGAAACTTCTTCATTTTCAGCTCTTACTGGTTCTGATGGTTCAGGTTCCTCTTCTACCCTCTGATGAAAACTATCATGATCACTTGTGCTGGCACACAATGTATTGTCGAATGAATTATCAACAAGATCGTTCACCCCTCCATCAAAGTCTTGAATTTCTGCCATAAATGCATGATTTTGATCATCGGCAATCCAATTGTAAGTACCATCATTTTGAACAACCAAAGCTCTCGAGTTGTCCGTCTTTCCTGAGTTTTGGTTATCAGTATTAGCATATTGACGCCCTGAATTCTGACCTGCAATAGAACCACCCTGATTGAAGTTCTGACGACCTGTCGCTGAATTGTTGTCCCGTTTTGGCCTCTGGCATTCACGAGCAACATGTCCAAAACCATCACAGTTGAAACACTTCACTTTAGTTTTATCAAATCCTACTTTGCCGTCTATAACCTTCCTTCCGGTTCCATCAGTGAATCGCTGAACTCTCAATGTTAGCATTGCCAATTGCCAGTTCAGATCCATTTCTTCCAAATCATCTGGATCAACTTGCTTGTAATCCTCCCTAACCAGATCAGGATCAGTCAGTTTTCTTCCAATTAACTTCTCATGAGCAGACACAAACGAAGCCAGCA
This sequence comes from Erigeron breviscapus, assembly GCA_034093135.1. NCBI lineage: Eukaryota > Viridiplantae > Streptophyta > Magnoliopsida > Asterales > Asteraceae > Erigeron > Erigeron breviscapus. The sequence continues at coordinate 86,307,101 of CM067175.1, read as the reverse complement.
TGCCCAAATGTCCCTCAGCAGATCTTATGCTCATCGACATTCCTGATAAACCCGAGCTTGGAGAACTACTTTTCTGATTCCCATTATGAACAACCATAGCTGATTCCGGAGAAGTCACATACATCAAGTTGTTGTCAGAATCCATCGTCATCTTCAACTTTTCATCATCTCCACTGTAGAAGGCAGTAATCCCTCTACTTGAAGATTTTCCAAAAGCAACATTAGGCTTGCTATGATAAAGATCCGGACGTTGAACAAAATCACTGCTACCTGCTTCTTTTGACTTACGCTTCATATCTTGACCTCTTAGCTTTCAGATAATCTGATCCAGAGTCCAAGTACTAAATTCGGGATTTTGTTGGATAGAAGTAACAAACCCTTCCCACTTAGCTGGAAGAGAATCCAACAACTTCTCAATCACTTCATCTGAATCAGGCTTGTACCCAAAATATGCAATCTCAACTAGCAAATGACTGTAACGAATCAACGTCTCATCAAGAGATTCATCTTTGAAACTTGTGAACACATAGTACTGTTTCTTTAACAAGTCCTTTCTCCTCTTCTTGAGATCTTCATCACCTTCACAATGCTCCTTGAGTGCATCCCATAAGCCCTTTGCACTTTCATACTTTTCAAACAAGTGCAAGAATTCCCCTTGGAGAGCCATTCGGAGTGATCCTAAAGCCTTACTTTCAGTTTCGTAGTCCTTCTTTTGATCGACATTCATCTGCTCATAAGTAGAAGCTTTCCCACCACTCGAACTAGTATCCTTGTCATTTGCCACAATATGATGAACATAACCATTGACAATACAAATCCACATCCTGACATCCATAAGTCTGCAATATGACTCAAATCTACCCTTCCAATTGAAATATATGTCTAGGCTTATCAACTTGGGCGGTGAATTGGCCTTTCCGGTTTCATGATCCATCAGAATCAATTGATTCAGCAAAGCTTGATAGTTTGCGGGTAACTGAGACGTCATTTTCTCTGAGCTAGCAAAATTATACGAACTGTTCAAAATAAAACGAGGTCGCAAATTTATACGAGGTCGCAAAGAAAAACGAGGTCGCAAATTACAAACTCGAGGTCGTAATTGAACTGGCGAGGTCTTAAAGAGCTCACGAGGTCGCAAACGAGATACGAGGTCGCAATTGAGCTGGCGAGGTCGTAATTAGCTACCCAGGTCGCAAATCAAACTGGATGAGGTAATACGAGCTGGCGAGGTCGCAAACGATGCTGAAACCTTTAATTCTCTTGAATTCGAAACCCTAATACCCTAAAAATACCTTCAAAACGCTGCAAACTCCGAAAGAGGTCACAAAAAGGGCGTAAACTCGTGAAAGAATCACGTATAAACGACCCTAAACCAATGTTGTCTATCACCAACAAACTATAACCTTCCGGTATGAAACCAAGAGGCTCTGATACCACTTGTAAGTCCCCTTGAACTGGATCGTTAATAGTTTGCTCTAGTTATTTTGAGGTGCGGAATCTCTCACTATAACTTGGTGATTCACAACAAGCCTTCAGATTATCTGCTGCCTCGCAGATCTTCTCTAGGCCTAGCGAAACAATGTTTGACGACTATAACCTGCAAATATGCTTGAAATTTTGACAAATGTTCAACCCTAATCTCTGTTAGGGTTCGATATATGTAGGGAACATCACGACATGGCTTCAGCGAGCTAGCCTCGCAAATCCAGCTCAGCTCGACATAAATTGCGAGGTCGCAATTCGTGTCCTGCCTCGTATTTGACCCTGCAAATACGGGGTCGCATTTCCACTGTGAATTACGAGGTCGCAATTCACACTTAGCAGATTATCATACATTCAATACTTAAACTTAATCTAGTATTCTATGCATAATATGAAGTTCATTAATGACAATCACATTACAAAGACATATTACAATATAAGATCGAACAATCTAGACTTCTATTGACATAGACGTGCACTTACAGCTTGTCCCTTTTTGGTGTAGGTGTGGAATTCGAATCCCACCAGTAGAGTTTTCTTGGAGTAATTGCCAACATAATACTAACAATTAATACTAACATTTAATCGTTCAAAAAGATTATATATTAAAATAACAAGTATATAAGTTTAATAATAAAATGATTTAAATATAACTGAAGTAGAATTATATATTTATTGCATATATTTTATGTTAACGTATATATGATGGCATATATTTTTGGTTGAATGATAATATAAAGAAAAAAAATATTTGTGTTTATGTTTAACTTATATCATTAGTGTTTTCAAACACGTTTATGAATATATATTTTATTAGACCGATATTATTACTCAAATAATAATAAGTTTACACTGAATAGATTAAAGATAGTTTTAATCATACTTCACATAAGTTTCATGTGTATTAGCCTGGCTAAAAAGTGCTTTTATAGCATAAACTAAAAAGATATGTAAAACGTTACCCCAAAAAGTTATGAGCGAAGAAAACTACATATTCACATATTAATTCACATATGAAGATTCTCTAAAGTTCAAGTAACTTTATAAGTAAAGTTAGGAGAATCTTGACCATTGGATTAAAATTAAGGGTTAAGATTCAAATATGACTTTTTAATCTTAACCATTGATTTTAATCCAATGGTTAAAATTTCATAACTTTACCTATAAAGTTCATTTGAACTTTAGAGGATCTCAATTAATTCACATATGATGATTCAATTCACATGTGAAATTAAGGCATGCATGTATTCAAATAAAACAAAAAATAATTAAAAATACATTAAAATGCAGGTTATTAGCTATATATTATTGTTGCTGGTATTTTAAAAAAAAAAGAAAAAAAAAAAGAAGAGAAGATGATGACATGACAACCTACCATCCGATTAAGTTCATATATACTGTCAGACACATATTATCAATCATTATTTTTTCTTAATGGTTAGTATGAGTAGCTACTCACAAGTTATTGATGTTGAAGACTTGAAGGCAATCTTGAAGTTACGGATTAAGATACCAAATTTGAAGGAAAAGATATCTCCGAGAGTGCATAGTCATGTAATAATAATATTTATGATATGATGTTGAACGTTAGTTTGTGTCTTATTTGTTTTAACATGTAACTATTTTAGTTTTCTAACGAGGTAGTGATATTTGTACCACAATAAGTGATACTTTTACCACATATAAGCATTACTGACTTCTATCGTATACTGTAAAAGTAACACATTGTGGTGAATTATTTAAAAAGAGTGGTACAATTATCATTTCTCTTTCTAACGTCTTAATTACATGTTTGTGGTTGTATAACAGTGATTTGCATCTGAACAAATGTTTGAATTTGGGTGTCACTAATGTTGGGTGTGTTTTATTTTGTTTCATTTGGTATAACTTTCTTCACTTACAATTCGATAAGTAGCTACTAGCTACCTACGACACAATCTTCTAAATCCATGTTGTAACTTTTGTAGGCAAACATGGTTTTCGACTTTTCGTATATGAAAACATTTTAACAATTTTTTGACATCTTTATGATTTTTGTTTAATTAGAACTTTAGACATATGCATTCCACACACTATAGAAGAAACTTGCTATTTATTAATTTACAACGATTTTAGTAGCACACTAAAAATATTACTAAAGGTATATGGTGACAATTTTCTAAATCTACGGGTGAGATATAAACTTTTTAGTACCCAGTGATCATTTTAAGGAAGAAAAAGTGTATCATGACTCGCAATGCACCCACAAAACAGTCACACCCTCACATCACACACAAATCCACGGCACCACACGTACAATACATATGTTGCTTACCCGCACATGTTAGAAAACATTTTATATATATTCGGTAAATACTAAATATATATATATATATATATATTTTTTATTTTATTTTTTCATATTTTTTCTATTAACACCATAATTACATATTTATCCAATTAAAACTAATAATTTCATACTTATCCAATTTTAAGTTAGATATTATCATATATGTCCAAATCACATATTAATAATATCATATTTACCCAACTTTAAATTAGATATTATCACATCTGCCCAAATCACATATTAAAATTAATAACTTTATTGTTGTGGTTTTTGCATGTTTTCGTATTGTTCTTTTTGTTACAGATGGCCATATGAAGGTTGCATGTTATACGGTCGGATTTTTTTGTGTGGATAAAACAAATTGTGCTCATTATTTCTTTTTACTTTAATATTTATTTATGATTATTGAAAGTATACATAATTCGAATTCTTTCTTTCATATATGGAGATTTGAATTTATTGTGCAAATGCTTCACTTAATAATGTTATGGCTTTAGATGTTTGCTGGTCCGTGAGTTCAAGTTGTTGTTGATATTTGTAATGCATAATATAATAGCAAAGTTTTGCCTGCTTTACTGAAAAATATAGTCGTTGCTAATTTGTAACTTCATCATTATATGGAGTATGTTTTCGTTTTTTTTCTTTGTTATAACAACAAACTATTTGTTAAAAGTGAATGGTATCTTATGATCCTTCATACGTTTATTGTAATATGTATTTTTGTTATAAACTATTCGGCTATTTAAGTATTCTTAAGGGTAAACGGGAAACTTTTTGATGTAAACTTAGGTATAAATCATTCTACAATAAAATGGGTAAATATGATATAACTTAAATTAAATTTGGGTATATGTGAAATTTTTAATTTTAGTTGTAAAAATTGTTTGATTAAGTCAATCGATCATTATATTACGTTATTTGTATTTCGAGGCGCTTAAAGTTTGTGGCATTGTGGCAATATATAATCTCCGTTTTTTTTAGTCATTAAGTGCTGAATGTATTAAGTGGCTGAATGTATAAATAATGTCTGTATGTATTAAGTAAAAAATAGGTAATTGACGGTTATTTTTGTTTATTAAGTAAAAAAAATGAAATTTGACTAAATGCATTAAGTTCTTAATCATTAAGTCTATTAAGTAAAAAAAAAAAAAAAACATGGTATCCTAGATAATCGAGTGGTAGTGATGGGTGTGAGGTTGATTGTGGCCTTTGTGGGGATAGTGGTCTTGGCCTTTTTGATGTGGGTGGTTGAGAGATAATTGATACTTTAGTTTATGCGCCTCTATAAGCTTATTTAAAAAGAAAATTCACTCATATAAATGTGTTAGAGATATGTACAAATATATTGCGTTCATCTGATAATTTCCTCATGCATATGATAATTGCCATAAACGATAATCAGAATTGAAATATGTCACTAACTTTTTTCTATTTAACCCAAGATATGAAAGTATTAAATTAAAAGCCCGGAGGATCCCGACCATTTAATTGTGGTGTCTCGACCTAAACTATTTGCGGCGATAATCGCTGCAAATAGTTACACTATTTGCAGCGATTATCGCCGCAAATAGTTGTGCCACGTCAGCAATCCACTAACCACCGCCATAATTGCGCTGACCGTTTGACTCAAGTATTTGCAGCGATAATCGCCGCAAATACTTGAGTGGGGCCAAAAATTGAATAAAAGCTCTCCCTTCCGTCCGTCTCTTTCATTCCCTTCTTTGAACAAACAGCAATCCCCTCCCCCACCTCTCCTTACGATTTTCATCTCTTTTTTTTTTCTTTCAAAGTATTAGCAGCGATTTTCATCCCTTTTTCTTGTTTTTCAAAGTATTAGCAGCGATTTTCCGGCCATCACCGCCGTGTTAGTGGATTTACCGGCCAGTTTTCCGGCAAGTGCGGCGGCTCTCCTCCCCCGTTAGTTTTTTCCGGCCATCTCTTTTGGTATGTATTTTCCGGCCATATTATCCCTTTTTGATTGTTATTATTTGTGTTGTTTATTGTTAATTGATTATATTGATATGTTAATATTGTTTTTGATTTTATTAGTTTTGTTAGGATTGATAGTTAATTTTTGGATTTTAATAAGTTTGTTTGTATTGTTAGTTTTAGTTTTTGTTGATAAGTTAGTGATTTGTATTATAGGTTTGTTAGTATTGTTAGGTTAGTGATTTGTATTATAGGTTTGTTAGTATTGTTAAGTTAGTGATTTGTATTATTATATTTGTATGTAATTTGTTAAGTTAGATGAAATATTACGTATCATGTCTCTAGTACAAAATTTAGTGTAAGAAAATATATATATAAATAAGTGTAAAAAGTAAGTTAAAAAGAATATTAAAGATTACGTAGAAAAAACTAATAAGTAAACTATATTAGTATAAAAAACAAGTTTCTATAAAACTTTCAAAATAAGTATTAAATAAAGTATAAAAGTAAAAATAAAAAACACTTTCAAAAAGTATTATAGAAATAAGTAAAAAATTTAGAAAAAAAAATATAAAACTAAATAAACAAGTTTGTATAAAAAGTACATACAAAAACGCCATTTAAAAGGTTTAAAAACTTCATATAAGCATAATACAAGTTTTAAAAAGTATATAAAATTATAACCATAAAAATATATGTATAGAAGTAATAATCAAAGATTATGTAAAAAATTGATTAAAATAAACTACTTAAAATGTATAAATAATAAGTGTAACAAAAATATAGATAAAACTAAATATAAAACAAAAGTTGTAATAAAGATTACGTATTAAAAATTTAGTAAAAAAGAATTAATATTAAAAATTGAAGAATTAAAGACTTCGTACAAAAATAAGTTAGAAAAAATACATATGTGAGAATTTTGGATCTTTCTTAACCTTGATCATTTTGTTGTATGTAATTTAAAAATGTGTATAATTTGTTTTGAATTTTGCAGTATAAATGGCTACATATCACGGCGGTGATGGTGGTAATGAAGACCCTCGTAGACCATGGTGGAGGAAAGGCTGGGGCTGCAAAGGGAGTGGCGGTAAGAAAAATGGTTGTTTATAGTTCCTTTTTTTAATTAGGTTTATTTACTAATTTTGTGTTTTTTTTGTTTTAGCCCCACGAAAGGGAAAGGGGCGGGGGCCCGGTCAGAACCTGAACTTAGAGGAGGAATTCGCGAAAAGAGGTCGTCTAAGCATAGACTTTGACACGACCCATTTTAAGACGTGGCAGGCGATCGGTGATAACGCCCCCATGTACAAGAGCCTGATTGGCACCCTGATCCGAACCGTCCCGCAGACTTACGACTCATGGGACCATGTGCCTCAGGAGAGAAAGGCATTTGTTATCCCGACTCTAAACGTACGCCTCATCATAATTTTGAATTTGTTGTATGATGTTTGTATAATTTTTTAAATTCGCTAACTAATACTTTAAAATTGCAGACTAGGTTCAAGTTGGACCACTTCATCGACACCCCTGACCCCCTAGACCCTGTCAGACAGGGGTTCAGACTGGGTGTCGAGGCCGACTGCAAAGCTGAGTATCGTGGCAGAAAGAGCCAGTTCAAGAGAAAACACTTTGAATCCAAGGGGGGCCTGAAAGCTGTTCCACAGTTGGAGCAAGCTCCTCCTCTAGAGGATTTGTCGGCGGAGGACTGGAGGGCGCTGTTGAGGTACTACCAGCGGGAAGACCGGGTGAAGTTGTCGGCAACAAACAAGACGAACAGGGGCAAGCAAGTTCTTGCGGGGACCCATGGACGACAATCCTACTCTCAGTACGTCCACCAAGAAAAGGTTTGTTATTGTTATCAAATATATACTTGTGTGATATATAAATACTTGTTTTTACAAATATTGGTTAAATAAAGTATATTCTTATGATAAATTGATGTGTTTACAGGTTCATAAAAACAGAGACGTAGACTTGGTGGATTTGTACGAAGAAAGGCACAAGAAAAAAGCTGATGGGCGACCTTGGGAACACCCCGTGGCTGAACAAATACATGTAAGTGTCTCTTAATTTTAAGCGAATATATTTGTTATTATTAAATGTCCATATAATCAACCTTATATATATTGTAACGTGATTCAGGCCAACCTGAAGAAGAAGAAGGAGGAGGCTGAACGGGAACCTAATCCAACTCCGCAGGATCAAATTTTGATGGACGAACTTGGATCCCGGCCGGGCATCGCCGCGGCATAGGGCGGGTCATCAGGCAGATAGGTACCCAGGCGTATGACTATACGCATCTAACACAGGGACAGGGTGCCCAGCCTCATCAGGCCCATGGGACAGGCCAGCCACGTCCAGATCTCGACCTGAACATCGATGCAGCAGGTAGCCAATCCTCCTGGGTCGAAGATTTATTTAACTATGATAGTTATGCACAGGCTCATCTTCCTCCTCAGCCGGGCGCGCAGTCGGCCACAGGCTCTCATTTCTCTGGTGGATCGTACCATGTCAACTTGGATGATGATGATGATGATGATGATGATGATGATGAGGACGATGTTGATATGTATTAGTATTTTGTGGTTATGAACAATATATCATGTTTTGTTTACTTATGTTAGTGGTGTGTATGTGTTTATCTTTGTGGATGTGTTGATGATGATATTCATATTAACAAAAAAACGTAAAAAATACATCAACTATATTTAGTAATCAAAAATGTAAGTAAAAAAAAATGTAATAAATCAACTATATTTAGTAATCTAATAAAAAAAATGTAAGTACAAATGTAAATTATAGATAAAAATGTAAAATGCATTAAGTATTAAAATACAAATGTAAAGAGTACGTCAACTATTATTAGTAATCATAATAACAAATATAAGTAAAAAAAATACATCAACTAACAAACGTTCAAAAAATACAAACCAAGTATAATAAAGTCAACTAATCAATCTGCTGAAATCCCGGAGGTAGTTTAGTCGCTTGAATGTGTCTGTCGTACTCAGCCAAACGGTCTTTGTACTTCGCATCTTCTGCCCAGGCCCGCGATGCAGGTTTATCAAATCCCCAAGCTGAGGGGTAAGGCAATGGGCAGTTATTGTCTAAATAAACCGTTACAAAATGTGAATCTCCGGATACCAGGGCAATGCATATCGGCTCGTCACGGTATAGCTGGCCTGGCCCCTTCCAAAAAGGGAAACATGTGATGTTTTCTTTGACACTTAAACATATAATTATAAGACCCAGAGCATTGGACAGTAGCATAGCGCAATATGGATTCATCATCCAGTATTTAAATGGGCGACCACCGGGATAAGACAATTGAAGCAAAGTATGTATATGTGTTGCTTCACCACCGAATGAAACCTTATAGTATCCTACTTTGGACTCATACTCCTCTAGCATTAGTTTGCGAATCCACTCGAACTTTTCCTCAGATTCACCCAAAGCAACGGCTAGTGCCCGAAATCCACAGTTACCATCAGAATTAACATTTTTGATATCCACAACGTAACGCTGAAAGTAAAAAGGTATTTGCTTTAGGTATGTTCTCATGTCAGTCCATGTTGACTCCGTGTCGAAGAAGTTGTGTGTAAACGGTTCAGAGAAGTTCTGTGTATGTGATCCCCCAAATAGTTGATCAACAAAGCTGGACGTTTCTCCTTGCGTTTGGTTATTCGGTTCTCCGAAAAAACTTTGTGTGTCTGGGAATCGTGATTCGCTTACCACATACTCACTATGTCTCCCATACTGACCCCACTGTGGTTGGTTATAAGGTTCGTCAAAGAAATTTGTAGTGTCTGGGATACGTGCTTCGGTGTCCACATATTCACTCTGTCTCCCACTGTCAGGCCATTGTGGTTGGCTTTGAGGTTCTTCGAATAAACTAGCAGTGTCTGCGAAAATTGAACTGGTGCCTACATATTCACTCTGTCTCCCACTGTCAGGCCATTGTGGTTGGCTTTCAGGTTCGTCGAATAAACGTGATTGTGTGCTCATGTATTCACTGTGTCTCCCGTACTGGCCCTCTCTAAATAATGACGCATGCGAAAAACGATCAGAAAACCCACCCATGGACTGGGTATCCTGAAAAGTCGGTCGGGCAAATTGAACGGACTTGGATTTTTGAAGACCAGAAGGTGCAGTATTTGCCGCTGGTTTGTTAATGTCGGGCACCTGCAACAAATAATAAATCAGTTAATTAGATTTCGAAGTAAACTAACAAATAGAGTGCACTTACATAACAAAATCAATTAACTATACTTCGAATTATGATTGGACGTACTTGAGGTATTTTTTTCTTTGACCCGATTGGTCTTCCACGTTTATTTGTAATAACGGAAGGGTCCTTAATTTTGGTCCTCCCCGGATAGACGATGTCTTTAATTTTTGATATCCAGTTTTTCCTCTGGGCCTTCGATTGTTGCTTAAACTGGACCTTAACATCCTCTACTAAATCGTCGATAGCTTCGTCATCGTCGGAGTCTTTTCGATGATCATTGTCCGGTAGGCACGTCGACGGTGTCAAGTCTAGCTTTCTCCAAAAGTCATTTATGTTATGCACCTCAACACGTTTGCCTACATTTTTGAAAAATATGTATAATTTTTTTTCATTTACCCAAAAAAACATCAATTGATTATATTCAGATAAACTTACTGTAATGCATGTACGCAGCTAGACGGCATGCACATGGCAGCCCACAACTAATCCAAACCTTACACCCGCACTTTCTCAAGTCTTTACCGATCTCACTTTTGAATCGTTTAATTTCGTCGACCATTATATCCAGAGCTGTCACAGATACAACACAAAGCAGGTCTTTCAAACATGGGTAGTTGTGTTTACCAGCTCTAAAAATCCTGCTCTCCTCCAGTTGGCCCTTGATTTCTGTATCTTGTCCGAGGAGGATATCATTAACAGTGTAACACCCGTCGTTTAAAAATATGGGTTTTCAAAAACTTTTCACCTAACGGTGTTAAATTGCGGAAGTAAAGACTGTAAAAGTCAAAACCGATAGAAACTTTTCGGTTTCTGCATTTATTTGGTGTTACATGCCATATCAAACAATAGTTCAAATGAAAACCCAACGGTTGCCCAACATAAAACAACCGTTCACACATCACTACATAAATTCGACATTAAATACGAAATGTAATGAATGTCTAAAGAAAGCATCGTCTAAGGGTAGCTAAGGCTCCTGCATTGCATCTACCCAAGCTCACATGTCCTGCATCTAGTTTCCATCAAGCTAAACCTGAGGGAACAACCACATTAAGAAGCAAGTGTTAGCTATAAGAATAGCTAAGTAAGATAACACTTAATTTAAAAGCATTTGTCCAATTAAAACAATCTTCATTATTAGACAAGTTTTATTAGGCACAACACACATCACACGTTCACACATATACTGCATTTCAACTTCGTTTCAATTAGGATAATCATCCTAAATGTGCCTATCCTGCATTAGTTCACACATTGTCACACGTATCTTCGTTAACTGCATATAAGTGTGCCCTGCATCACACCCGACTGGATGATTAGTCAAAAGACTACTCATCTTACGTCGTTAAGGAATGGCAAGCCAATCCTTGAGTAATCCGTATATGTAGGTTGGTCAAACCCCTCGTATTACTCGCCCTGCGTTATAGAGACCACGTTGCGAGGAGCCACCCAAGCAACAACTGCATCTACGCACTTGCCCGGCTAAGGCTAGTACGGGTTAAGCTTAACACTTTTCACTGCATCTGTTTTATGAGCTCAATTTCACACATATAGATTGGGTCCCTGCATTCCCAAACATTCACACGTTCACACATATACTGCATTTCAACTTCGTTTCAATTAGGATAATCATCCTAAATGTGCCTATCCTGCATTAGTTCACACATTGTCACACGTATCTTCGTTAACTGCATATAAGTGTGCCCTGCATCACACCCGACTGGATGATTAGTCAAAAGACTACTCATCTTACGTCGTTAAGGAATGGCAAGCCAATCCTTGAGTAATCCGTATATGTAGGTTGGTCAAACCCCTCGTATTACTCGCCCTGCGTTATAGAGACCACGTTGCGAGGAGCCACCCAAGCAACAACTGCATCTACGCACTTGCCCGGCTAAGGCTAGTACGGGTTAAGCTTAACACTTTTCACTGCATCTGTTTTATGAGCTCAATTTCACACATATAGATTGGGTCCCTGCATTCCCAAACATTCACACGTTCACACATATACTGCATTTCAACTTCGTTTCAATTAGGATAATCATCCTAAATGTGCCTATCCTGCATTAGTTCACACATTGTCACACGTATCTTCGTTAACTGCATATAAGTGTGCCCTGCATCACACCCGACTGGATGATTAGTCAAAAGACTACTCATCTTACGTCGTTAAGGAATGGCAAGCCAATCCTTGAGTAATCCGTATATGTAGGTTGGTCAAACCCCTCGTATTACTCGCCCTGCGTTATAGAGACCACGTTGCGAGGAGCCACCCAAGCAACAACTGCATCTACGCACTTGCCCGGCTAAGGCTAGTACGGGTTAAGCTTAACACTTTTCACTGCATCTGTTTTATGAGCTCAATTTCACACATATAGATTGGGTCCCTGCATTCCCAAACATTCACACACATATAGTCTAGGTAACACACATTCCTAGACATTCACACACTTTAACTTCATTACGTTTGGATCCTTAAACGTGCAAGTGACATAGTAACCTAGCAAGTCTAGTGAACTAGGCGTACAAGTCAAGCATGCATATCACACATCAACTTCATTTCTATATATATCATGCATATCAAGATACTTCATTAAACTACATCAACTGCATAGCTACATACTACATTAAGCAATACTACATTACACTACAATAGGGACTGCATCTCAGGTCTCATGGTCAACTGCATAACCCATAATACCTCCCAGGTAACCCATATGCCCACATGCATTATAAAGATACCGAATGGAAGTGTTTACGATTTGAAACCAGCTTTTAGTTGATCCCCCAGCGTGTCAAAGTAGTGTATCTTACCTGGTAGTAGTGTACGCGTGCAACCAAATAGCTAATAGTGCTTATCAGTAATCCCCGACACCTATCGTACATTAACATATAAAGTATAAGTCATTTAGGACCTTAAATGGACCCTCGTACGAACTTAAGACTGACTACGTAAAATTCCAGAACTACACCTTACGAAGATAACCTTCGTACGAACTTAAACTTCGTTCGATCTACTTTACGAAAATAGCTTCTTTACGAATTTAGTTGATCTGCTGAAGATAACCCAAAAATCATTCATACGAAGTTAATCTTCGTACGAACATAAACTTCGTTTAATACTTTACGAAAATGATTATAACTTGCGAAGATGATCTCTGAACGAATTTATATAACCAACGAAGATAGTTTACGAAATTAATCCTCTTTACGAACTTAATCTCAAAATCCTTTTTTTACGAAGTTATCTACTCCTAACGAAGATAGCTCCAAACGAAGTCTATCTTCGTTCCGACGAACTTAGGCTCAATTTACTTCAAACGAACTTAAAATTCGTTTTCCAAACGAATTTAGATCCCACAAAACGAACTTAAAGTTCGTTGGACAACACTTGAACCCAGAAAACGAATTTAAGATCCAATTTCGACCAGAATTCACAAAACGGCTTCGTCCTTCAATTTTCCAGAAATCATTCGATTTAGGCTTCACCCAAAACATGTTTTCGACATAATTAAACATATTTTGATCATCACGATCGACTACGGACTCGTTTAACATCACTTTCAATGTTAATTACCCAAAACACCACATAAACCCTAACTACTTGCATAATCCCTTTTTAATCAGATTTGTCCCATAATTAAACTACCTCTAAATCTGAAATACAAACAATAAATCAATGATTACCTGCTTGACTAAATGATCGATCAATTTACAACACCAAATCGTTTGATCAAATACTTGATTAATTGCTTTAGGATTCAAGAAAGGATTAGAGAGACTTTGTGTGTGAGTTATTAATTGCTAATGGCTGCTAAATCAGCCCTAATTACACACATCAAATCCTTAAACCCGTTTTTAGATTTCAACCTATGTCAAAATCAGTCCCTGGACTTCTAAACCCTTCATTATTGGCCACAAACTGCATTATTGACCATATACAACATTAGTCCTTCATTAAAAGGCACTACATAGCCTTTAAGCGACATTAATCACACTTTTATTCGTCATTAAAATTTAGGCTTTTAAACCTAACTACTTTATCTACGTTAACCACACATAACTACATTCAAATATTAAGTAAAGACTTAACGACACCCCAAATTGACTTAACGGCATTAGTCAAACGTTAAATAAAAGTTCGGGATGTTACAAACAGATTCAATTATTCTGTGAAATGTACATCTCCCCTTCAACTCGGACTTCAGGAGTGAATGCTCAGCCTCAACTCTGTTGGTAGTGTAGTTACGGTAGTTGAGATGCTGATCGACCCAAAAGGACACAAACTTTTCCTTGTACGGGGAAAGCCACTCCTTCTGCAGGTACTTGTAAACCTCTGTAAATTTAACATTGGGTTAGGATGTGTGGATATATGTGATTTACCAAAAATAAAAAAAATTTAATGTGCACTTCACATACTGTCTAAATTTTTCTATGTTCCTCCATATGTGGACTCTACACAGTAAATGGTATGCTTCCGGCATAACGGTTTTGCATGCTTTCATTAGCGCCAGATCCCTGTCCGTGAGTACCACGCGCACAGCAAACCCTTCACCTAGGGTCGACTTCAAACACTCCAACACCCATCTATAATTATGCTCCTGTTCGCTTACGATAAACGCATATGATATGCTGAAGGTCCTGTTTGTTGGAGTGACACCAACGATCTCGACCAACGGCATGTTGTACAAGTTGGTTTTGTACGTGGCGTCTATTTGGATAACATAAGGAAATGCACGCCACAACTTAAATGATGTCGGATGTATAAAAAACAGATTCTCCAACCGACCAGATACACTGTTTGTTGTATGATAATACAAGTAATTATGCTCCTGTTCGCTTACGATAAACGCATATGATATGCTGAAGGTCCTGTTTGTTGGAGTGACACCAACGATCTCGACCAACGGCATGTTGTACAAGTTGGTTTTGTACGTGGCGTCTATTTGGATAACATAAGGAAATGCACGCCACAACTTAAATGATGTCGGATGTATAAAAAACAGATTCTCCAACCGACCAGATACACTGTTTGTTGTATGATAATACAAGTAATTATGCTCCCTTAGCAAACTGAACATAACCTACACCGGTTGAGCAATATGGTGTACGTATGTCATTTCAGATACTCTATCATAGTAAATAAATAAAACAATATGTAAATAAATAAAACAATACGTAACCTGCATTGGAGTGTTCCCATGCTTTTCGGCTGCCTTCTTCCGCAATGTTTTTTGAAAATTGTAAATGTCTTCGCTGCGGGTCAAGTTTCCAGGAAATTCTTCTTTCAACAGCTTTAACATCCTCTTGGGCGGAGTACCGCGATGATATTCAGCTTCTACAAATGATTTATCCTCTTCAGTCAACCTTCTTGCGTACGCGTAACCCCCCAGATTCTTAGCTGGATAGTGATTATGTGTGTCGTCTATAACGGTTACCCTCCAACCACCATCACTTGTCAAACGACCTTCCAGTCTAAAGGGGCACTCACATTTAAGTGTCTTTTTAACGAGCCCGATTATCCTATTATCCATTTTCCCAGAAAGATTACAAACTATGGTCAATTTATTTGTTACACCAGCTAAGTTGGAATTTGTTCGTCGTTTGATTAACACATAACCAAGCTCTTTTGCTGTACTTTTGGCCCAGTTGAACAATTCTTCGTGTGAATCGAACACCTAAAATAGTTATTTTTTAAGTTATCATTAAATTATATACTTATAAATATCTAACATTTTACATATGCAATCAATTTAACAACCAAACACATATTAAATAGTACTAACACATATATATATATATATATATATATATATATATATATATATATATATATATATATATATATATATATATATATATATATATATATATATATATATATATATATATATATATATATATATATATATATATATATATATATATATATATATATATATATATATATATATATATATATATATATATATATATATATATATATATATATATATATATATATATATATATATATATATATATATATATATATATATATATATATATATATATATATATATATATATATATATATATATATATATATATATATATATATATATATATATATATATATATATATATATATATATATATATATATATATATATATATATATATATATATATATATATATATATATATATATATATATATATATATATATATATATATATATATATATATATATATATATATATATATATATATATATATATATATATCCATCTGAAATATATATATATATATATATATATATATATATAAATATAAAATATTAATATAATATATATATATATATATATACGTACTATATTTAAACATATATACATATACCGAAACTTAAATAATGAAAGTAAAAAGGACGTACACGTACACTTCAAAAATAAAAGAATGAAAGCCGCTGAAAATTCAAGAATGAAATATTCAAGACTGAAAAGGACGGACATACATACCATATATATATAGCATAAAATCAAAATGTGTCTTGTCCATATTCAACTATTTGCAGCGATTATCGCTGCAAATAATCGCTGCAAATAGTTGATATATATATATATATATATATATATATATATATATATATATATATATATATATATATATATATATATATATATATATATATATATATATATATATATATATATATATATATACATATATCTATATATATATATATATATATCCATGAAATATATATATAATATATATATACATATATATAAATATAAAATTTTAATAAATATATATATATATATATATATACGTACTATATTTAAACATATATACATATACCGAAACTTAAATAATGAAAGTAAAAAGGACGTACACGTACACTTCAAAAATAAAAGAATGAAAGCCAGCGAGAATTCAAGAATGAAAACTATTCAAGACTGAAAAGGACGTACATACATACCATATATATATAGCATAAAATCAAAATGTGTCTTGTCCATATTCAACTATTTGCAGCGATTATCGCTGCAAATAGTTGCATTGAAATATATATATAATATATATATACATATATATAAATATAAAATATTATATATAAAATATATATATATATATATACGTACTATATTTAAACATATATACATATACCGAAACTTAAATAATGAAAGTAAAAAGGACGTATACGTACACTTCAAAAATAAAAGAATGAAAGCCGCTGAAAATGAAGCATTAAAGAATGAAAGCCAGCGAGAATTCAAGAATGAAATATTCAAGACTGAAAAGGACGTACATACATACCATATATATATAGCATAAAATCAAAATGTGTCTTGTCCATATTCAACTATTTGCAGCGATTATCGCTGCAAATAGTTGAATATGGACAAAGACACACTGTTGACTGTCATAGTCAACAGTGTACGGATAAGCACACGACTATTTGCAGCGATTATCGCTGCAAATAGTCGGGTCGAGATACTAGTTTACTGGTCGGGTCACCACGCGCCTAATTATAAAAACATGTTTCCATATACGAATCATTGCTATATGATATGCCTACTCTAGAAATATTATAAGATGGTGACTGCCAGTGTCACAAGTCAACTTTGTATGAAATGACCAATAATATTAACTCACATGCATTTTACAACATCACATGTCACCCCATCTTACATTTGTACTATTTGATTTAGTGTGTCATCGAGATCTTTTAATAATAATAGAACAACTAAATGACCTTTAAGTAAATAGAACTATAGAAGACATATACCCATATAAGCTATCATGTTGCACTAATATTTTATGTAATTCAACCATAAGCAAGAACCCAATGGTTTTTACTTTCTTAATATATCATAGGGTGTCGGGATGATGCTCTCACATACGCCTAATTTTCTTGGTGACCCAATAATATTAACTCACATGCATTTTACAACATCACATGTCACCCCATCTTACATTTGTACTATTTGATTTAGTGTGTCATCGAGATCTTTTAATAATAATAGAACAACTAAATGACCTTTAAGTAAATAGAACTATAGAAGACATATACCCATATAAGCTATCATGTTGCACTAATATTTTATGTAATTCAACCATAAGCAAGAACCCAATGTGTATATATCATTGGTAATATTATTGTATATAGATGTAAGTTACAATAAGAAACCTCTTATAATGTGAAAGTGTAAGACTAAGAGGAGTGGTAAGATCTTCTTTTAGGCTACTTGTATATGACGGTGGCATGTGACATATGGAGTTGTCATGGGTTGCCATGAAAAAATGGTGGGAGTGATGTGTTGTTTGTGGAGTGAAGGAGACTTCTGACAAATGACTTATGATGATTTGTTGGGGGTAATATGTAACACCCCAACAAGGCGGAATCATGAGGGTTACACAAATAGCACAGCACGACATGGAAATTATGTAGAGTTAAACTAAATGCATAAATAGGATTAAATAATCCATACCAAACATTAAATGAAAACAAGTATCGGTTCATGCATAGACATAACCCTTAATCGGGGATAATGAATCACGGATCCAAGAAAAGGTCCAAGTCCAATCCTAGCATGCAATGCAACATCCAAAACGTTTCTGATTCACCTAATCACCTAAAAAGTGTACTAAAATGCGTCAACATAAAGTTGGTGAGTTCGTAGGGACAAGTAATAGGAAACAATTGTCGGGATAACAACCGTTTTACCTTGATTCGATCAACAAACGACCATATAACGAACATATCGATCATATAACGAACAAATAACCTTATTAGGTCATAACGAACATACGATCATAAACGAACATAAAACCTTCATTTGGTTATAACGAACATATAACGAACATATACGATCATAAAACGAACATAACGATCATAACGAACATATAACGAACATAAACCTTCATTTGGTTATAACGAACATATAACGAACATATAACGAACATAACGATCATAACGAACATAACGATCATAACGAACATAAAACCTTCATTTGGTTATAACGAACATATAACGAACATATCGATCATAAAACGTACATAACGATCATAAACGAACATAATGAACAAAACGATCATAAAACGTACATAACGATCATAACGAGCATATAACGAACATAACGATCATAACGAACATAACGATCATAACGAACATATAACCTTGAAACCTTGATTTGGATCATTAAATGATCACATAAATTGGATCGATAAACGATCACAAGCCTTGAAACCTTGATTTGGGTCATTAAATGATCTCATAATTTGGATCGTTAAACGATCACAAAACCTTGAAACCTTGATTGGATCATTTAATGAACCTCACAACCTTGATACGAACACATAACAATCATACATCCTTGATTGGATCGATGAACGATCCCATAATCATGATTTGATCAATAATTGATCATTTAACCTTGATACGAACATATAACGATCAAACAACCGAAGAAACACAATGTACCTACACTTCGTACGACTCTGCATTCAAAGAACCATAGATGCTTATATATAGGGTCACCCGCAGCCTTCCCACCACATCTACAACTCTTTGAATGCATCATCGTCTTCCATGTATGTACAACTATCCTAATCACAACAAATATTCATAATCGCAATCATAATCAATCAAGAAATAAGTCTATACGTCTATCGAACAATCAATCAATAAATTAATCAACAATCAAACAAGTATGTACACTTTTCAGCCCGAATCTCAATTGAGTAGGGAGTTACGAAACTCACCCGATGCGATCAAACTAGAGTTACCGCTTCCAAGAATGACTGAGAGTATCCAAAGGTTTTCAACAATCCCAACCTACTTCATAAGCATCAAGTAAACATTTAATAAGCTAAACAACAAAGCCTAACTTGTTTTAGTCATGCCCAAACCCCACAAACGCTTTACGGCTTTCCCGACTAAGACCAAGAACACTTTAGACCGACATTTTTGAAAATGAGTTTGGATCCAGACCAAAAGGATGCAATATTATGAAAGTAGACTCTCTCACGATTCTAACGATAGGTCATACGCCTAAAACGGCCTTACGGATCAAAAGTTATTAACGTTTGAAAACTGACGCGCCTAAAACCGATTTGATGATTTCACGATTTAACATAACCCACTTAAGAATTTCGATCCAAGACACATATTCAAGCATGAATTCGGTCAAAAACACAACCAATGCTCATAAACCCTAATTTGACCCAAAAGGAGAGTTTTGACCCGAATTTGACCAAGATTTCGTGTTATTGACTTGATGACATGCTTATGAACATAAAATGATGATTTTAGGATAGATTTAACTTACCAAAAACTCCACCTAAGTGTTGAACCCGAATTTGACCCGATTTGAATGAATCCTTGCACCTTGAAGCTCAAATTTTTGATATATTGTAGAAATGATGTTGATGATGAAAAACCCTAACAAAATCTTACTTGGATCATTTAATTTAGTGTATTAATTTTAGAGAGAGAGAGAGAGGAGGATGCAAGAAAACTCTTGCAATAAGTGTAGTGAGAGAGAGAAAGATAGGGAAATGAATGGTTGGTTGGGAGGGTGGGAAGAGATAGGTTGGGTTGGAAGGTGGGTGGGTCATGGGTATGGGTATGGGTCAACTAGATGGGTCATGGGTTGACCCAAGGATACCCAAACACAACTACTAGTTACATTATGCCTTGACTACCCTTGAACATTTAGATTAAACGATCAATTAACCTCGAATAACGCCTTGAACACAACTTAAACCACGAACAACTCGATCATATATTATCAGTCAATTAATCACATCAAATCGAACACAAAACTAACGGGTCAACGTAAGTCAAAAGTCACGAATGTTACATTATTCCCCCGTTAAAGGAATTTCGTCCCGAAATTCAATCGAAACCCTAATCACTAAACAATTGGGGATACTTGGCTTTCATAGAATTCTTCACGTTCCCAAGCGAACTCGGCCCGCGTCTAGCTTTACATCTCACTTTAACGTTTGTATACCAAGTAGCTTTTTAGTCACTAGATCTAAGACCTCAATTGCCTCTTCTACCAATTTTAACGTTTTAACGACACATATTTCTTCAAGACGCACGTGAAGTGTTGGATTCGCCAAAAACTTCCAAAGATTACAAATATGGAAAACGTTGTGAACTCCACTCGAATCTTGAGGGAGCTCCAATCGATACGCTACCGGACTAACACGTTTAAGTATTTTAAATGGACCAATATATCTTGGCCCTAATTTACAACGTTTCACAATTCGAACCACGCATTTCCATGGGGACACTTTAACAACACGAAATCATCGACTTCAAATTCTAGAGGTCGTCGTCCAACATTTGCATACTTCAATTGTCGTTTCCGGGCCATTCTCAACTTTTCCTTGATTTGTGAGATCACCTTGGTCGTTTCAACTACTAATTGTGGGTCCAATGAGTTGGCTTTCACCAAACTCTGCCCAAGCTAACGGTGACCTACAGCTTCTCCCACATAAGGCTTTAAACGATGCCATTTGAATGCTAGCGAGAAATATTATTGCAGGAGAATTCGACTAACGGTAAATGCATTTCCCAATCGCCACTAAACTCGATGGAACAAACTCTTAGCATTACTTCAATCGTTTGAATCGTCCTTTCACTTTGACAGTTGGTTGATGGATGGAACGCCGTACTCATATCGAGTTGAGTACTCATCGCTTTTTGGAACGCCTTCCAAAACTTTAAAGTGAATCGGGTATCCCGATCGGTTATAACGGAAATCGGCACTCCATAATTGGATACTACCTCTCTGATGTACAACGTGCCATGGTGTCAAATTTATCTTTTTCCTCGGATGACTAAGAAGTAAGCCGACTCAGTCAACCGATCAATTATCACCCAAATGGTGTCCCGACTACTACTCGTTCTAGGTAACTTCGTGATGAAGTTCATCTCAATTCGTTCCCATTTCCTCTGCGGCGTCACCGGTTGAACTAGCAAACCGGGTGGTTTCTCGTGGTCGACTTTTACTTGTAACACGTGATGCATTCACTAACGTATCTAGTAATGTCTTTCTTCATTCCCGGCCACCAATACAAGTCTCTCATGTCAAAATACATCTTGCTGGGTCCCGGGTAAACCGAGTAAGCTGACTTGCGAGCTTCCTTCATCAATTTCATCCGAAGCCCACCAAAAACGGGGATCCACAATCGTTTAACAAAGTATAAACCGTCATCGTCCTTTCTATCAAATTTTTCTTCTAAGTCGTGTAGTGCTTTCAATGATGGAGTCGCGAACACTCCTTTGCACGGTAAGACTCATGGCTCTATTTCGTCTCGGTTTTACACGTTCCCTTCGGCTTAATACATCGGCTACAACATTTATTTTATCCGGGTGGTACCGGATAACACAATCAAAATCATCGGCTCCACCGGGCAAGCGTAAAATTGGTGCATCACACAACTTGTCTTTCAACAATTGGAAGACTTGTTCTTGTTTCTCACCCCAATCAAATCGTCTTTTTCGTTAAGTCAACCAAGTTAAGGGTTGGGTGATCTTCGAAAAGCCCTCAGCGAATCGTCTATAATTACCCGCCAAACCAAGAGATTGGTGAATCTCGGTTGGTGTCTCGGGTCATCTCTAAGTCTTCACCACTTCAATTTCACTTGGGTCCAGATGAATTCCTTCCTTGCTCACCACGCGATTAAGAATGTGGACCTCTTCAAGCCAAAAATTTACCTTTGGAGAACTTGGCATACAATTTCTCTACTCGTAAAAACTCTAAAACTTTCCTCAAGTGTTCCGAATGATCTTCTTTCGTTCTTGAAATAAATAAGGATGTCATTGATGAAAACAAATGACAGATTTATCTAAGTAGGGTCGACACACCCGGTTCATCAGAATCATGAACACCGCCGGTGAATTGGTCAACCCAAAAGGCATAACAGTGAATTTAAAACGTCCATAACATGCTCGAAAGATCGTCCTGGGAATATCGTTTTCGTGTACACGCAATTGGTGGTAACCTGACCGCATATCAATCTTAGGAAGAAACGAGCACCTTGAAGTTGATCAAATGAATCTTGGGAGAGGATAACGCGAGTTTATTTAGTTCTCCATAACCGATACACATTCGAAATGAATCGTCTTTCTTCTTGACAAATAAAACCGGTGCGCACCACAGTGATTGACTAGGGCGTATGAAACCCTTCTCTTGGAGTTCTTTGAATTGTGTGGACAACTCTTGCATTTCGGTTATGGCTAAGCGATAGGGTGCTTGGCCACGAGAGAAGCATTCGGAATAAGATCAATATGGAAATCGAGTTGACGAGATGAGGGCAAACCCGGTAGGTCATCCGGGAAATCATCCGCAAATTCATCAACCACGGGTACGGTCTTCAATTCGACTTTCGTGACGTTAACACTATATACTTCCCCTTCCCACGGCTCGGTCGTCTCGCCTTGAACCACTAACTCTTCGCCATTTTCTAACGGAATCCTCACTACTTTACTATAGCAATCTATAACCGCATTCATTGCCGACATCCAATCCATTTCCACAATCACGTCAAACTACCGATATCAAAAGGAACTAGATTTTGGAGAAACGAGTGGTCACACAGTTCTAAAGTACAGTCACGGACAACTTGATCAAATTTCGTTAACCCGTCATTTACCATTTCAAGTTCAAAGTGGTACGACAACGGGCTGAGGCTAGCATCGATCAACGGTATGGAGTCATCGGAGACAAGACTATAATCGGCCCCGGAGTCAATTAATACGGTGGCATGTTAATTGTTGAGGAAAAACGTACCTACAACGACGTTAGGATCAACACTAATCTCGGCCACAATCAAGGCAAGGGTTCTTCCATGGGGAGAAATTTGTTGTTGTTGGCCGATAAGAATGGGGCACTTATTTCGGTGGTGACCTTGACTACCACACTAATGACAAGTGCCTCAGGCCATTGGGGGATTTCGAGCATTGATCGGGATGACATTTAAAGAAAGGCACAATGATCATATAACGAACATATGATCATATAGAACATACGATCATATAACGAACATATCGATCATATAACGAACATACGATCATATAACGAACATACGATCATATAACGAACATACGATCATATAACGAACATACGATCATATAACGAACATACGATCATATAACGAACATACGATCATATAACGAACATACGATCATATAACGAACATACGATCATATAACGAACATACGATCATATAACGAACATACGATCATATAACGAACATACGATCATATAACGAACATACGATCATATAACGAACATACGATCATATAACGAACATACGATCATATAACGAACATACGATCATATAACGAACATACGATCATATAACGAACATACGATCATATAACGAACATACGATCATATAACGAACATACGATCATATAACGAACATACGATCATATAACGAACATACGATCATATAACGAACATACGATCATATAACGAACATACGATCATATAACGAACATACGATCATATAACGAACATACGATCATATAACGAACATACGATCATATAACGAACATACGATCATATAACGAACATACGATCATATAACGAACATACGATCATATAACGAACATACGATCATATAACGAACATACGATCATATAACGAACATACGATCATATAACGAACATACGATCATATAACGAACATACGATCATATAACGAACATACGATCATATAACGAACATACGATCATATAACGAACATACGATCATATAACGAACATACGATCATATAACGAACATACGATCATATAACGAACATACGATCATATAACGAACATACGATCATATAACGAACATACGATCATATAACGAACATACGATCATATAACGAACATACGATCATATAACGAACATACGATCATATAACGAACATACGATCATATAACGAACATACGATCATATAACGAACATACGATCATATAACGAACATACGATCATATAACGAACATACGATCATATAACGAACATACGATCATATAACGAACATACGATCATATAACGAACATACGATCATATAACGAACATACGATCATATAACGAACATACGATCATATAACGAACATACGATCATATAACGAACATACGATCATATAACGAACATACGATCATATAACGAACATACGATCATATAACGAACATACGATCATATAACGAACATACGATCATATAACGAACATACGATCATATAACGAACATACGATCATATAACGAACATACGATCATATAACGAACATACGATCATATAACGAACATACGATCATATAACGAACATACGATCATATAACGAACATACGATCATATAACGAACATACGATCATATAACGAACATACGATCATATAACGAACATACGATCATATAACGAACATACGATCATATAACGAACATACGATCATATAACGAACATACGATCATATAACGAACATACGATCATATAACGAACATACGATCATATAACGAACATACGATCATATAACGAACATACGATCATATAACGAACATACGATCATATAACGAACATACGATCATATAACGAACATACGATCATATAACGAACATACGATCATATAACGAACATACGATCATATAACGAACATACGATCATATAACGAACATACGATCATATAACGAACATACGATCATATAACGAACATACGATCATATAACGAACATACGATCATATAACGAACATACGATCATATAACGAACATACGATCATATAACGAACATACGATCATATAACGAACATACGATCATATAACGAACATACGATCATATAACGAACATACGATCATATAACGAACATACGATCATATAACGAACATACGATCATATAACGAACATACGATCATATAACGAACATACGATCATATAACGAACATACGATCATATAACGAACATACGATCATATAACGAACATACGATCATATAACGAACATACGATCATATAACGAACATACGATCATATAACGAACATACGATCATATAACGAACATACGATCATATAACGAACATACGATCATATAACGAACATACGATCATATAACGAACATACGATCATATAACGAACATACGATCATATAACGAACATACGATCATATAACGAACATACGATCATATAACGAACATACGATCATATAACGAACATACGATCATATAACGAACATACGATCATATAACGAACATACGATCATATAACGAACATACGATCATATAACGAACATACGATCATATAACGAACATACGATCATATAACGAACATACGATCATATAACGAACATACGATCATATAACGAACATACGATCATATAACGAACATACGATCATATAACGAACATACGATCATATAACGAACATACGATCATATAACGAACATACGATCATATAACGAACATACGATCATATAACGAACATACGATCATATAACGAACATACGATCATATAACGAACATACGATCATATAACGAACATACGATCATATAACGAACATACGATCATATAACGAACATACGATCATATAACGAACATACGATCATATAACGAACATACGATCATATAACGAACATACGATCATATAACGAACATACGATCATATAACGAACATACGATCATATAACGAACATACGATCATATAACGAACATACGATCATATAACGAACATATCGATCATAAACGAACATAACGATCATAACACATACATAACGATCATAAACGAACATATAACGAT
>CM067175.1:86241500-86279360 GCA_034093135.1 Erigeron breviscapus | reverse complement strand
TGCATTTTTTAATTTGCAGTTAGGATTGCTCGTCAAGGACTTAAAGCTAGAGGCAGCAGCACCATGATTATCCTTTTGAACTTAACTTGCAGTCTTATTACTGTTATTATCCTTCCTCTTAATGGAATTAGCAGTGGTAGTAAGGTGAACAACTTTAGGTTGGCCCAACTTAAGGCGACCATTTCCTTGCACACACATTGCTATTAGTTCACTCATCGACCATTTATCCTTCATAGCGCTAAAATTAATTTTGAAGGAGTCGAAATGAGCAAGCAATGAGGTTATTAAAATGCACAAGAAAACTGTCAAAGACTTCCAATTTAGGACTCTTAAGCTTATGAGTCATGTCAGTCATTTACATTATGTGTTCACAAATACTGCAATTCCCTTTTATTTAAGCTCTCCTTCTGACAAGTAGTCCACAGAGTTAGCTTCACTCTCACTGTCACTAGATCATTCTGGCTCCATTACATAATCACTGTCTGACTCAGTGTCATCCACAATCTCATCTTCAACAACCTGTTTATTTTTGCCTTTTTCATTGTCATCATATAACCTTCTTACAAGGCTAGGTGCTGGACCATCCCCATCAATATCATCTAATCCAACACCTTGTCCACCAATATCTGCTAAACCAATTGCCCCCTCTCCATCATTATCTGCATCATACTCATCATCTACATCAATTGGATTTAGAAGATCTTCATTTTCAACTGGAGGATTAGCACCACCATTAGGAACCAACCCCCTCCTAGGACCACCTAAATCATTCCTACCATCATCTAAATGATCAATCTCACCCGGGTTTCTCTCCTGTGTAACAGCTAAGTGGTCACTTAATGACTCCTCATGAGTCTGAAGGTGGTTCAAGTATGTCTATTTTACCATAACAGTAAGCTAAGTCATACAAGCAAGCAAGATCATTATCATCTTCAATCTTTTAAAACCCAGTTGTAAAATCATTCCTTGGTATTAAGTAGTAGATACCACTAACAATGGACATAATGTCCCTTTCTAGAAATGCAAGAAATTCATCATATGACTCATATTTTTTAATTAAAACACCCAAAACACTACCATCTAAGTACCTCAATGGGTCATAGTAGTAAACACCATCATGGTGTATGTCGAACTCAAAGTCACCAACAACCATCTGTTTAAAAAAAAAAATTTATTAAAAAAAAAAAATTGGATCATACCACCTAGTTGTCACGTATTTCAAGACAATATCCCATGCAATATTATCTTTTTACACTAATTTTTTTTTTTATTGAAACCCTAATTTTTTTTTTCCAGTCACCATTTCATGAATCTGAGTAGAAAAACAGTACCGATTTAAAAGTTTTCAACATCTAAAACTTTTTTTAGTGTAAAAAGATACATATATTGTTAACGACCCACATACCCACAAACTTATACTTTATACGAGAAAAATGAGTACCTTTAAAGAACACGATCAAGAATACGACATGCCAGAACTGAAGCAAACCTTTTCCTTGATGTCAGAAATTTAGGGTTTCGTATGATCCGAAGTTGATTCGTACTTGGAAAGTGATAATGGATGGGGGGACCAAGTGTTTGGAAGAAAGGGTTTTTATGAAAGTGATATATCGATTTTTGTTTATGTATAATAAAGTATATATATATATATTATATATATATATATAAATAAATAATAAGAGTTGTCGGCAGTGACACATGCCCCCACGCTTCTCCTGCCCATTTTTGCCTACATGGCAGTCAACTTAGTCAACACACGCACAAAACCATTTTACAAAAACCAGATAGTAGTTTTGGCCCCTATGTTATATGCGAATTGTCACGATGTTCCCCACGTTATATGAAATTTTACGTTGACCCCTTAAATAATAAAAAGTGACAAGTTCAGGACCCTTAAAACCAATTAGCCCTAAAATATAATGATCTTGTTACGAGTGTGTAATTTTTATATATTGTTATTGTAGGATTTCGGGTCATAGTCATACGTATACTCAACACTCATTTGTGAAAAGAATTGATATATAGGGGTTAGTTATTGTAAAACAAATATTAAAGTCAAACAAATAAGACAAAATTTTGACCATTGGATCATGATAAAATTGATGCACGGAGATTCACATATATATTGATGCATGCTGATTTTCATGTTTCATGATGTTTTTTTGTGAAAGAAAACCTATTGTTTTATATGTTTTACTTTAATACTTGTTTTATTTTACATAAAACCTTAATATATAATAGTAATGATATTCTACATAAAGTTGTATTAAGTGAGTTTGATTAACCACTTCAACTTAAAATCCTATTTTTAGAACATTAGTTTTGTATTTTCTTTGGTCTCCTCCAACTTCCAATAACAATTAGTAAGTTGCAACCAAGAATTTGCACAAGACAAACATTAGATTTATCTCCAACGGTGACGTTGTTCGTCAATTTTGTGACATCACTTCTTTATCAGATTATTTATTTAGATTATTATTCAACTTGTTTTTAAATTAAAAAGAAAAAAAACTAACTGTTCGGATTGAGGGCGTGCACAGAAAGCTAGTCCTTCACTCGGTTTTTAATTAGTGGTGGAAACTGTCGAAACCAACCACTACTTAAGTGACACCGTTGATGTGAACAGTTGGTTTACAATTTACATACATTACATTATACTACCAACCATTACTAACGTGGGGTGATCTGTACACCATCAATTTTTAACCTTACACCACCAAATATATTTCATGTTATTGTATTATACAACACCATAATGCATGTTTGGTGGTGTACGGTTAAAAGTAACAAAGAGGGTACTTATGAAAAGTGAAGCACGTTGTCAGTGTGCAGTTGCATGTCTAGCTTGTTTTTTCCTTTTAATTAAGCAAATATATATATCTAATATGACTTTAAAAAAGGTTTATCATATTATTTTTCTTAAGTTTTATTTGGATTTTTTTATATAGTGGTTTTGTTTGTTTTGTATTTTTAGATTCTTTTAAAAAGTAAACATATATATTTAAGATGACAAAATTTTAAGCAGGTTATTATATTGTTTTTTTTATGGGTTTTTTTAAATTTCATTTAAAATGTCACAAAACTACACACTTTTTAATGTGGTTATACGACAAATTTTTAAGCAAAGTTATTATATTGCTTATTTATGGGTTTTTTTGCATTTCAGTTTTTACGTCGCACTCCTTATTAACGTCCAGATTTTGTCACGTCGTATCCTTTTCTTTTTTTTTGGGTTTTTGCACAGTTTCGTTTTTCATTTTTGGTATTTTTTATTTTTGCTTTTCTTCCACAACACTACAAACTTTTGAATATGGTTGTATTATCCCTTTTAAATAAATATATATATTTAATGTACCAAAGTTTTTAACTAATATATGTATAAACACAACAACAAATGCAAAAATGGAGTAAATTGTAATATTGTGGTATTGACCATAAAAAATAATAGATAATCGTGACAAGATGTATAAATCGACGAAGCCCAATGGGCGACGCAATCCTTCTAGTTATGTACTAACATGAACAATATTTGTTTGGCTTAGAGACAACATAACACCGATAAACAAGCCGTCCAAGAATCCTGATATAAATCGAGGTTGTAGCATAGGGGCAAAGAAACAACATAATTGAGCTGAGGATCGGACTTAGTCACTCAACATTAATAATGATTTCTTAAGCAACGTAAACAGAAAATGTCCAATGATTACCTCAAATTAATCTTGCTGAAACTGGATCTGTGTAACATGATGACCAATAAGGCTGGATGATCTTTGACAGGACATGTCACATGTGAACTATATATTATGTAGATTACAGCGTACTAGTAATATGCTAAGTCGGTAAATAACTGATGTACACAAGAAAGAGCTTGCTTCTATGAATATATAATTTTGTATGGGCTTCATGAAATATTACGTGAAAGCATCCCGTGGAAATGTGGAATACGTACAAGAAAAACAAATAAACTTATTATTCGAATATATTTGAAACACATGATTTAAATGACAAAATTCTTGTCCTTGGTGTAAAAACATGCGCACCACCCTATACGAGGGTAGTGAGGTTACAAAATTGAAATAGATGATGGCGAGATGGTCATACTTATATTACGTACATAATATATAGAGAAAATTTCATTACATACCCCTGTGGTATACCATATTATCAAGTTTCACCCCTCTTGTTTTTTTTATCATTACATACCCATATGGTGACTTTTTGTATCATTACCTACCCCTCCACGTAACGTCCGTTTGTTAGTCTCCGTTAACCCCCTCACGTGCGTTCCACGTGAGGGTATTTATGTCTTTTACCTTTAAACACCCTCTTCTTATCCTTACTTTTCTTTTCAGATCTACCCAAAACAAATTTATATCAATATACACACACAAGATCCATCAAATTTATCTACATCTTTGTATCTATATCCTAAATCTATATAATATACATACACAATATATCAATACACATATATAATATATACTAACAAAAAAAGCTCCGATTCTTGATTCACGCAGCAAAACCCAACTAGTTTGGTCATTCAAAAACCCAATATCATTATTCTATAATCACTTAGCAATAGAAACCCAATTCGATTAATCAAGTTTCTCATCATAAATCAAAACCCATTTGTAAAAGTTCATCAAATCTCGATTCTTGAAGTTATCTCTGAGTTTTAATCAACAATGTTTCAGCAATACAAATAGATATAGAAAACCCCGATCGAGTATATCAGTTGTATCTATAACAAAGCAGACTAAAGTATACGGATTTGATTCCGGATCTAAAAGATTCCGGATCAAACAACTCGGATTTGGAAGATTTCGGGCCAAGGTATGAAAGATTTATATATATGGATGAAATGGGTATGAAAGATTTATATATATGGATGAAATGGGTATGTAGATCTATATGTAGATATATAAATCTTTGTAGATATACCGTGATTAAATTTTTTTTAGAGATGATCTAGATCCATATCATATGTTCTTGATTTATGTTGCAAAAATAGATAGAGAGAACGAGAAAGATGAAATGAAATCTTAAAGGGATTTGTGATGGTGGTTAATAAAGGGGAAAGTGAGAAGATGTAAAAGTGATTGTACTGGATATGTTTTGTTTTTGTGATTCATAGATTTGTTAGATTTAATTCGATGAGGATGAATAGATGATTTGCAGGGGGTGATGTTGGTGGTGGTGGTGTTGTTGAGGATGAACAGATGATTAATAATGGTTATAAAAGAGTTAGGGTTGAAAAGACAAAAATGTTATTTGATCTGATTTTTTGAAGTGGCAAAGGTGAAATGAGTGTTATAAGGGTTATTAAAAACGAATGGACAAAAATACCCTCACGTGGTATGCACATGAGGGGTTTAACGGAGCACAACTAACGTCTGTTAGGGTAAGGGGTATGTAATGATACGAAAAGTCACCATATGGGTATCTAATGATAAAAAAAACTAGAGGGGTGAAACTTGATAATATGGCAAACCACAGGGGTATGTAATGAAATTTTCCCTAATATATATGTAAGTACAAATTATTTTGGGGTTTTTAAATTGTATTCAACCCAATTATTTTCTATTTTGGATTACACAAGCAGATATAAAGAAAAGATGTTATACAAATGAGGTATCATGTTTTTCTTAAGATAGAAAAACCAAAAAAAGAAAAGAAAAAGAACATATATAGACCAAAAATTTTATACAAGACCATAATTAACTTGTCCCTGATTGACCCTATTAACAAACGAATTTACTGTTATAAACTATCGAGCGCATGATTCGAATATCATAACAAGCAGAAGATTTACCTCTGCCTAAAAACCAAAGGAAAAACCAAATAGGCAAATATAGAAAGACAAGAAAAAAAGAACCATAAAGAATCACCCCCACTAAGGTTATAGTTGTACCAAAAGAAACTAAACCATGGATCGATCCGTGTAGCCTGAGTAATTTTCTCGACTCAAGGGGCTCCAATCGGTTTCGTATTGAGTTATGGACATCGGGGTTGTGTCTATTGAAGTAGCTAGCGACATGTCATCAATTGGCATCATTGCAGGCCACACAAAAGCTGGTTTAAAGGGTGGAACTGGTGGTACAGACATCGACCCATTTAATATCTGCACAATGGTATGGGTTTTGGGCCTTTCACTGGCTATAGGGTGAGAGCAAGCAAGTCCTAACAACAAGAGTCGTTGGGCTTCTTCGGAGTCATAATCGTCTGCAATTCTCTTATCAACAGCATCCAAGATATGCCCTTCTCGATACAATGACCATACATAGTCAACCATGAATTGGAACCCGTTGATTTTTGTTCCGGGTCGTTGACCAGAAACGACCTCAATAAGTAGGGCACCAAACGCATAAATATCAGAATGTTGGGTCGCTTTTCCAGTGTGGAAGCATTCGGGAGCAATGTAACCAACGGTTCCAAGAACACCTTCAGCCTCAGCGTAGGATGTTTTTTCGTTATCAAGGGCACGTGCAAGCCCGAAATCACCCAAACGGGCATTGAAATTTGAATCGAGCATGATGTTACTAGCCTTGATGTCTCGGTGAACAACTTTTTGGTCATATTCGTAGTGAAGGTAGTGGAGAGCCGATGCGACACCGGCTAAGATCTTGCGCCGCAAGGTCCAGCTCAATGGCTCACCAGTTACCGTGAACAAGTGTGCGTCGAGGCTGCCTTTTCGCATGTACTCGTAAACTAGTAGGAGCTTCCCATTTTTGTGACACCAACCTGCCCAATTCAACAAATTTTCTAAGTACATCTCCAAATTACATTTGAATTACATGGAAATCATAATATTGGTAAATCATAGTTTCATCCCAAAAAAGGATTAGATTAAAAATAAAAACATCATGAAGTGACCAATAAAACAATTGTTGCTAGGTATTGTAACTTAAAGTCAGTTTTTTCTAAATGATCATTATTACGTACTTTATCCTTCTCTTTATTATTATATATATCTAATTTATTTAATATTTTTCTATTTATCTGTTATTTTAATTTATTTTTTCTGAAAGACTAATTTATTCCACTTTTACATCATCCACAATAATCATATAATATAGAACTTCTATTTATTTAACCTATATTGATGTTTGTTTTACTTTAACTGTCATTTTTCATTAAAATATTAACACTAATTTTACTATTGCAATTAATTGTTGATAGTAAACTTTATTTTATTTGTAAAGAAATAAGAGAGAAGCAGTATTGAGAAATGCCTCATAATAAATAAAAAGACCTGGCCCATCTCAACGATTCAACTCTTTATGGATTGTTTGGTCTAAAAATTATGAAAAAATTTAATAAAAAGAAATTTACAATTTCTTTACATCAAACTTTCTTGAAAACCTTAAACCAAATGAGACCCGTTCTGATCCTCCCATACACACATAATATATATGTCTACAGAGACAAAAAGAAACGTGACGCATTTCAACTCTTAAACTTTGATCCCACCCAGTCCAGTAACATTATAAGATGATATAAATTGTAAATAACACGAGGATAATAATAAAAGCGTGCAAGTTGTTGGAGGGTCCATCAAATTTAGGTTCAAAGTACACGAAATTTAGATAACATGTCCAAGAATAAAATCAAACAGTTGTAGGCCAATCTTGAAAATGAAATTATTCCATTTTTATGCATATTTATTAGAAGTCAAATAGAATGAAATAACTAAGAGTTTTTAGACATATAAATATCAATAAAAGAACTTTCGTAACGATTAACTTCGTCGAAACTATCAATTGATTTTGTCAACATATTATTCCGATTATTGGGTTTAAAAGTAATACATGATGACAATTGACAACATGTGCCTTTGATCCTATCAATACACCATAAATCGTAAGAACTTAGTTCTTTGACTTTTTTAAGGTCAACTTCTAGATTACATGAGTGGACAAGTCTATGTGAATTTACTAAGTTTTCTTGTGGAAATAAAAAAAGGCTTATTTAATTGTTTATGATGTATGATTCTATTTTATTTGGAGTAAGTTTGAAGTGGAGAATAAAATATAACTAGAGAAATATCTTCATAAGTTTACATATTAGTAGTTAGTTTATATAGAAAATTTGACCATTATCAATTACTATGCTTTTTTTATTTATTTTATTTTCTTTTGTTTCCCCCCCCCAAAGATTCGATTGTTTAGAAGTGATGTGTAGTATAGTATTAGAAAATGTAACCTTTAACTAATTACCAATGAGTAAATATCTCCTCTTTATACAACGACTATATTATAGCGACCACTAATCGTGACATATGGAGAAAATGTGAAAGAAAAAATAGGTCCATAAAATATATATTTTATAAGTTGGAAGAATAAAACTAAGTCAGAATATTTGAAACTTGAGAATAAAAACAAAAACAAAAGCAAGTAGCACAATATTAATATGTCCAAGAAAAAAAACAGTTTATTTAATCGGGCTACAGCCTGCCAATTTGAAAGCAACAAAAATATGAACGACCCTACTTTTCATCTTTATCTACCAACATGATTGTCATTTTTTATTTAAATTATCTCTTCTTTAGAATCTAAATCAATATACTCACACAAGTCTACAACTCATGATACATAAACTACAAGTTTCCATAACCTTTTGTTCTGGATCTAATGTTTCTTTTTCTATTATAAGGTTATTCCTTAGATAAACAATAATCATTTTCGTTTTCTCCACCCACCACTTAATGTCTTTTTTTTTAAGACCTTGCCCCTTTTATATTCTGAAAAACGATAAACTGATAAACATAAACATGAAACTATATTTAACATGTTATTATATGTATCGAAAATTGTTATATTAAACATAACTATACCATTTGTAGTCACGAATTTAAGATTTAAAAAATAATCTTAATATATTAAATATAACGTCAGCCATCTCACTATAAGCTTGACATTTAAAACTGCTAATACAAAAATCTATCTATATCTATATCTATATATAGATAATAAAATGTGTATCGAGTCATCGAGATAATCTGAATTTAAATTATATTGTTTATGATAAGTATGCCTCGGTACATACATTATACTAGTTAAAAAAATGATACTTTCTCTAGAACAAATTAAAACTAACGTATTCTTTAACACCTCTCATGATTTTCTTAAAAAGGTTATTCGATAACACGTTAATGATGATCCACTTAACTAAAATATAATTCTTTAGACACAAGTTTCAACTAAACACATTTGGTATTTCAAAAAGTTTCCACTCACTAAAATTACTAATTAAAAGTAACCTTCTTTATTTCCAAGCTTTTCCCACTTGCTTTACACCAATATTTAATATAATAATCCTAAGGTGTCATCATCTCTCCCATCCCAATCACTTCTTACCATAAATCCATAAATTTAAAGCAAAATAGGAGTAACATATGTAGATTACAAAACGTATGAAAGAAAGGCATCTTCAAAGAAGAAAAAAAAACACCCCTAATTGAGTCTTACCAGCTTATCAATATATATATAACTCTAGCGGCGAGCCAGGTTTTAACAAAGCTAATATTTTTCACATGTTCTATAGGCACAAAACAATAAAGGAAGTTTGACCTCATTTAATGTTCTAACTCAATTGACCAATGTGTTTGCTAGAAATAGTTTTTTTTTGAACATTTATTTGAAATAGTATAGAATGACAAAAAGAGTAATAAACATAACAAAATAAAGAAAACTAGCAGCAAATGGAAGAAAAGAAAACTTACCCAATAATCGAACGAGATGTTTATGTCTTAAACGATTAATAATGGTAAGTTCAGCCAAGAAATCATCTTCACCCTTTAGACTTTCCCTAGAAAACCATTTCACGGCGACTTCCACGGTTTTATTGTTTTCTTCCTGCACCACGCCCTTATAAACCACCCCGTAACCCCCTTGCCCCAACTTCCTCTTCTCGTCGAAGTTATTCGTCGCTTTCTTTAGCTCCCGGAATTTGTATTCCTTTGGCATTCCAGGCAACGTTCTCAACCGGCTTAAAATATTTGATTGCGACCTATTCAACATTCTCTTCTTGTAATAACGATAACCAAAATACGCGAATAATGCAATCAAACCCAACACCACTGGAATCCCAACACTGAGCAATATTGTCATTGTGTTACTTTTCGGCCCTGGGAAGTAATCTACCTGTTAAACAAAATAATTTACATATAGTCATTTAGCTTTCATCTATGTATCTATAGAAAACAAATTAACTCATATATGTATATATTATTTAAAAAGTAGCTTATTGTGTCAATTGAAACTATTTTTAGACGTGCTACATTTTTCTTCAATACTGTTTAATTAACAGTAAGTTTATATATTTGCACAAGTTTATATATAGGAAAATGATATTCCTATATTCGTACTTAATTACAGAATGAATGTGCCAATCAGCACTTGGTCTAGAGCCGGCCTAACGAGAAGGTGACTGAGACACTTTACCTCTTTGTAAATCCCGAGTTTAAATCCAGACATTCACATTTATATATCGATCAGAAACTAATTACTTAACACCTAATATTAGTCGTTTGTAAAAATAAAAAAAAAAAAAAAAGGAGAAAAAACTTAAAACGAATGTCACATACCGAAATATTCCATTGTAGAACACAGTTCAACTCAACAAGATCTCCAGTGGAAGCTGCAAACCCAAAATACGAATTCTTATCAACAGTTTTCCTAAGATCAAGTCCATATTCGATAATAGGCGTTCTGGGCCTAGGTGGAGTAGGAGAGTCTTTTTGGGCTTGATCCGCAATATAAACACGAATAACTTTCTCCACACCATCATACTGAATCCAAACATTATGAAACCCAGGATCCGGACCAGGAGCCAAAGTAACATTAACTTGTGACAATGGTTGAGAAACAACAGATCGAATGGAATGAATATTAAGACCAATATGATTATCATTAATATCAAATGATTGTTTCACTGTATCAAGTTCAACAGCCACGATCCCATTAGTCGTTTGATTGTCGGTTGTTTGATTAGTCAGACCAAGATACTGACCGAAACTGTTTGGTGGGATATCTGTTGTGGGGGCGATCAAAAAAGCTAGCCCTTCACCGGGTGTGCCGTTAGCCGGTTGAGGATACATGTTAACAAGAAAAGATGTATTGAATGAAGCAACACGTGAGTTGCTAGTAGCTGAGCCATCCCAGAGTTTGAATTGTTTCTTGAACATGACTCGACCAGATTGGTTCCGAAGTTCATATACACCGGGGTTACCGGTGTCAGGGGTTATTTGTAAAGCATCTTGGCTGACTTTTGCATTACTTTCGAACTTAAGTTCCGAGTTGGCTACTTGTTCTAAGGTTTTGTCGAAAGTATGGAAGGATTTATTGAAGTTTTTCAAGTTTTTTGAGGTTGCAGAGAAGAGGAATAAAAAGAAGAAAAGGAAGATTGTGGCGGTTTTTATTGCTACTCCCATTTCATGTATTGGCCGGTGTATAGGGTTGGTGAAGAAGATTGGTTGGTTTGTATAGGGAGAGCAAGAGAGAAAGGGAGAATGAATAAGAAATGAAAGATGGAAATGTGATGGTTTTTTAAGATGTTGAATAAATTAGAGAGGAGGCCAGGGGGAGGTGGTTCGGAGTGGTTCCTCGGAAAGTGCCATGTCCATTGGGGTTTTGATTATATTATTTTTATTCTTTTTCTTTGTACGGGTACATATATTATATTATCATAGATATATAGTCGACCTTTCAAAAGAAAAAGAAATTAGTCGGCAAAAAGCATCGGCTCATTGCCAATCCTATAGCACATGCATCGGCAAGTTTTGGCAAGCTACATCGGCTAGTTTTAGCCGATGCTAGTGAACGTTGGACATGTTTTGGCTCTTTTCATGTGAACTAGGGGCATGACAAGTGGCATGTATTGGTTTTTTTTTATCCTCTCATTTTTGGCAAGTATTGGCAAATTGGCAAGCTATACCATTACTTTTGGCTTCTTATTGGCAAGAATTGACAATATTATGGCATATCCACATGGCATTTTTTATTGGTTAAAAACTTGTCAAAGAGACTAAAGTTTGGCACTACACCCTTGCCCCTTATAGATATATTCGATATAGGTATATACATGATTGGAAATATATATACATGATTGGAAATATATAGATAGAATTCGATATATTAAAACACTATCAGTGACAAAACCGGCCGGTCTAAAGGGTAAAAGACTTTTAGTTGATTGGACCGGATACTTAAAAACATAAAATATACATCTTGCATAGTAATATCAAAATAGTTCTGCCTGAATATAACATAAGTTTAAACATATTAAATTCTAAAACAACCCTACTCTTACTCTCCTTATATATATTAGCACGGTATCCGCACAATGCGGTGGTGGTCGTGGCGGTGATGTTGTGGTGGTGGGCGACGTCGAGTGGTGTAGAAATTGATGTAAAAGTGATTGATGTAAAGGGTTAATGAGGATGTTTTAAAAGATAAAAGATTGATAATGTCATTTAATCTTAAGGGGTAGCGTATGTGAAAACTTTTTAAGGGGTAGCGTATGTGAAAACTTTTTCATATTTTTCAACACTTTCAAAAATAAGGTGTTATTTCTTTATAATATATATATCTATCTATATATCATATATAGATATATACATCCTTTTACTATATAATATATATATATATATGGGGAAAAGTGAATATAAGGTTGTCCGACGCCTAAGCTTAGGCGTGGAACCCCTCACATACTAATTTTATAAAAAACTTTTGGGTAAAGGGATTACCTTGGTTAGCTTTATATAAATGATAACCAAAACAATACAACTGTTCAGGCACATAGGCTGAGTACCTATGCGACTTGTAAACCTACACATACACAATACGAACCAATTTAAGCAGAATGACATGCCATTCTCTTAAGACCCTATACTAGACGAAATAACAAGTAACGACTAGCAAACACAAGACTGAAAAACTAGCCACTAAGCCTTTGAAGACATTAACGACAATGGCAGCTTCCAAATCCCCATCATACGCTCAACTCTTCCATTATTCTTGTATTGAAAAGTAAGCAGCGTTAATCGAACCACACTTGCAATTTCGTGAACTATTTGAGCTGAAGAATGTTTTTGCTGATGAAAAAGACGTCTATTTCGTTCTTGCCAAATCATATACGCCGATGCAGCCAAGACCAATCTGGTAACAACACTATCAATATTCCTCTTTTTGGACAAAGTGATGATATATGTAACAATCGAGCCCCAATCTGAAGACTTGATGTTAATCCCAACTAGAAAACAAATTCCGCTCCAAACCTGTGAAGCATAAGAACAATCAAAGAACAAATGCGCGTGCGAATCCTGTTCCAACTCACATAATGAACGCAGCAGCGGTGAAGATGAACAAACTACATCCCAAGGCCTCAACATGTCTTGTGTTTTCAGTTTTTTCTTCATAACAAGCCAAAGATGGAAAACATGCTTAGGAATACAACGAGCATGCCAAACAACTGAGTACCAAGTCACTTTAACCTCCTTTTGGACGAATGGTTTCCCAAATTCTATCCACCGAAAAATCAGCCAATACATCATGATCGTCCTTCCATAAGATTTCATCACCCTGATCACCTACTAAAGAAGGAACAGTAGGCATAGAAAATCGATTACTCCAATTAGAAGGTCACAAAAACATCCCATCAGAAACAACATTCACAACCTTTCTGGATTGTGAAAAACCCGCATTTGAAATTATTCTGCTAGATAAATGACCATAGATAGGAGAGACATCATACCAATTATCATACCAATTATCATACCAAGCGTTAGCTAATTCACCATTTCCAATTTTCCACCAAAAAAACTGTCGAACTAAGGGGCGTATCTGAAGTAGTTTCCTCCAACTCCAAGACATGTTACCACTGTAAGGAATTGCCCATAAACTATTTCCCTTTAACTTGTACATATGTATCCAACGAACCCAGAGAGACTCTTTAAAAGACAAAAGATTCCAAATATTGAAAAAATCTAACCTCTGGATGCCTAACCTCCTTCATCTTTAGGAAAACAAACAACTTCCCACGCGACTTTGTATTTGCCTTTTTGGGGAGAGCCTTGAGACCATAGAAAGCCTCTCATAAGTTGTTCTATTTCATTTATAACCCTTGCAGGCAAAATAAACACAGTAGCCCAATAAACATGCATAGAAGATAACACAGACTGAACAAGTTGAAGTCGTCCAGCAAAAGAGAGAAATTTATTCTTCCAATCAGAAATCCTAGCGCGAACTTTCTCAACAAGCTCATGACAATCCCTGTAAATTAGCCTAGTTGAGACCAATGGAACTCCAAGATCGATATTTAACAGGTAGCGATCCTTCTTCAAATGGAAGGATATTTAGAATAGACAGTTTCACATGGTTCAAAACATTGCAGAAGTATGCAGTGCTTTTGGGAAGACTAGGAGCCAAACCCGAAACACTTTTGAATTCATCAAGCGCTTCCATAATGATAGTTGCAGACATGATATCAGCATATAAGAAAATAAATAGCTCATCTGCAAAACAAAGATTAATCACATTAAGAGCCTTGCATTTCGGGTGATATTTGAAGGCCTCCGACTCACGAACTTTCCTTTGAAGGATCAAAGTCAAGATCTCCATAACAAGAGTGAATAAATAAGGAGATAATGGATCACCCTGCCTCAAACCACGCCTCCCAGGAAACCAATGTAGCACTGTCAGCTACATTACTTGATATGTACTCTTATGTGTTGTTGGTATAAAAGTTTTAACGGGGTAATCCCTTTTACCCAAACATTGGTCGCCTCCCAGATCTTTCGGAAGTCAACCAGAAACAACGTGTATTAAGTCAAGGCTAACTTATGAGACTTTTTAGTGCTTATCTCTATATTTTACTTGGACGGTTAGGATTTGTTTAGCATCCTTATCTATAAATACTCCATATTTGTTTAGTATTCAAAATATAAAATTGTTACCTTTCCTAGAGGCGATATCTTCTCCAGCGATTCTCCCATTTTTTCCTTCTTCCTTTCGGCATCATCCTTTTGAAGAGGTATGTGCTCCTAACTTGATTTCTTCTTTTAATCTTCTTTCCATATCGTAGTGTGATTAGGGATGTATTTGAGTTCTGCAACTTGAAACCCTAGTATTGTCTTTGACCGATGAAGGTCTTTAGATCCTGGTTTCTTTGTTATTTTCTCAACCCTAATTTAGGTTTCCATTGATTCCATTTTGTTGCTCCATCTTTGGATGTTGTAATCCCTATTTATTGTCTTTCCTTTTCTCCCCCCCCTTTTTTTGAAATGGGGGTGGCTATGACTTTGAATGGTTTTTCTGGATTTGTCTCTGGTCGGCTCCCTTTCTGTTGTTGGTTTTGCCCGCTTTAGGGTTTAAAGCGTTCCTATGATATCCTGTTGTTGACTCCTCAATCTCTTTTCTTCTTATGTCTTCTCTCTTTTCTTTTGTTTTTATTGTCACCTGTTATTCTTCTTTTTGCAGTAATGGCGTTCAAACAGATGATTAATAGGCATTCATTTCTTGCCCAGCTGGTTGTGAAAGCTACTCCTTCTGTTTCGGCCTCAGGTTCGGAGCTCCCTGCCGGAGGCTCCGGCGTTCAAACCACTGATGATGCTGGGTTGCAGGCAATTTGCCAGGCGAGCGAGACCATTCTTCATGAAAATGACCCGGTTGTTCGTCCTGTTGTTGAAGTGTCTGACTGCCCTACTAGTGGGGATAATTGTGATCATTCTGTTGATGAACAGGGCACCGTTGCTGGCCGCCTCAAGAGCAGAAAGAAGACTTCCGCGAGGGGGCCTGGTGTGCCTTCTTCCAGGAAGAAGGCAAAGCGATCCGAGGATTTGGAGGAGACTCTTGGTATGTATTTGCTTTGTGTATCTGATCTTCAGATGTTTGGTATT
Source organism: Erigeron breviscapus (assembly GCA_034093135.1). Taxonomy (NCBI): domain Eukaryota; kingdom Viridiplantae; phylum Streptophyta; class Magnoliopsida; order Asterales; family Asteraceae; genus Erigeron; species Erigeron breviscapus. Next base: position 86,263,465 of record CM067175.1, on the reverse strand, counting down.
CTTATTTGTATATGTTTTTGCAGGGTTTAACCCTTTCCTGCAGGCTCCGGATGGTCGTTCTTGTCACCACAGCATTGAATCTCTTGCTCCCTCCGGGTGGATTTCAAATTTGATGGGTATGGATGTGTCGAAGCTTTCTGAATTGTTTAATCAGTCTTCTTTCTGTGCTTCCGTAATTGGGAATGTGTTGGATTCGAAATTTCGTGAACTTTCAGAAGATGGTGGTCCTACATGTGAGCAGATTGATAAGCTCAAAGCAGAGAAGTTGTCATTGGAGTTTAAGGTGTCGGAGTTGGAAGTTAGTTTGGGTAATTTGACTGCAAAGCTTAAGTCTGCTCGTGAACGGATTCGGACCAAGGGAGATGAGATCAATGTGCTGAAGGAAGAGTTAGCTGCCAAGAATGCCTTGTTGGGGCAGGATTGTTCTGCTTTTGTGGATCTAAAGGATAGGTATAGACCGGCTTATTGTCGATGTGATCCTCATGTTTGCAAGTCTTTTTTGAATGGTGCTGAGGTTGGTAAGAGGGTTCCAGACTTGTGTAATGCCAATAAGGTTGATGCTGAGTCAGAGTTGATTCGTTCCCTTGCTGGTGAAGGTCGTATCTCTCTTAGCGGTGGCGAGCTTGTTGAGGACACTGCGGGTCCTCTAAACAGAGCTATGAGTGAGCTGGAGGATATGCACTCTTCATATCTTCGTGCTCTTTCTTCAGATCCTGATGCTTCCCCTTCCCAGCTTATGCAAATACCATCTTCATAGACTGATTTGCTTTTAGACTTGTTTCTCTATTTTATTTGTTGATTACGATCCTTTGCTACTTCCCTTTATCTGCTGTTGCTGGATATTATTTATTATATATTTTGTGATGATCGCCTTATGGCGTCTTAATAATGTCTTATGACAGTCGCCTTATGACGTGGTTGTCTTATGGCAGTCGTCTTATGACGTGATTGTCTCATGGCAGTCGCCTTATGACGTGATTGTCTCATGGCAGTCGCCTTATGACTCTCTTTTTTAATAATGTCTTATGACAGTCGCCTTATGACATGGTTGTCTTATGGCAGTCGTCTTATGACGTGATTGTCTCATGGCAGTCGCCTTATGATGTGATTGTCTCATGGCAGTCGCCTTATGACGTTCTTTTGGTTGCTTTATGGATGCTTTATCGGGCGTCCCCTTACAAGCTTTTCATAAAGTCTTTTATGTATTATTATTTATTATTACGCACGTTTTTTTTTTTTTGATCGATCATTTGAAAGCTTTATTTCCTTGAAAATAATTCGCAGGAGGACATTACATAGTAAGGTTCCTAGCTGCTAGCTTTCAATTGTTGCTCCGTGTTACTCGGAGTCTTTGTCTTCCGACCATGCTTCCTCCCTAGCGGGCCGAGTCAGTGTATCTATTGACTCTGGATTTTTTCTGACTTTTTTCTGACCGAGTTCGCTAGCTTGGTGCTGTAGCACCTCCGTTCTTTGCCTTGTTGTTCTCTCCCTGCCATGAGGACTTGTGCCTGTAGCGGGTTAGTTGCTGCATTGTCCTCTATTTCCGCTTTCGATGCTTCTTTCTGCACCTCCCTTTCAAGATGTTGCAACTTTCCAGCAGTTATTGCTTCTTCTATGGCTTTTTGGAGATTCCGGCATAAGTCCGTGTCATGTCCATAATCTTTGTGGAATGCACAATATTTTCCTCGATCCCTTTTTCGGGTTTGTTAATCTTGGTGGGGCTGGGAAGGTTTGCGCTACCCGCTCTGTTATGAGAATATCCTTCGGTGATTTTGTTAATTTCAGCAGTATTATTCTTCTACCTTCTTTGGCTTTGCTTCCCCATCTGGGGTTTTCTATGGGACCCTCGTTTCCGCTATCATTCGAATCTCTTTTTCGTTTTCCTAGAGCGTACCCCGCTCCAGTCATTTTTTTGACGTCAAGCCAAATGTGAGCCTTAGTTGTCAATTCGTCATATGTTTCCGGCAAGTTTGTCGTGAGGTGTTTGACCAGCTCGACCGCCCGTAGCCCATGAATGAGTCCTGATATCCTCTGGCTTTCCGGCAGTCCACTTATCTCCTGGGTTTCGTTTGTGTATCTCGCAACAAAATCCCTAAGTGTCTCTCCACTTTGTCGTTTTATGATGTGTACCGACACATGTGTTTTCCGATGTTTCTTTTGCATATTGAATTGTAAGCTGAACTTAGTTTTGAGAGTTTCGAAACTATCTATCGAGTTTGCCGGTAGGCTATCAATCCATTCCCTTGCGTCGTTCGCTAAGGAGTAGGAGAAGGCCTGGCAGGTGGTTGGCATATCCCATCTTTAGATCATTGCGGCTCCGATAAATTTTTTCAAAAAGTCATCTGGATCTCCCTTTCCGTCATAATACCCTAGGTTCTGGGGGTATTTCATATTTATCGGTAGCGGGTTGTTTCTTATGTTACTAGTGAATGGACTATTTGTATTCCCTAGGTGTGACGTGTCCATGGGTTCCCACTCATGTGAGGGATACCTCCGGGTGTTATCTCCACCTATTTCTCATGGTCCTACTTTCCACTTGTGTTGGCCTTGGATCTGATCTCTTTGGTCAGGTCCATTCTCCGGGGCCTGGTTGGGGATTATGCATCTCACTGGGGTCGCTCCGTGCACTTGGGGAGTTGTATGACGGTCCGGTGAGTATGCTTTTTCCAAATCCTTCATCTACCTTCCCCATAAGGTGTTCATCGCATATGTGTTGTCCTATTGGCTCCGGTTCATATACCTGACCTGTCTCTCTTAGACGCCTGATTATTGCGCATAACACGTCATAGTTTGCTTGCACATATGCGCCAGTGATCTCTCTGTCTATTAATGTCGGTCCCTGGTTTATATTTCCAGATTGATGTAATATTCTTGATGTCCATATTTGTGGCCCGTCCGTCTGGAAGATAACCCTATGTGGTTGCGCTCTTTCCGGGTCAGGAGGAATGTGGTCCGACCCATGCTTGTTTTGGCTGCGAGATGCTGTAGGGTGGATTTATCTGGGTCTTCTAACGGTAACGTGGGTCTCCCTCGATCTTGTCCCGGTGACCCTGGCATAGATTTATCTTGGTATTGACCTTGTGGCATTGTTACGGGTCCGTCTCGGTCTTGACCTTGGGGCGTTTGCACGGGTCCATCCCGGTCTTGACCTTGGGACGTTGGCACAGGTCCATCTTGGTCTTGTCCTTGGGACGTTGGCACGGTCCGTCTCGGTCTTGACCTGGGGCGTTGGCACGGGTCCGTCTCGGTCTTGACCTTGGGGTTCGGCACGGGTCCGTCTCGGTCTTGACCTTAGGGCGTTGGCACGGGTCCATCTCGGTCTTGACCTTGCAACCCCAGCGCGGACCTGTCTCGGTCTTGGCCTTGGGACGCCAGTCTTGACGTATTATAATCAACCCGTATGCGCGCTCCGTATATCTCCTGGTCTGCTAGTGTCAATGCTCGGCTAGGGCTTTCCGGGTGGTTTGATATTATCGGGGCTCCTGCCTGTAGCCCAGCTGTTGGGGAGGTATCTCTGAAGGCACGCAACCTTTCTTGGTTCACAGGGGCGGATCCGGACTTCTGACATCGTTGATATAATACTGTAGATGCAGATCTGCGCAGGCCTTGACCTTGCGACATAAGCATAGGTCGATCAAAGCCTTGCCCTTGTGAATTTGGGCCATCTCTTGTCGTTGCATTTCTGTCATCGATCATAATGGTTGGTAGATCAAAATTTGACATAAACGTGTCGAAGGGGTACCGTTCCCGCAGGTTCAACCCTCCTGGGGGCATCTGAAGTCCCCTCATATTGTGCGAACTTGACGGGTGACTAGTATCTCTATCGGCCATGGTAGCTGATTATTCTGATCGCGGGTGGGTTCGAAGAAAGAGTGTGTGTTGTTTGTTTTTGGATGGGTCCCACAGATGGCGCCAATTTTTTTGATCAAATAATCGCACTATGGCTCAACCAAAGGTGTGAGATGGGTTTTGGGTATTTTGTTGGCGATTCCCTTCCGGTCAGAGGGCAGCAAGCCGCTTTACGCCTTTAGTTGGTTATTCCCAGCCGATTTAGGAGGCTGAGGGTTTGTTCGTGATAGTTAGGAATTAGGAAGTCGAATGTTGTTGATGATTTGTCACCGAGTCTGAGGATCGGCGCTGTGTTTTGTGCGGAGAGTGTATGTGATTATCCTATGCCGTATGGCATCTCCTCTTTATATAAAGGGTAGAAAACTTGGAGAGGAGGGTAAGAGAATTAGGGTAAATCTCTTCCTCTTTTAGGATATATTTCTTTTTAGGAAGATTTATTGATAATTTATAACGTGTCCGAGGTATTCAGACCTTAATATATGTTTCCTCCTATAGAGGATTTGATATGTATATTCCTCCGGAGCTGAGTAATTTGACTTAGGTGCTCCGGGATTACTTTTGCCTACGGAGGTGGTGCTCCGTATAAGCATTTTTACCTGTTCGAAGGTATCTTCTTTGAATACGGAGGTAGAGCTCCATATAGGGTATATCATCACTCGTTTGAGAGGTTCGGCCAATATTGCAGCCTGAGCTGGACAATTGCCATTGTGTTGGGTGGGGTATGATTGGGGTCTATCACAATTGCATTGGTCAAAGGATGACCCTTTTGAAGATCTCATAGTCTGAGCCAAGTGTTGTCTGCACTTTGCTGGATTTTCGCCAAACTCTTAGCGGAAACTATTCATTCATCTTTTGTAAAAGTTTTTTGCTGGGACGCCTTGGTTTATTTACATTGGCGGTGTTGGTTGCTGCTTCACCTTCATGGTTGTTTGCTGTATTTCTTCTCCTTGCTTTTGTTACGTTCTTGCTTGTTTTGGTTCTTGTTTTTCACCACCCACCTTCGATATCCTTTCTTTGTAGCTTGCCGCAATTTTTAACTTGCGCTGCTTTGTTGCTTGTCCGTATTGACACTTGTTTGGATGGCCCCTCTTGCTTTCTTTTTTTATTTTGGATTTGGTGACACACGGTACGGTCGGAAGGATAGCCTGCAAAAGACTCTTTTGAGTGGCATGGGCCTTGTATGCTCTAGGTAGGTTATCTCACTTTTCCCCTGCACGCCTTTTTTCCTTTCTCTATTATACTCCTTCTCCTCATATCTTACCATTCTGCATGATGTGAACTGCCTTCTTACTCCTTCCAGTTCTTCCCAATACTCTCCTATGGGGTCCGTGAACCTCCTCTGACTTGTACTTTTCGATATTAATGCGCTTGAGTTTACATGTGCTTGGACTCGGATGGGGTTTACGCGGCTAACTAGCCGTAACCCTATGAGTAATGTTTCATACTCTGATACTCCATATATTGGTCTTCCTTTGCTTCTCAAGGCATACCTGCGCTTTTTCCCTTCCGGGTCTATTATTTTGAACCCTGCTTCGCTTTCCTCGCTTTCTAGTATTGTGATTAACCTCCATGGGGAGTCCTCGTTGCTTGACTCAGCGTCTTCTGGTTCAACTCTTGCCTCGTCCCTTGCACATTTTGCCTTTCCTTTTCCATTCCTATTATGCATCGTTCGATGTTCAAGCTTCCTTCCATGCATCTTAGGACGTCAAGAATTTCTTGAAGCTTCCATAGCATTTCTCTCTCATCCCAGCTTTCTAACAATATCCGGTTCACTCTCCGTCCCAGGTTCCATTGCCGTCTTGTGTCGTTAAGGCGAGGTTCCCCCAACGTGACTTCCAGGATACAAGTTAGTATTGTCTTGTGTGTTTCATGTATTATCCATGGTCGGTATGAAACTCCTCCGTGCTGGTTACGACCTGGGATCAACAAGTCTATGTTTTGATGCAGCATGCCTAGCAATTCATTACTTGTTTCTCTTGACAATTGTTCCCCCATGAGCACATATAAGCCGCAGGTGCCATGCCGGATGTCCAGCTTTCGTGTCCTACGAGCATCTCTCCTTCTTGATTGCTGGATTGTATTGCTTTCCGATTTAATATGACCTGTACCAGCTTCTGCCGGGAAGATTGCTAATCCATGTGCTGGCGATGATATTATTGCCATTTTCCTCTTCGCTGTGCGTCCTAGAATTGCATTGTATGGTGACGCAGCGTTTACTATTGAGAACGTGATGTGTTCAGTCCTTTTCTTCGGGTAGGTGCCGATTGACACTTCTATCTGCACATTACCTGGTGACTTTGATTATTCTCCCGTAAACCCGACTAAGGTTTTTTCTTCTTTCACTACTTTCCACTTATGAGGTGTCAATCCTTCAAGGCAATGCCTGTATCGAGTTGAATCTTGTCCACAACTTTGTTTCCGACAACCGCTTTGATAAGGATAGGGCCTGCAACCGTTCCTTCCGGAGGTACTTCCGGGAAGGAAGGTCTGTTGTTGTCCCAAAAACTTGTTTTTCGGCCTGCTGGCCTTCCACTTTCCCGGCATTCGATCATCATTATTGGTTCATCAAACGGCTCTTGCTTTGGCACTTCTTGCCTTAGTTGCGCTCGTCTATCAGGATCCATTTTTTGCTTCTGCTCCTTAATATCTTTGACTAAATTGTTCAGCCTTCCTGTTCTCAGAGCCTCCTCCATTCGCCCCTTTAGTACTCGACATTCATTGGTGTCATGCCCTGCCTCGTTATGATATTCGCAAAACTTGTTCATATCCTTTTCCCTCGTGCGGATTCTTTCCCGTGCACTTCTCTTCGCTACAAGGACATCTCTTGCTTGTCTTGCCGGAGGGTACAACGTTCCCCTGTTTGCACTCTGACCGCCTACATGTTGATGGAATGGTACGTGCTTGGTTCTTTCTGGACGATTGCTCCTATCTATCCTTAGCCGGTGACCGTACCTTCCTGTTTCCTTGCTCCAATATGGGCGAAGGTCATCTGCGGGGTTGTCATGGACGTCCCCGGCGCTTTCTTTCGCGATCAGGAAAGTATACGTTTTATCTATAACCGCCGTGAAAGTTGTTGGTAGGTCTGTAGATAGGAACTCGATCAATCCTGGATGTCTCAGGCCGTGTACGAATCCTGAGACCTTTTGGTTTTCACTCAATCCTTGTACTAAAGATGTTTCATTCGTATATCTCGTAACAAATTGTCGTATTGTTTCATTATCTTTTCTCTTGATATTATGTGCTTCTAGATGTATTTTCTTTGTTGTCCGAAAAAGGATCGGAATTTTGCTTTGAGATCTTCAAAATCTGTGATGCTTCCTATGGTAAAACATGTAGCATGCTATTGGCACTGTCCACCTTACGATTCGTATGATGCCGTTAAAATGCCTTAAGTGATTGTCCGGATCTTGCTTTCCATCGTACGTATCGATTCCCTTCGGCAGACAAACTCCATGTGGTAGCTGGTAGTCTTCTATCCATTGTGCAAATGGCCCCGGCTCTATTTTGACCAACATTTCTACATCATTGTTTGCCCATGCGGGCTGTACTCCTGTAGGAATCCGCGGCATGGTATGCGGGTGGAGCGGTATGTACGGGATTGTTGGCGTTTGGGTTGTCTGAGCTCCTCCTCCTGCAGTTGTTACTAGCTGACCACAATGTTGTATTGGGGTTTGTGGCATTTGCATCGGTGTGTAATACTGCGTGCCTGGTGTCGCCGGCGTTGCTGCATATACCGTAGCGCTTGTTGATATAATGGAGGCTGTTGTGTTGGCGTTTGGAGAAATTGCAGTTGAGGTGTGTAGTTGTAGCCGTGAAATGTTGGGCAGCCATCCTACTCTCGAGATCCTTGAAGTTCACACATTGATTCTTCATGTTTATCTCAACCTTCCCGTTTATTGCATCTAACCTCTCATTCAACGCCTTGGTATCATCCCGAATAATTTGTATGCTCTTGTTGGTTTCGGCTTGATTATTTACCAGCGGCGCCAAAAACTTGATGTGCTAAATCGAGTTTAAAATTTATAAACAAGAAATACCTAAAAACTCACTACTACACACTATCGGGCAGTGGACCCGATCGTATGCAATATAGTAAAAAGGTAAGTCCAGGTTCGTTCGCGGGGATTGGTTTGAATTAATTGTTTAGTAAAGGGGTTTGGAAAAAGGGTGTTACTTAGATTCTCACTCTGACAATAACTTTAAAGGACAAATGCGTATAAAGTAAAGGTAAGTCTCAAACAATAATGGTAAATATCATCCACCTTGACTCCGCTAGACTTCAGACATGATTGCTTTCAGTTAAGACCAAATTCGTTAAGAGTTGACACGATAAACGTGAGAGAATGAAATGCTCGCGTGGTACCACCAACCGCTCACAAGTCACCCAAACACCTAACTGCTAGTTAAATTACCCAAGCCGGTACCACCAACGCCTAGACAATCTTACCAACACTTAGCTTGTTTGATTACCAAATTACCAATTGCTTCATCATTTCCCTCAACTCGGCATTAGGATCGGCATTAGATGAAGAAGAACCGGATCCTTGTCCTTGTTGAGGTTGTTGTTGAGGTTGACTTTGGAAATTATCCCTTTGCCATCGATTTCCTGAAAAACGAGAGTTGTTAGTAGGAAAAGAAGAGTTATAAGTGGGATTACCTGAAGGACGGTTTTGGAACCGGTATTGCGTTGGTAGCTTCCTTGTTGTTGGTTTTGGATGTAGTTAACATCTTCGGGTCCCCGACTTGGACAATCTTCCGAATAATGCATGTTCCCACAATAGTCACATCCATCGGCAACAACCTTCACATCCCTTTCAATGGCCCCAAATCGACTCTCTTGCATAGCAAATCCTTTCTCCATACGCTCAGATAGCGCTCTAATCTCTCCAATCATTCCCGAATCATGACTAGCTTCCGCTTTTGCTACCCGGCCTTGGCTAGTACCCTTCTTCAACCTTCTTTCATTCTTTAAAAACCGATCATCATCCATGTTGGCATTATCCTTGGCCATGGACTCTAAGATTTCAAAACCCTCATTTGGTGTGATCTTGTTAAACCCACCACCAAAAGCATAACCTAGCTCACGTTTGGACTTCTTATCGAGCCCATCAAAGAATAGTTCAACATATTGCTCTCTAGTCATATTATGACCCGGGCAATTTCTCAACATCTCTTTAAATCGGATCCACGCATCAACAACATCTTCATCTTCGTCTTGGGCAAACGACCGAATCAAGTTTTCCAACTTTCTTTGGGTTCTAAGTGAGTAGAACTCACCAATAAAGGCTTGCTTAAGTTGGTCCCAAGTCGTAATGCAATTTTCCGGAAGGTCATTGAACCAATCAAGAGCATCGCCGGTAATAGACATAGGAAATGTCTCGAGTTTTACGGCATTCATTTGATTCTGCCCGTATTGGTATAACCTAGCCAACTTCTCAAATCTCTCTAGATGTTGATACGGATCCCACTTCCTCTTACCATCAAATTGTTGTTCCTCAATGCTCTTAAGATGATTACCCTTTAGGTTGAAGTCATGAGCAATTGCCGGAGGTCTAATAGGACTACCCCGGTTTGCAGGAATAGTGCGAACCCTTTCGCCATACCGTATATCATTTGGGTCCCTGTCTTCATCCGCCATCTCGGTCTCTTCTTCCTTAACTTCAAGATCAAAAAATTCGTCCAAATTAAACCCCTCCTCGTCTGAATCAGGAGTAGGCTTAGCAATGGGTGAGAACGGTGTTGGTGTTGTGAGGTTAGATCTCCGTCTAGATGGTGTTCTCAACGGACTATTAAGTGGTAAACCAGAAGACCTCAAGTTCATCAACTAAAAAGTAGACCTGCAAAACACAACTAACCAAACACGTCAACTGCACCTGTGATAAGATAAGAAAAGAAAAACTAAACTATGAAAGCAAATAACTTCCTCACGCGTGAGGAAGGATCAAACCACTAAATTAACAACTAAAACAGCGCACAATCCCCGGCAGCGGCGCCAAAACTTGATGTGCTAAATCGAGTTTAAAATTTATAAACAAGAAATACCTAAAAACTCACTACTACACACTATCGGGCAGTGGACCCGATCGTATGCAATATAGTAAAAAGGTAAGTCCAGGTTCGTTCGCGGGGATTGGTTTGAATTAATTGTTTAGTAAAGGGGTTTGGAAAAAGGGTGTTACTTAGATTCTCACTCTGACAATAACTTTAAAGGACAAATGCGTATAAAGTAAAGGTAAGTCTCAAACAATAATGGTAAATATCATCCACCTTGACTCCGCTAGACTTCAGACATGATTGCTTTCAGTTAAGACCAAATTCGTTAAGAGTTGACACGATAAACGTGAGAGAATGAAATGCTCGCGTGGTACCACCAACCGCTCACAAGTCACCCAAACACCTAACTGCTAGTTAAATTACCCAAGCCGGTACCACCAACGCCTAGACAATCTTACCAACACTTAGCTTGTTTGATTACCAAATTACCAATTGCGCCTATGTGAATTAAAACGTGGTACCACCAACCGTTTCTAAACACGTTGACAAAATGACTCCTTTTATTAATTTGACATTCACTATCATACCATGAACTAGTGATAATCGCTCATAGACAAGCGACCGTTAGAAAATCACATATGCACTCGACTAGTACCACTAACGACGAACACACATGCCACCAATATCAAATTAATACAAATAAAGGAATTAAATCATCAAGATCACGACACAACGATAATTGAAATCAACTCTTTGAATTAAAATATAAAGCAATCACATCATTCGTCTAGTTTCATCAAGGTGGACAATAGAAGAATTAGCCACTCATGACCAAATTGAAATTACAATAAGAATCAAGAAATAACATAAAGTACCAATTGTTTGACGAAATGGAAATTGCAAGACAGTAAGTAGATACGATCTAGATGGGTGCACGTGAATCTCCAATGAATCAAAGACGATTAGATCTTGAATTGACCCTTGAAGTATCCCTTGAAGTGCAGCTCCTAGAAAGATATGTCGATCAAAAACCCTTAAGAAAATTCTCCCCCAAAAGTCACTGGCCGTTCAGAAACTTGGCCAGCTATTTATATGAATTAGTCGCGTAACGCCCGTTACGAATGGTAACGCCCGTTACGTGTCCATTGAAACCCATGACTGCCGTCACATTTGTGACGCCCGTTTCACTTCCATTGAAAAGCATACGGCCGTAAGGAACCCGTTACAGTAACTCGTGAATTATCAACCATAACGGCCGTCATGTTTGTTACGCCCGTTACACTTGACCTAGACCAACTAACTCCCGTCACCCTTGTGACGGCCGTTACATGCCCCCTTACGGCCGTAATGCACCCGTAACAGTAAGAACCAGAAGTTACTAGATAACGCCCGTCACATTTGTGACGGCCGTTTTGCCCTCCAGAATCCGTCTTCTTCATCTTTCACTTGATTTCAACCGAATCCTTCTCCCGAGTCCTCCATAAGTCATCAAAATCGACCAATTCATCCGCATAATCATTTTCCAACCTGAAAACACTAAACATACCTCAAAGCATCGAAAGTTGGAAATAAAACTATAAAAACGACGAATAAATGGTACTAAATTCACGTGGGAAATGGTATAGAATATGACACATCACACCTCAATGTCAATGGTGGAGTTACTTTGCAATATAAGCACTGAACTGGAGACGACCAGTTACAGTAGTATATACCAAGTTCTAGATAGATTACTTATTTAAGTGACAATAAGTAAAGAACAATGCAATAATACAAAATACTTATAAAATAAATTGGTGAGACAATATGTAATTTTCAAGTGTAATTTATTTATTAACTTTAAATAAATTACAAGGTTGTTGCGGAACCAAGATAATACAAGTATGTAAATATCCTAACAACCTACGAACTACAATTGATCTACACTTGGAATTTCTCTAAACAATCGAAACACTTAAAGTTGTGAAATGTTCCTTTTTACGATTGAGAGAATATTGCACAAGTTCACCAAGAATATTGTAGGTTTGCAAAGTGTGAAGTGTTCAACTTTTGAAGAGTTTTTCACTTATTATTCTTGTTGTGCAATGACTTGTATTTATAGGCAAAGTTAACATTGGGATGTTAACTTTGGCCGTACAAATGTGGTTGAGAGCATTTAAGGAATAACATTTAATTCCTTAAAATGCAGTGTAAAGTTGCAGTATAAAGCAACTTTATTCAACCAGCTTTATGTACCTTTTTGTACTTAAATAATAAGATAAATCATATTATCCGGGTAAAAGCACAAAAGTCAATTCCTCGTAATCAGTGTAAAGCTTTGTAAGAGCTTTCCACTGACGGTCTCCAGTTTGTGACTGACTAGAATGTCAACTGGGCTTCGCTGCCATTGTCATTCTCTATCTTCCACTTGTTGTCTTCGACTTCAACTGGAAGGATTCTTCAACTGGTCAGTTCTCAACTAGAGGAAGTCTTCAGTTGCGTTAACTGTACGATGCAACTGGACTTCAATATATTTCTGGACAAATCTTCTGGGTCTCCAGTTTCGCTGGGTCTCCAGGTGCAACTGGAGACTGGCCAGTTTACCAGTAAACTGGTCCTAACACAATAATTAGGCGTAAAGCGGTCATAGCCCTATTACCAGTAGGGAATCGCCTACAAACCATCTCCAAAACCCACACACCCCTTCGGTTGTGCCATAGTGCGATTATTTGATCAAACAAATTGGCGCCATCCGAGGGACTCGAACCCACGACCACGTAGTCGTAACCCCTCAGATGTAACCATCGCTGGGATTGTAACTTTTGTTTCTTCCTTGGCTCTTTTCACGCCATGGACATGTCTTCCAACGTCACGATTGGATTCTATCGTCCCTACCCCTACTGGGGTTAAGAATTTGACCATAGAGTGGATTGTTGACGCGACGATTCCCAGCTTCCTCATGGCAGGTCTGCCCAATAGCATATTGTAGGGTGAGGGCGACCTTACTATAACGAAATCGAGCCCCTCTGTCCTAGTGGTGGGCGATTGTCCGATTTCGACAGCCAGGTTTATCTCCCCTACCGGCCAGATTCGCTCTCCTGCGAATCCTATCAACGGTGTCTTAGCAGAGGTCATCAGGCTCCTTATCTGATCGGGGAATTGCAGGAAGCAATGTTCATAAAGAACGTCACATTCGCTGCCCCCGTCAATATACACCCTATGGACCAGGATGTCGCAGATAGTGACTTGTATTACCAGCGGATCCTCTGAAAACACGCTGGTTTCCTTAGAGTCAAAGATTATGTCTTCTGCGATAATGCTGTTTTCTGTGCTTTTTCTTTTGATCCCTTTTTCGGGAAGACTTCGAGACGGCCTGTAGCCACCATCCCTTGTCTCTCTTACTCCAGGGTTGAGGTCGGCCATTATTTTCTGATCAAACGTGGGTTCGGTGATAGTAGGGTCCCACAGATGGCGCCAATTTGTTTATCATGGCCGACAGAGACATCAATTATTCACCAAGAACACCCAACACGGGGGGATCTCGAACACCCCCCGAAGGACTGAATTTTCAGGAACAATTTTCCTTTGACACGCCTGTGTCAAACTTCAATCCACCTATTATTACAACAGGTGGTTACAGTGCGGCTGCAGGTGGAACACCGAATACACAAAGAGGTCCAGATAGATCCGCATCACCGGGTCAAGGTCTAGACAGATCCGTGATTACATCGCAGGGTCAAGGTCCGGATAGATCCGCATCACCGGGTCAAGGTCTAGACAGATCCGTGATTACATCGCAGGGTCAAGGTCTAGACAGATCTGTGATTACATCGCAGGGTCAAGGTCTAGACAGATCCGTGATTACATCGCAGGGTCAAGGTCTAGACAGATCCGTGATTACATCGCAGGGTCAAGGTCTAGACAGATCCGTGATTACATCGCAGGGTCAAGGTCTAGACAGATCCGTGATTACATCGCAGGGTCAAGGTCTAGACAGATCCGTGATTACATCGCAGGGTCAAGGTCTAGACAGATCCGTGATTACATCGCAGGGTCAAGGTCTAGACAGATCCGTGATTACATCGCAGGGTCAAGGTCTAGACAGATCCGTGATTACATCGCAGGGTCAAGGTCTAGACAGATCCGTGATTACATCGCAGGGTCAAGGTCTAGACAGATCCGTGATTACATCGCAGGGTCAAGGTCTAGACAGATCCGTGATTACATCGCAGGGTCAAGGTCTAGACAGATCCGTGATTACATCGCAGGGTCAAGGTCTAGACAGATCCGTGATTACATCGCAGGGTCAAGGTCTAGACAGATCCGTGATTACATCGCAGGGTCAAGGTCTAGACAGATCCGTGATTACATCGCAGGGTCAAGGTCTAGACAGATCCGTGATTACATCGCAGGGTCAAGGTCTAGACAGATCCGTGATTACATCGCAGGGTCAAGGTCTAGACAGATCCGTGATTACATCGCAGGGTCAAGGTCTAGACAGATCCGTGATTACATCGCAGGGTCAAGGTCTAGACAGATCCGTGATTACATCGCAGGGTCAAGGTCTAGACAGATCCGTGATTACATCGCAGGGTCAAGGTCTAGACAGATCCGTGATTACATCGCAGGGTCAAGGTCTAGACAGATCCGTGATTACATCGCAGGGTCAAGGTCTAGACAGATCCGTGATTACATCGCAGGGTCAAGGTCTAGACAGATCCGTGATTACATCGCAGGGTCAAGGTCTAGACAGATCCGTGATTACATCGCAGGGTCAAGGTCCAGATAGATCCGCATCACCGGGTCAAGGTCTAGACAGATCCGTGATTACATCGCAGGGTCAAGGTCCGGATAGATCCGCATCACCGGGTCAAGGTCTAGACAGATCCGTGATTACATCGCAGGGTCAAGGTCTAGACAGATCTGTGATTACATCGCAGGGTCAAGGTCTAGATAGATCCGCAACATCGCAGGGTCAAGGTCCAAACAGATCCGCGCCCCAAGGTCAAGGTCTAGACAGATCCGCACCACAGGGTCAAGGTCCAGACAGATCCGCGCCCCAGGGTCAAGGCCTAGATAGATCCGTGACGACCCCTCAGAGCCAGGATGTAAATAGACCAATAATCACGCCATCCCAGGGCCGAAACAGCTTCGTATTTACACCACTCCAAAGTCAGGCCCAGGGACAGAACGTGTCAAACACCTCCGCCCAATCGAGGAATATCACGGGCCCCTGGAGATACTAATAGAGCATCGACATCAGCAGAGCACGAAATAAACGATGCGTATGTGCAATCTAATTACGATGTGCTATATACAATCTCGGCAAGACCCATTTCTTTTCTTTCAACAGCAGAGGAGAAAGCTTCTTTTCAGCCTTGTTGGTCAAAGCTAGTCTTGTCGGACTAGGCTCCAAATGTGTTTGCTGTTCCTCTCCTTGCATAGAAAGAGTGGATCACCTCTCTCAAAGTGAGATTGCAAACTTCAGTTCCGAAACTTTAGTCTTAACTTCGTTTAGTCAGAAGAACTTAGAATGGCGGTAGCAGGGGGAAAGTCTGCGTTGGTGAATGGAAGCCCCCTATCAAGAAAGAAGCGGCTCTTCCCACGGTGGAGTCCGCATTGAATCTATTTATTATTATGGTAATGCATCGTCTAAGAGAAACGGGTCAGATCTACAACGTTACTAGAAATCTAGAAAACGACTATGACTCGGACTCGGTAGATGAATACATCGAGAGGGAGACCCCCTGGAAGGCCAAACGAAAGGATGCAGCCACAGCAAAGAAGGCGTACTTAGGCAGTCACAACCCCCGCAACAAGAACGACCGAGATACAGATAGGAGGGGGAAGGAATGCACCAACCAACGCTGAAGAAACAGCCCTCCGGAGAACACGGGGATGGCGTCTACCCAGCTTCAACAGAGGTCCGGAAAACAACCTGCTATCTCAGCAGAACTAGGGTGGATTTAGAGGACACCATCAAGGGGTCATACGCCCCCAAAGAAATGTAGTTCGTCCAGATTACGATTCATATGAATGGGAGGATCCTGAACCGGTTGATCTATTCCACCTGGTAAACACTGACTGTCCATTTTCTGTAAACATACAAAACCATCCATTGCTTGTGAAAATGAAATACCCTCAACATCTCGGGTATTATGATGGAAAAAGCGACCCAGATGACTTCCTAAAGAAGTTTGTCGGAGCAGCTCTGATTCCAAGATGGGATATGCCAACCACATGCCATGCATTCTCCTACTCACTGACAGTCGATGTACGAGAATGGATCGATGGCCTACCCAAGAACAACATTGACAACTTTGAGGTGCTCAAAAATAAATTCAGGTCCCAATTCAGCATGCAGAAAAAGCATAGAAAAACTCACATCTCCGTGCACAATATTAAACAAAAAGAAGGAGAAAGGACAAGGGACTTCATCGTTAGGTACACCAACGAAACCCAGCAAGTACGAGGACTACCAGAAAGCCAAAGAATTTCAGGGCTCATCCACGGACTTCGCACAATAGACCTAATTGATCACCTAAGCACCGATTTGCCTGAAACATATGATGGCTTAACGGACAAGGCCCATATTTGGTTGGATGCAAGAGAGACGACAAATGTAGACTATACCTCAGGAAGGAAAAGAAAGGAGTTCGGAGGAAATGGAAGATTCCCCCGGTATGCAAGAGATGAAAACCAATGGGCCGGAAGAGACAGAGAAAATGGGATCGATATCCTGTCCAGCCTCACAAAAACACCAAAGCAAATTCTGGCCACGGATCGAGTTGCTTCAACTTTCCCGATCCCAAACAAGCTCATAACAAAGAAGAAGAACATGGATAAGTACTGTGAATATCACAGAGACCATGGACATGACACAAACAATTGCAGAAATCTAAGGAAAGCCATAGAAGAAGCTGTGGAATCGGGAAAACTGGATCACCAAGTCAAAGGTATCCGCCAAGCAACAAGGATAAAAAATGAAGTTGAGAAAACAGAAAAAACAGCACCGGCACAGATCCTTATGATACGCTCCGAAGTACACAGGGAGCACTTACAGGAGCAGCACTACCAGTTCGCACCACTGGAGCAGATAGTGCCATCCAACGGACCAATTGTCATCAAAGCTACCATTGTAGGAACTAAGATGAAAGAAGTTCAAATAGACGGAGGAAGTGAATGTGACATCCTCTATGAGAATTGCTTCTCTGGGTTACCAAGAAGTGTCAAAGAAAAGCTAAGAAAAGTGGAAAAACCACTAACAGGGTTTGCAGGAGAACGAATATGGCCAATCGGAGAGCTAAGGACAGAAGTAACAATCGGGAAGTATCCAAAATGGAAAACAGAAAGAATCACCTTCATGGTCATACCGGCAAACTCTGACAACGACGCGATACTCGGGAGAGAAGCAATGAGGAAGTTCGGGATAATAGCATCCACAATCCACTCACAAATAAAATTCCAAAGTGAGTCGGGGATAACGACATTGTTGTCTAAATCAATCACCGAACGAGAACGAAGTCGAAGCTCAGCAGACGAGCAAAGCAGGAAGGTTCCAACGCAACCAGAAAGGAAAACAAAGGCCCTAGGAATTGCAAAGTTCAAGAGAAGAACACGCAAAAGGAATAGAGGGGCAGACAAAGCAACGCATCGAGGAGCTTCAGGGAAAAAACGGAGGACCAGATAGACCTCCGCCAAAAAGTGAATTACCTGAAAAGGCAACGGGATAAGTCCGATTAGCTACCGGATAAGTCCCACGAAGAAAGCTAGCAGCTAGGAACTTTACTATGTAACGTCCTCCTGCCAATTATTTAGATAAATAAAGCTTTCAAAATATTCTTAAGATCGATCAATAAACTCTAAACGCGCGTAAAAAAGTAAAAAAAAAAAGAGACTTCATGTAAATGTTCAAGGGGACGCCCATTAAGACATTCATGAAGCAACAAAAAGAGCCTCCCCAAAATAAAAGGGATAGGCCAAACACAAAAACCACTCAAAGACGGACTCATCATTATGAAGAAGTCAAGGGTACGGTTAAAATATGATAATTGCAGGTACTAAAAAAGTATATACAAAGACCTCCCCCAACATAAAGGGAGGCCAGCCAAGTACAAACCAAATTGTCTAAAGGCACACAGGCCATCAAGATTGTTTACAAACACAAAAACCACTCAAAGACGGACTCATCATTATGAAGAAGTCAAGGGTACGGTTAAAATATGATAATTGCAGGTACTAAAAAAGTATATACAAAGACCTCCCCCAAAAAGTGAATTACCTGAAAAGGCAACGGGATAAGTCCGATTAGCTACCGGATAAGTCCCACGAAGAAAGCTAGCAGCTAGGAACTTTACTATGTAACGTCCTCCTGCCAATTATTTAGATAAATAAAGCTTTCAAAATATTCTTAAGATCGATCAATAAACTCTAAACGCGCGTAAAAAAGTAAAAAAAAAAAGACTTCATGTAAATGTTCAAGGGGACGCCCATTAAGACATTCATGAAGCAACAAAAAGAGCCTCCCCAAAATAAAAGGGATAGGCCAAACACAAAAACCACTCAAAGACGGACTCATCATTATGAAGAAGTCAAGGGTACGGTTAAAATATGATAATTGCAGGTACTAAAAAAGTATATACAAAGACCTCCGCCAAAAAGTGAATTACCTGAAAAGGCAACGGGATAAGTCCGATTAGCTACCGGATAAGTCCCACGAAGAAAGCTAGCAGCTAGGAACTTTACTATGTAACGTCCTCCTGCCAATTATTTAGATAAATAAAGCTTTCAAAATATTCTTAAGATCGATCAATAAACTCTAAACGCGCGTAAAAAAGTAAAAAAAAAAAAAGACTTCATGTAAATGTTCAAGGGGACGCCCATTAAGACATTCATGAAGCAACAAAAAGAGCCTCCCCAAAATAAAAAAAAAAAAAAAAAAAAAAAAAAAAAAAAAAAAAAAAAAAAAAAAAAAAAAAAAAAAAAAAAAAAAAAAAAAAAAAAAAAAAAAAAAAAAAAAAAAAAAAAAAAAAAAAAAAAAAAAAAAAAAAAAAAAAAAAAAAAAAAAAAAAAAAAAAAAAAAAAAAAAAAAACTCATCATTATGAAGAAGTCAAGGGTACGGTTAAAATATGATAATTGCAGGTACTAAAAAAGTATATACAAAGACCTCCCCCAACATAAAGGGAGGCCAGCCAAGTACAAACCAAATTGTCTAAAGGCACACAGGCCATCAAGATTGTTTACAAACCACAAGAAGTCATCAGAAAAGTTCAATATTCAAACAGGAGAATACCAAGAGGATCAGGGAGCAACCTGCAGAAGGTCAGATGGAGAGGCTTCAGGGTCGGATGCTAACTTACGAAGATATGCAGAGTCAATGTTGGCTAATTCATCCAAAGCAGAGTCTAGACACCTGGCTGTGTCTTCAGGAATACGGCGATCTTCCAAATTTATAACACCTTCACCAGCCAAAGCACGCATCAATCCTGCTTCTGCGTCAACTCTGTTCTCATTGCACACCTTCGACAACAATGCACCAACTCCAGGACCATGGAGGAATGACTTGCATACATGGGAAATCACTTCAACAATCAACCTCCCATACTTCCCAGATTGCTCTGCAAGTGCATCTTGTGCCCCCTTCAGTAGCGCATCCTTCTCCTGAACCTGGCTTGAAAGAACATCCACCTCCTTCTCCTTCTCCGCAATGACTCTCCGAACGACTGCCCGTACGGTGTCCAGTTCAGATTGAAGGCTTCCACAGTCCACTTCCAGCTCACCTACCTTCATTTCAAGAGAATTCTTCTCCGACACCAGCCTTTCATATTGCTCCTTCGATGGCCCAGACTCCTCAGAAACCTCCCGCAATCTTGCATCCAGTGCACTACCAACAATGGCACTGCAAAAAATGGAGCGATTAAAGAAGGAGGAAGGCTCTGGGATCTCCATACCCATCAAATCGGCGACCCATCCAGAAGGAGCAATGCTCTGCAAAGAACGATGGCAAGAAGCAGCATCGGGAGCCTCCCCAAAGGGGTTGAAGGCTGCAAAAGACAAAGGATAAACAAATTAATGACAAGCAAAGAAGTAAAAAAAGAGAGGCTAAGGAGAACTTACAAGTGGGCTGCTCAGGCACCTCAACATTCTTGGCCTTCGATTTTTTCGATCGGGAACTACTGACACCTTTGGACGACTTCTTCCTCTTCTTCAGACGGCTGGCAACGGTATTTTCCTGGGCAGCATCACCTACATCCTCACCAACACCATCAGACACCTCCACCACAACCTGCTCTTCAATAACCAGTTCCTGAGCCAAGGGAATAGGTGTCTCAGCCAACACCTCCGTAGAAGAGCTTTCCTGGATAACAAAGGAGAGGGTAGAAGGTGGAGCAAGAGCCACCGGCCTGAACACAAGACTGGACAATGCGGGTTGTCTGTCAATCATTTGTTTGAATGCCATCTCTGCAGAAAAGGGAGAATTGAATCAAAGACTACAACAAAAAAGAAATAATGAAGAAACAAGATACGAGATAAAGCAACCTACCCTGTCCAGCGTATATTGTACTATTTTTGCTATAACAAAAGCGTTTTTTTTTCCACCCCTTTTTTATATACGTGTCTAAAAATTGCTATATTTTTTATTGTCTTTTTTGTTGTAATTATTTCTTTTGAACGATTCTAATAAGCGGATAATCACAGACCAACGGTCAGATAATCTTGTAGTGTTTCCACTACAAGTTAATGACCATTAATTTTAAATAATTTCTTACATCTCGCCTGTTTTTATCATTGTGTAGTAACTTTTTTTACGTTTTACGTATCATTATGTCTCTAGGGCAACACCGGGGTTAATATACCAGTTGACATACTAATTCGCATTTATTTGGATTACATTTAGATACTTTTATTTGCATATTTCTATATCTGCATATGCTGATTTTTCCCCTACTGAAAGGATTTGGCCATGTGGGTCATAGTTATATTCGTCGGTAAGTATCACCTAAGCCAACCAGCATATAGCGAAGACAGTAGTGAGCGACGATGATATCGTTGCAATTGATCTTAAGCGATGATATGGTGGCTAATAGCCATGACATATGCGGTCACTACTCAATCATGGTTTTCTTGTAGTGTGGGTGTATGCATTTTGCATCTGTGAAATCTGATACTATACACGGTTGCCTTCCTGTAAAGTAGGAAACAAAGACAAATAACAACTACGTACTACTTACTTAAACAAATCCAACATTAATAAATCATTATTTGGTATTTGTTTATTTCTTTCTTTTACAAGTTGAAAATATAGTTATAGGGGGTGTTTGGTGCGATAGAATGGAAAAGGGAGAAAGGGAATAAGAAACACTTCCTTTGTTTGGTTACACCGGAGAATGAAATCGAGAATGGAGAAGTGAGAATTGTTTTCACTCTCCATTCTCTACAAATGGGTGAGAATGGAAAAAAAAAACTTTTTGTTTAATGATACTATATGTGTTAATATTGATTGTTAATTAAAATTTTGTATTTTTTTTATATTCACTCTCTGTTGATACCAAACAACAAAATTCATTCTATTTTCAAATACTTATTATCTTTCTCACTATTTTCATTCTCTATTACATTTTCATTGTTTATGATTTTCTTGTACCAAACACCTCCTAAGATTATTACCAACCAACATCGTTGTAACACCCCAAATATTTTAAAATATAAATTTAGTATTTTTATTATAGTTTTGCCATTAAAATAATTTCCTAGTATTTTATTTTTGGTTACGGGGTTAATTTAGTTGGAACTTTAACGGATAGCGGGTATTTTCCCACCTAATTTAGTTAAAGGGCGTGGCATCTCATTAGGATGCCAGCCATGTTCTTTGTGAATCCCAAACTCTCTTGATGATTAACCCAGAATGTAAAATACAACAAGTCTAATAAACACTAGATTGGACTAGTATTACTTGAATATAAATGCAAGTATATAAACAAAGTAATACAAGACTAGAAGCAATAAAATAAAGGTGGAACACAATGTAATACTTTCAAGTGTATTTTATTTATGATGTTAAATAAAATACAAGGTTGTGCGGAATCAAGATAATACAAATATGTAAGTATCCTAACAACCTATGAATTACAAATGCTCTATA
>CM067175.1:86218335-86230775 GCA_034093135.1 Erigeron breviscapus | reverse complement strand
TCCAGTTAAAAAGGCCACTGGTAACAAGCCTTTACCTCAAAAGTCTAAGGATCCCAAGACCCAAAAGACTAAAACTCCAGCTGAACCAAGGTCCAAGGTTCAGCAGCCTAATGAAAAAGATATTTTGTTTAAACTGGAAAGTCAACTCCAACTTTTGTCTCGACAGGTTCAGAGTTGTACTGCCCGGATTAAAAATCTGGAAGGAGGTTTATCACCTCCAGTTTTAAAACAAAATATTAAACCCTCCTCAAAACAAAAGAATGTTCCATCTGGAACTAAATCTGATAAGAAAAAGGGGAGCAGGTATCAAATACCAATCGTTTTTACTCCTGCACCTGGATCTGGTGAAAAAGATCCAGATGTAGTCTTCATTTTACCACCACAACAATCAACTGTGACTTCTGTAGAGAAGTCCAGTGAACCCATCAAGAAAAGATGGGTTCACAAAAATAACTGATGATTTTTGTGGGTGTGCAGGGCGATCAAAAGAAGAATATCTGGTATCTGGACAGCGCTGCTAGCCGGACTATGACCGGATGTAAGCCCCTGCTTGAAGAGTTCACTGTCCAAGATGGACCGACAGTGACGTTTGGTAATGATCAAAGTGGAAAGACTGAAGGATATGGTGTACTCAATAACGGACAGGTCAAATTCAAAAGAGTTGCATTTGTGAATGGTTTGAAATACAACCTGATCAGTGTCAGCCAACTTTGTGATGATGGCTATAGAGTTTTGTTCGATATTGCTCAAGGCACCATATTTAA
The DNA here is from genome assembly GCA_034093135.1 of Erigeron breviscapus. Lineage (NCBI taxonomy): Eukaryota > Viridiplantae > Streptophyta > Magnoliopsida > Asterales > Asteraceae > Erigeron > Erigeron breviscapus. The sequence continues at coordinate 86,230,011 of CM067175.1, read as the reverse complement.
CAAGGATTGGAAAGTGGTGATGGTTGCACCAAGAAAAGGAAATGTGTACATCATGGATATGGAACCAGCTCCAAAACAGCAGTGCTTCTATACCAAAGCTGATGAGAACACCAACTGGCTGTGGCATAAAAGATTATCCCATCTTTATTTCAAAAATATTAACAAGTTGTCTCGCAAACAACTGGTTGATGGGATACCTCAAATTTCTTTCAATAAAGAAAAGCCATGTCCAGGGTGTGAGATGGGCAAGCAGAAAGGGCCAGTTTCAAAACTAGGCAAAACTTTAGCATCACTGAACCTCTTCACATGCTACATATGGATCTCTTTGGTCCAGTGAATGTTCAAACTAGAGCTGGAAAGAAGTACACTCTAGTTGTGGTCGATGAATTCACCAGATACTGTTGGGTGGTATTCCTCAGATCCAAAAGTGATGCACCTGCTGAAATCATCTCTCTCATCAAAAGAATTGAACTCAAGTATACTCGAAAAGTCTGTCAGTTGCGAAGTGATAATGGTACTGAATTTCAAAATAAGGTACTTGAAACATTTTGCAATGACACTGGCATCTCTCAAAACTTCTCATCAGCACACTCTCCAGAGCAGAATGGAGTTGTGGAAAGAAAGAATCGCACACTGATAGAAGCAGCCAGAAGTATGCTATCTGAATCAGGTCTTCCCACCAGTTTCTGGGCTGAAGCAGTTGCAACTGCTTGTCACACCCAAAACCGATCAGTCTACATCAAGAGACATAAGAATACTGCCTATGAAGTACTTAGAAATCGTAAACCAAATATTGGATATTTTCATGTATTTGGTTGACCAGTTTATATTTTAAACGATTCCAGTCAGCTTGGAAAGTTTGATGCAAAATCTGATGAAGGAGTATTTTTATGTTATTCAGATATTCGAAAGGCCTTTAGAGTTTATAATTATAGACTCTAAAAGGTTCATGAGACAATTCATGTCACATTCGATGAATCAACTGAAGCAATCAACAAGAGACCAAACCTTGATATTTCTCCAGTCATTCCAATAAATTTTGGCGAAACTGACCAAGTTCATCAGTCAGTTGTTTCACCAAAAGATGGTTCCAGTTACAACAAATTGGAACCAGTTAAGAAGAAGAGCACCACCAGTGACACATCATTCTATCCCTCCATCAATTTTAATTTACCACAGGAATTGGTGATTGGATCTGATGTACGTGCCACTCCAATATCAGCACCAGTTCAAACTCCAACTTCTCCAGTTCTTCAAGAAATACCTTTTAATGAAGAATTTCATGATGCAAATCGTGACCTCATTGACTCTGATGAGGACGTAGAAGTAGTTTGGACAGATCCTCCTCCAGAAGCTGCTGCAACTGAAGAAGATCGCCAGGTGACTTGCACTGATATTGTGTTACACCAGCCTAGTCAATACACTAGATGGACTCGAGCATATCCAATTGAACAGATTGTGGGAGATCCAAATAGTGGGGTTCAGACTAGAAGAGCCACCAGTGAGCAATGCTTAAACGTCACCTTCTTATCACTAATTGAACCAAATAAGATTGACGAGGCTATGGCAGACCCAAGCTGGGTGGAAGCTATGCAAGAAGAGCTCGTCCAGTTTGAAAGGAACAATGTATGGGAGCTTGTTCCTTGTCCACCAGGGTTAAAGAAAGAACCCATTGGTACTAGATGGGTCTACCGAAACAAGATGGATGAAGATGGCCATGTTGTAAGAAACAAGGCCAGATTAGTTGCCCATGGTTATTGTCAAGCAGAAGGCGTTGACTTTGATGAAACTTTTGCTCCAGTTGCAAGACTTGAAGCCATCAGAATATTTCTGGCTTATGCAGCCCATCTGCAGTTTAAAGTCTTCCAGATGGATGTCAAAAGTGCATTCCTGAATGGAACATTGGAAGAAGTTGTGTATGTTAAGCAGACTCCAGGCTTCATCAATGAGAAGCATCCTCACTGGGTCTATTGACTGAACAAAGCTTTGTATGGTCTTAGACAAGCCCCAAGAGCCTGGTATGATACTTTAACTAAACATCTTCTTAAAAATGGCTTTCAAAGAGGTGCAATAGATAATACCTTATTTATCTTGAAAGAAAAAGGTAATATCTTATTGGTACAAATTTATGTTGATGACATTATATTTGGTTCAACTGATGATGCAATGTGTAAAAAGTTTTCTAAAATCATGTCATCTAAGTATGAAATGAGTTTAATGGGTGAATTAACATTTTTCTTAGGTCTTCAGATTAAGCAAACTGAAAATGGAATTTTCATAAACCAAGGAAAATATGTCAGAGATTAGTTAAGAAAATACAAATATGATTCAATCCCATCGAAAAACACACCTATTGCAGCACCATTAAATTTGGACTCTGACCCAACTGGCAAACCAGTGAACATAACTGACTATCGTGGTATGGTTGGTTCACTGATGTATTTAACTGCCAGTCGACCAGATATAATGTTTGCAACATGTCTATGTGCCAGGTTTCAGGCTAACCCTAAAGAATCACATTTGCACGCTGTTAAGCATATCTTTAGATACCTGAAAGGGTGTCCTAATCTTGGTCTTTGGTACCCCAAAGGCTCAGGGTTAGATCTAATGGGTTATTCAGATTCAGATCATGCAGGTTGTAAGATAGATAGAAAATCAACAACTGGTGGTTGTCATTTCCTTGGAGGAAAACTGGTAAGTTGGACCAGCAAGAAGCAGACGTCAGTCTCTATGTCCACTGCTGAGGCAGAGTACATTTCTGCGGCCAGTTGCTGTGCCCAGATTCTCTAGATCAAGAACCAGTTACTAGATTATGGTCAAAAGTATACAAGGACCCCAATCTTTTGTGACAACACCAGTGCAATTGCTATATCTCACAACCCAGTGATGCACTCCAAGACAAAGCATATTGACATCAGGTATCATTTTATTCGTGATCATGTTATGAAAGGAGACATTGAATTCATTTCATCCCCACTGACAAACAGCTCGCTGATGTTTTTACAAAACCTCTTGATGAGAAAACCTTTAAACATCTCATCAGCGAACTGGCAATGTTAAATCCTTAAAACTGAAGATTTTTGTTATGAACGCGTCAGTGACACTGATGAAGTTCTCCAGTTGAGGAGGTCCAGATAATCTTTGCTCGCCAGGCTATCGAACGCCTTTGTGATACTATCTTGGCACTAATCGATTTCTGGATCATCATTTTAAGGGGAAAGACTCAAAATAATTTTCTGACTAAAATTCGTTTTGTTTGAAAATGGCAACTGGAGAACTCTCCAGTTGGAAACTGGCGCTGGACTAATCCTCAGTGACCAGATTCAGTCTTGTCTTAATTTTTTATAACGTTAGAAATACCTGGTCAATATTTGTGACACGTGATGGCACTCGAGTGCTTTAAACCACTTGATATCGTCATCCGACGTGTTTTAAAGTCATTTTGGTATTTGACAACTGTTTTTATTGGGAAAATTAAGTTAGTGGGCGCGTGAGTAAGTTAAGCCGTCGTAGCATTTAATGCTGACACAATTAATTATGTTTTTATTTCAAAATTCAAACTTATTTTGTTAAAATATCTACAAAATTGATTTTGTTAAATAAAATATAATTTTTGGTATTTCATTGGGATCTTGAATTCTTTATAAATACCCTTATTTACTCCGATCACATTTACTTCCCTTTACATTCTTTCATTTACTTCCCAATCATCTAAAAATTGCTTCATTTCTCTCTCTGCTTCATAAATCAAGAACCCTAATTCCTAAATTTCAATTTCAATTTCAAATGGCACCTAAATCATCCGTTCAAGAGATGTAAATCTCTTAACTGTCCCATATGCTCCTTCACCAGATGTCAAACAGGCACCTGGTGCTCCTGGTAACACTTCGCTCATCAAACTTAATCCGAATAATCCGATGGCGAGTTTACAAGGAACTCAAGGGTCCAATACCCTTATTGGAAGAATTCAAAATTTTTGAAGGATTCTCCAATAGGACCCTCATTCTCTCTAAACCCACGCAAGATGTTTCACGACTACTTGTGTGAGTTTTGGTACACTGCTACTCTTTCTTCTGATTGTTCTTCCATCACTTTCACATTAAAAGGTGGAACAATCTAGTGTACCTTATCAGCAGACGTGTTGAGGGATGCCTTACACCTCAACTACTGGAGAGAGGGTGAATCTCCAGTTGTCATCCCCCCAAATGTTAATTTTCGCCAGGTCCTCCTTGAAATGGGACATAAGGAGTGCCTGGAGAAAGGGGTGTTGAAAACAAAAGGTGCGATGACCATGAAGGGCCTTACACCTTCATGGAGGTATTTTTTCATCCACCTTGTGGAAAGTATGGGTGGGAGTTCTGGTGGTCTTGACCAGATTAACTCCGCACAGGCAGAGATGGCATACTGCTTGTGGAATGGATTGAGAGTGGATTTTGCCGATATCCTGTATAGAAGCCTGGTACAAAAACTGAAAGGGCACCAGGGGACTTTGTATCCCCTTCTCCAGGTTTCTCTCTCTTTGTTTTCTACAAATTCTGGGCAGTGAAGCATACTTAAGCACAGATTCACCGTATACTGTCCCAGATTTGTTGAGGAATCTAGACTCTCTAGTATCTGAAGCTGGAGAGGTCGAGATTCCAGATCGAATGCGGCTGGCATTCGCAAAAACTGATGCACCAATCGAAGGTGAGTCAGAAAGACAACCGGGCGGGCCTCAAAATAATGAGGGACCCTCCAGTTCGTCTAATGTTATGGTTGAGGATAGAGCAACTATAACTGAAGCAACCCTAATAACCTCTATCCCTGGTGAAGATACCTCGGTATCTGATCCTCCAACAGATGCACCCAACCAGGAAACTGGGGAAGGTCATCTGGAGACTGACCCATCTGGTCAGCCCTCAGTTACATTCATGGATCTGGACATGAATGTTAATGATGAGGAAATCCTTATTGAATCTTCGGATTCTGAAGGTACTGCTTCAGACTTGGAGATTTTTGATTCTGCTGTACCAGATCAAAACCCTTCATCTCCAGTCTCGCTTCCAGATGCTTCAATTTCACTTTCACCATCCCAAGTAAATGAGCCAACAAATATTCCTTTTCCCACTTATAACTATATGTCTGGAAACAGACGTATGGCACCTTCACCATCTGGGCAATTCTCACTCCTTCGAGAAATGCCACCCCCACCGCCGCCGTTGTTCACACCTGAGCATTCTCAGCATGAACAACACATTGATTTCCAGTCCTTTCTTCTACCACCACTCCTACTATTTCTTCAACTGCTGCGATGTCAACTGGGGAGACTTCTCTAAGTTTGCCTCCTCCAGTTGCTCCAGTAGAAACTGCTGCTGGTCTAGTGACACCTTCTCCTCCGTCACTGGACAGTCAAGTTGTCTCTGTTCAAGCCGATCTCTAAAACCTTCTCACCAGGGTGGAGGAGATTCAAAAGACACTTGACAAAAACACCAAGTCCTTCTCCAGATACCACAAGGATCACTTGACCAATATTAAAGTGGTTGATCTGGGGATTAACAAGTTTTCATCAAATGAAGACTTGGTGTTGAAGAAGTTGAATGAGATGGTCACTGGCTGCAACAATCTGGCAACATCTTTAAAAGAAGCCTTTGACCTCACTCAGTCCAAGGTCACAACCTCAATCTCCAACTTGCTGGGCAACACTGTTAGAACATCTGAAGTGGATTTAAGGGAGATTGAAAAATAGGTAAAAGAATTGGTTGACAAGCCTGGGTTGAATGTGACTGAACTTGGGCAGCAGTTAATGACTTCAGTTGGTCAGAAAATAGATGATACGCCGGGTGCTAGAGAACAACAATTGATAGAAAAGGTGATGTCTGAGATCACCAAGCTGGCCACTCCTCAGGTTGATATGGCCCCACTCACAAATGAGATCAACCAGTTGAGGGGCAGCATTGATAACTTGAACACCCAGGTATCACTTCATGCTCAGTCTCTGGATAAACTGACAACTGAAGTAGAAAGTTTGAAGCAAAAGGATGAAGAGGTGAAGGATAAGGTGGTTTCTGGTTTGGATGAAGATTCCAAGATTTTGAATGAACTAAAAACTGGTCAGGAACAAGTTGCAGCTAATGTTCTGACCCAGTCTAAAGAAACCAACCACCTATGGAGATCTTTCAGGATGATATGCACGATATTCAAAGAATGCAAGAACATGCAATCGTGGCAGCCTCTTGACCGGTTGCCAGCTCACCATTCTGAATGGGAAGTGATTAGGGCAGGTCTAGATGCTGCCAAGGGGGAAAGAAGTGCAGTTCTTGCACAAACTCAAACTAAAAGTAATCCATCTGGAACTCAAACAGGTAGGGAAATGATTGTGGCTGCCAGTACTGAAGCTGGTGAGCAAAGAATTGGTGAAACTGGTGATATAAGTGTTAGGGGGAATGTTGTGGATAAAGGAAAAGGTTTGGCATCTGATGTATCTGCCCAGCCGGCCACTGATGTACCTATGTTGGAAACTGGCAATGCTGATGTACTTCCTCCAGTTTCAGAAAGTGATATCAGAAGATTGGCTAGACTTGGCATTGAAATTAAAGAAAGAAAGAAGATGAAACAAAGAAACCAAGCTGAAGCCAGAGCACATCTTGCACAGATTAAATTGCTTGATATTAGTGATGCTCATCTTTTGGGAATCACTAAGGAGGAGTATGCCAGAGTAAAAAATGATGACAGGATAGTGGGCATGTTGAAAGAAATGCTTGACATTGAACTGGACAGGCACTATCCTGATGAAGAAGCTGAATTTGATGCCAGAAGTTTGAATATATCAGTGGAGAAGGCAAAGGAGAACAGGGCCAGTGGGATCTTGAAAAGAATTGAAAATGTTAAGAAGGTTGTAAAAAGGGTATTGAATCCACCAAGGAGGAACCCTCAACCAAGAAGACCACTGACCAGAGATGCTGACCTTAGTACATTTATAGAACCAACTGGCGAGGTATCGAATGATGACATCAAGTCTGCTGTACTGGCTGCTGGAGCTGGGAGTATTAAAATATCCAATGAATCTGAAGCAAGAAGCTATTACTCCCAGATCATGGCAACCAGAAGACATAGTGGGACTATCAATGGTGTTAATGTAACAATTAAGCCAGGCACCAAGTACTTTCACGTTGAAGTTAGTTATACCAGAGGGCCCCTGGTTAAAACTGACAATCCTGGTGCAATGCAGTATGGGTTCTCGGAATGGGTGGAAATGGTGAACTTTTTGGATGCTAAGGCACAAAAGAATAGGTTTGAGAAAGCTTGGGTGAACTTCTTGAAGGGCAAGATTCAACACAAAGAAAATCTGGAGCTAAAGTTGAATATTGATCCTGAAGACTCTCAGTCTATCTCTTCAGTGACCAAGAGAAGACGAACTGGCGAAGGGCCATCTAATTAAGTTCTCTTTTCAGTTTATCTACTTGTAATTTATTTACATTTTGTAACTTGTGTAAATTTCATTTCCTTGTATAAATGAAGTTACCAGTTTGTAACCACAAGGTAGATAATAGATTAGATCTAACAAACTTAAAAAGAAAAACCCAAGGCATTTATTGATCTATAAAAATGCCTTGGAAAACTTAGATAGATTTAATCGAACAAGTCTCTCCAGTTCACACTTGTACAGATACAAGAACTGAAAAAGACTTGCTAATATTTCAGGACAAATAGGGGGAATTTGTTAGGACCAGTTCAGTGAAACTGGCCAGTCTCCAGTTGCACCTGGAGACCAAGAAGATTTGTCCAGAAATATATTGAAGTCCAGTTGCATCGTACAGTCAACGCAACTGAAGACTTTCTCCAGTTGAGAACTGACCAGTTGAAGAATCCTTCCAGTTGGAGTCGAAGACAACAAGTGGAAGATAGAGAATGACAATGGCAGCGAAGCCCAGTTGACATTCTAGTCAGTTACAAACTGGAGACCGTTAGTGGAAAGCTCTTACAAAGCTTTACACTGATTACGAGGAATTGACTTTTATGCTTTATGTGTTTTTACCCGGATAATAAGATTTATCTTATTATTTAAATACAAAAAGGTACATAAAGCTGGTTGAATAAAGTTGCTTTATACTGCAACTTTACACTGCATTTTAAGAATTAAATGTTATTCCTTAAATGCTCTCAACCATATTTGTACGGCCAAAGTTAACATCCCAATGTTAACTTTGCCTATAAATACAAGTCATTGCACAACAAGAATTACAAGTGAGATAACACACTTCACACTTTGCATACCTGCAATATTCTTGGTGAACTTGTGCAATCTTCTCTCAATCGTAAAAAGGAACATTTCACAACTTTAAGTGTTTCGATTGTTTAGAGAAATTCCAAGTGTAGATCAATTGTATTTCATAGGTTGTTAGGATATTTACATACTTGTATTATCTTGGTTCCACAACAACCTTGTAATTTATTTAAAGTTAATAAATAAATTACACTTGAAAATTACATATTGTCTCACCAATTTACTTTACAAGTATTTTGTATTATTGCATTGTTCTTTACTTATTGTCACTTAAATAAGTAATCTATCTAGAACTTGGTATATACTCCTGTAACTGGTCGTCTCCAGTTCAGTGCTTATATTGCAAAGTAACCCCACCATCGACATAGAGGTGTCTTCAGGTAGTACCATCTATTGAGTTGGGACTTATAATATGTGTATGACCATAATTAATTGACAACTCTTTGTTTAAATCATTTATTTCTTCCTGAGGGAAGATTTTGTCATTCACTCCTTCATGAGGGAAGATTTCGACATTGGAATTATTTTCTTTATGGTCAATTTCCTTCTCAGGACCTTTTCTTTTTCGAGGATGTTTATCCTTTGAACCGATTGGTCTCCCACGTTTCAAACGTTTCTGGGATTCTGTAGCCATATTATTATCTTTTTGCTTTATCTGGAATCTCAACTCGAGCTGGAGCATTAGCAGCTGGTATATAAGATTTTGTTACTCTCTTTGTATCAGTAAATGCATCAGGTAATTTATTTGCAATTTCTTGTAGATGCACAATCTTTTGAACCTCTGTCTCACATTGTTTTGTTCTGGGATCAAGATATAACAAGCGAGGCTCGAAATATCACGGAAATCAATAGAACAAGAACTAAATGCAAATAAAGATTCAGTGAATCCATTACAAAGACGAAACAAGTACCAAATACAAAAGGAGCAATAACCATCAAGGTTACAAAGGAGCATTCAAAAGATGGCAATTAATCCTAAGTATAATGCAAAAGAGAAGGTCTATGAATCCTTGATTCATCAAGTCCAATGCCCGGGTTAAACAGCAAGCAAGCAAGCAACTATACTCCACGCCAGGATTAACCTGATTACCTGAAAAGTGTACTAAGCATAGTCAACACAAGGTTGGTGAGTTCGTAGTAATGGTCCACAAGGAACCATAAACAATAATCATAATGTACAAGTAGAGGCTAGACGTGACTTACAGTGAGCCTCTAAGTAACACAACAATATCCAATCAACAAGATTTCATAAGTACGTAAATGCGTGTAAATGAATGCTCAATGATATGAATATCAAATGCAAGTACCAAATGCATAAATAAGTCAACATGCCTATCTTATGCGTGAACGCCAGTCACCAATGCAACGATACCCTTCTGCCATCACAATGAACAAGGCTGTATCTCAAAATCATCGAGATATATATGTCTATATACTCGGAGTCAGGCACTACATCCAAAATGGGTGCATACATCTATGCACCAGGATGTCGGCAATCCCCTGCCGAGGGTTATCAATAATGTATGCAATGCTTACAATCAAATGTAAATGCATCAGTCATGAACCAACAATCAATATACGATGAACTTGAACCAACAATCAATAATCGTAAGTTATAAGCCACTAATCAACATTCAACGAACGTGAACCAACAATCAATAATCGTAAGTTATAAGCCACTAATCAACATTCAACGAACGTGAACCAACAATCAATATACGATGAACTTGAACCAACAATCAATAATCGTAAGTTATAAGCCACTAATCAACATTCAACGAACGTGAACCAACAATCAATATACGATGAACTTGAACCAACAATCAATAATCGTAAGTTATAAGCCACTAATCAACATTCAACGAACGTGAACCAACAATCAATATACGATGAACTTGAACCAACAATCAATAATCGTAAGTTATAAGCCACTAATCAACATTCAACGAACGTGAACCAACAATCAATATACGATGAACTTGAACCAACAATCAATAATCGTAAGTTATAAGCCACTAATCAACATTCAACGAACGTGAACCAACAATCAATAATCGTAAGTTATAAGCCACTAATCAACATTCAACGAACGTGAACCAACAATCAATAATCGTAAGTTATAAGCCACTAATCAACATTCAACGAACGTGAACCAACAATCAATATACGATGAACTTGAACCAACAATCAATATACGATGAACTTGAACCAACAATCAATAATCGTAAGTTATAAGCCACTAATCAACATTCAACGAACGTGAACCAACAATCAATATACGATGAACTTGAACCAACAATCAATATACCATAATGTCAACTCTACAATCATAAACAAGTTGGTTTAGCACAATTAGATCAAGTCACAACCCTAAACGCCTTTCCAACTTAAACGAGTAGGAACAAGACGCATTCGACTCGACCTTTTTAGAAATGAGAAAGGATTCATACAAAAAGAGTGTTACTACTAGAAACTAGACTCTCTTACGATTCCAACGATAGGTCATACGACTTATTTGGAGTTACGGATCAAAAGTTATTAACATTTGAAAATCGACGCGCATAATTTCACAGAACCTAACCACTGCGCCGCAGTGAGCCATTGCCAAGCTCACTGCGCCGCAGTGAGCTAACCATGAAACGAACAGGCCCTAGCCACTGCGCCGCAGTGGGCTAGCCTAAGCCACTGCGCCGCAGTGGCCCAGTTCTGACCAGAAGCAGCAGCAGCACCAGCATATGCAGGAAAACCTAAACCAAAACCCCCAAATCGACCCAAACCAAACCAAACGATTTGTAAAGCCTTGTAACTTGATTTGAAGCATAAATAAACACCATTAACCATAAATAAACATAACCCAATCCACAAATTCAACCAAAACATCAAAATCATACCCAAAACCTTCAAACCCTAATTTGACCTAAAACGAGATTTAAGCCGAATTGTGACCCGAATCCACTTGAAATCAACTAGAAAAATGTAAACAAACATGAAATGATAAATATGGAAGGAGTTTAACTTACCAAAATCTTCACCTAGAGTTCAATCAAAATGAGGTTAATCGAACCAATTTAACCAATCTCACGTCAGGAACCATCACACCAATCCAACAACTAAAACAATCAATCAAACAATCAATCAATCAAACAATCAATCAATCAAACAATCAATCAATCAATCAATCAATCAATCAATCAATCAATCAATCAATCAATCAATCAATCAATCAATCAATCAATCAATCAATCAATCAATCAATCAATCAATCAATCAATCAATCAATCAATCAATCAATCAATCAATCAATCAATCAATCAATCAATCAATCAATCAATCAATCAATCAATCAATCAATCAATCAATCAATCAATCAATCAATCAATCAATCAATCAATCAATCAATCAATCAATCAATC
>CM067175.1:86200835-86215835 GCA_034093135.1 Erigeron breviscapus | reverse complement strand
CTAACCTTAACAATCGTGTAGCGTTTGCTCTTAAGTTTCTTTTCTTGACGATCCAAGATCTCCACCGGTTCTTCAACAAAGTTCAAATTCGAATCAACCCTAATTTCGTCCATAGGTACATGATGTGTAGGATCCGCCAAACACTTGCACAAATTACAAATATGAAACACATCATGCACACCGTTAAGCTCTTGAGGCAATTCTAGCCGATAAGCAACTTTCCCAACCCGTTCAAGAATCTTGAAAGGACCAATATACCTTGGCGCAAGTTTTCCCCGCTTCACAAAACGTACAACACCCTTCCAAGGCGATACCTTCAAAAGTACATAATCACCAACTTCAAACTCAACGGTCTTCGCCTCACATCGGCATACTTCTTTTGACGCTCACGGGCCAATTGCAACTTTTCCTTAATTTGAGATATTACCTTAGTCGTTTCAATCACAATTTCGGGTCCGATTAGTTGACTCTCCCCAATTTCTGCCCAAGCTAAGGGAGAACGACATATCCTACCATACAATGCCTTAAAGGGCGCCATTTGAATGGTAGCATGATAACTATTGTTGTATGAAAACTCGACTAGCGGCAAATGGTCTTCCCAACTTCCACCAAAATCAATTGCACATGCCCTCAACATGTCTTCAAGTGTTTGAATGGTTCTCTCGGTTTGCCCATCCGTTTGAGGGTGAAACGCCGTACTCATGTCAAGTCGAGTACCCATGGCTTTTTGAAAGGCTTCCCAAAATTTTGATTTGAAACGGGCATCCCTATCGGAAATGATAGAAATCGGCACTCCATGCTTAGATATTACTTCCTTGATGTACAAACGAGCCAAAGTGTCAAATTTATCGGTTTCACGAATGGCTAAAAAGTGAGCCGACTTCGTTAACCGATCTACTATCACCCAAATCGTGTCACGACCGCTTCTTGTCTTCGGTAGCTTAGTAATGAAGTCCATTGAGATATGTTCCCACTTCCATTCGGGCATCACCGGTTGTACCAACAAACCGGGTGGCTTCTTGTGATCGGCTTTGACTTGTAAGCAAGTAAGACACTCACTCACATACCTAGCCACATCACGCTTCATGCCCGGCCACCAATACAAATCTTTCAAGTCAAAGTACATCTTATCCGACCCGGGATGGACCGAATAAGGCGATAGGTGAGCTTCATTCATAATAAGTGTTCTTAAGTCGCCAAAAATAGGAACCCAAAGTCTTTCAACCATGTATAGCCCATTATCATTCTTCTGGTCGAATTGTTGTTCCATGCCATCTAGGTTCTCGTTTCCAAAGTTTTCCGGTAGGGTGGCTTGAATTTGGGCTTCAATGATCCGATCACGAATATTCGGCCCTATCGTGAGGCTCATAGCTCTAGCCCGTCTTGGTTTCACTCTCTCCTTTCGGCTCAAGGCATCGGCTACTACATTTGCCTTGCCCGGGTGATAACGGATGTCACAATCATAATCACTAAATAGTTCTAACCAACGCCTTTGCCTCATATTCAATTTACTTTGGTTGAAGATGTGTTGGAGGCTTTTGTGATCGGTATAAATCACACATTTGGTGCCATAGAGATAATGCCTCCAACACTTCAAAGCAAACACAACCGCTCCCAATTCCAAATCATGTGTCGGGTAGTTCTTCTCATGCACCTTCAATTGACGAGAGGCATAAGCAATGACTTTACCCCTTTGCATAAGAACACAACCCAACCCTTGCCCCGAAGCATCACAATAAACAACAAAATCTTCGATTCCATCCGGTAGCGTCAAAATAGGAGCGTCACATAACATATCTTTAAGAGTGTGGAAGGCGTTTTCTTGTTTTTCGCCCCATTCAAAGTTTCTATCTTTTTTAGTCAAGAGGGTGAGTGGTTGTGCAATACGGGAGAAGTTTTCAATGAATCTTCTATAGTAACCCGCCAATCCAAGGAATTAACGGATCTCGGATGGCGTTTCGGGTCTTCTCCAATTCTTGACCGCTTCAATCTTGCTTGGATCCACATGAATACCATCCTTGCTCACTACGTGACCAAGGAAGTGGACCTCTTCCAACCAAAACTCGTACTTGGAGAATTTGGCATACAACTTCTCTTTTCTTAGTAGTTCAAGCACCTCATGCAAGTGCTCAACATGCTCCTCCTTTGTCTTCGAGTATACAAGTATGTCATCAACGAACACAATGACAGACTTGTCTAAGTATGGTTGACACACCCGGTTCATCAAGTCCATGAACACCGCCGGTGCATTAGTCAACCCAAAAGGCATCACGGTGAATTCAAAATGACCATACCTTGTGCGAAAAGCCGTCTTGGGGATATCATCTTCATGTACCCGGAGTTGATGATAACCCGAGCGAAGATCGATTTTTGAAAAGTGCTTAGCACCTTGAAGTTGATCAAATAAGTCATCGATTCTTGGGAGGGGATACCGGTTCTTCACTGTGAGCTTGTTTAATTCCCGGTAGTCGATACACATTCTGAAGGACCCATCTTTCTTTTTGACGAAGAGAACAGGAGCACCCCAAGGAGATTGACTAGGGCGAATGAAACCCTTCTCTTGGAGTTCCTTGAGTTGAGTTTGTAGCTCTTGCATTTCGGTTAGAGCTAGCCTATAAGGAGCTTTTGCTACGGGCGCGGCTTCAGGGATAAGATTAATACGAAAATCTAGTTCACGAGTTGGAGGTAACCCCGGCAAGTCATCCGGAAAAACATCGGGAAATTCACAAACAATAGGAACGGTCTTCAATTCTACCCTTGTGACGGTAGCACTAAAGACCTTAGAATTTGAGGAATCGGAGATTTCACCTTGAACCCTAAGAATTCTACCGTTAGTCAAAGGTATCTTAACAACTCTCTCACCACAATCAATAGTCGCTTTCACCGCCGTTAACCAATCCATACCCACTATAACATCAAAACTCCCAATATCCAAAGGCATAAGGTCTATGAAGAAATCGACATCTTCCAAGGTCAAGACACAATCGCGAAGTATTTGACTAATTTTAGTTAGTGACCCGTTTACCATTTCAATGTCAAGCACATAGTTTAGAGCACAAGGATGTACATCAATCAAAGGAACAAAATTAGAAGACACGAGGCTATAATCGGCCCCGGAATCAAATAGGACGGTGGCATAGTGACCATTAAGGAGAAAGGTACCTGCTACTATGTTGGGATCGTTGCGGGCTTCATTTACATTGGCCGCAAAGGCTCGGCCGCGTGGTTGCACTTGATGGCCCTGTTGGCCCCGGTTTTGGTTTGGCCCGACCATTTGGAGTTGATTGGGGTGAACGGCTACTTGAACTTGTTGTCCCACCCATCGAGGACAATTATTACGGTAGTGGTCACGGCTACCACATTCAAAACATTCGCCTCTTCTTTGGTTACCTTGAGGAACGGCCCGAACGGGAGCCACATTCATTGGACCCGCCCTTGGAGCTCTACAATTTCTAGCTTCGTGCCCGAGTTGATTGCAATTAAAGCATGCTCCACATTGGTTATTGGCGGGATGATGCCTATTACATCTCCCACAGAAAGGATGAGGCCCAGAATAAGCCTTCTTAGCCGGTTCCACCGCCGCCATCACCCTACCCCTATTAGCATTTCTAGGGTCAAACTTTCCCATCTTCTTTACCCCACTCGACTCTCCCATTTCTTTCCTCTTGTTCGTTGAGGACTTGCTCAAAACACCACTCCTCAACAAATCTTCAGTCACACTCCCGGCTTGGTTAACCGCATTAGCCAAAGAAGTAGGCATGTTAGAGTTTACATATGATCGGACTTGAGGATTCAAGCCCAATATGAACTTCTGGATGGCCTGAGGCTCGGTACTACCAAGTGAGGAATGAGGGTAGACAACTCTTGAAATCGTCTAACATAGCCCTTGTAATCGGCTCCCTCCATGTTGAGATTAGCAAACTCGATGGTCAAGTTTTGTAGTTCATACGGAGGACAAAACTTTGCTTTCACTTTGTTCTTGAAGTCAATCCACTCCAAATTATAAGTCCGTCCCAACGTTATTTCCTGGTTCCACCAACTCAAGGCATCATGTCTAAACATGCCGGATGCGTAGGAAATCCGGTCATCATAGGTGCAATGACTCCTTTCGATCACCGCCTCTATCGCCTCAAACCATCTTATACATTCCGTGGGACCACCTTTCCCATCAAACTCCGGTGCCCCACAACTTTTAAAGTCTTTAAATACACACCCTTGATGGTATCCTCCCTGTTGATTATACATGGGCATACCGTTTCCAATTCCCACCGGTCCCTCTTCTTCATTTTCTTCGGCATGAGGTTGGGCATTTTCATTATGTTCATTTTTTGGAGCTTCGTTGTTTTGAGCCACGTTATTTTGCCCAAGATTTGCCGTGACTTGAGCAATAATGGTTGGCATGATATTGGCGATCGTTTGAGCAATCACCTCGGCCATGTTTGGCTCAGGGACTATTGTCTCACCAATTTACTTTACAAGTATTTTATATTATTGCATTGTTCTTTACTTATTGTCACTTAAATAAGTAATCTATCTAGAACTTGGTATATACTCCTGTAACTGGTCGTCTCCAGTTCAGTGCTTATATTGCAAAGTAACTCCACCATCGACATAGAGGTGTCTTCAGGTAGTACCATCTATTGAGTTGGGACTTATAATATGTGTATGACCATAATTAATTGACAACTCTTTGTTTAAATCATTTATTTCTTCCTGAGGGAAGATTTTGTCATTCACTCCTTCATGAGGGAAGATTTCGACATTGGAATTATTTTCTTTATGGTCAATTTCCTTCTCAGGACCTTTTCTTTTTCGAGGATGTTTATCCTTTGAACCGATTGGTCTCCCACGTTTCAAACGTTTCTGGGATTCTGTAGCCATATTATTATCTTTTTGCTTTATCTGGAATCTCAACTCGAGCTGGAGCATTAGCAGCTGGTATATAAGATTTTGTTACTCTCTTTGTATCAGTAAATGCATCAGGTAATTTATTTGCAATTTCTTGTAGATGCACAATCTTTTGAACCTCTGTCTCACATTGTTTTGTTCTTGTAACACCCCAAGCCGAGGCTCGGAATATCACGGAAATCATATAGCACAAGGTGGAATTACAATAGAACAAGAACTAAATGCAAATAAAGATTCAGTGAATCCATTACAAGACGAAACAAGTACCAAAATACAAAAGGAGCAATAACCATCAAGGTTACAAAGGAGCATTCAAAAGATGGCAATTAATCCTAAGTATAATGCAAAAGAGAAGGTCTATGAATCCTTGATTCATCAAGTCCCATGCCCGGGTTAAACAGCAAGCAAGCAACTATACTCCACGCCCAGGATTAACCTGATTACCTGAAAAGTGTACTAAGCATAGTCAACACAAGGTTGGTGAGTTCGTAGTAATGGTCCACAAGGAACCATAAACAATAATCATAATGTACAAGTAGAGGCTATACGTGACTTACAGTGAGCCTCTAAGTAACACAACAATATCCAATCAACAAAATTTCATAAGTACGTAAATGCGTGTAAATGAATGCTCAATGATATGAATATCAAATGCAAGTACCAAATGCATAAATAAGTCAACATGCCTATCTTATGCGTGAACGCCAGTCACCAATGCAACGATACCCTTCTGTCATCACAATGAACAAGGCTGTATCTCAAAATCATCGAGATATATGTCTATATACTCGGAGTCAGGCACTACATCCAAAATGGGTGCATACATCTATGCACCAGGATGTCGGCAATCCCCTGCCGAGGGTTATCAATAATGTATGCAATGCTTACAATCAAATGTAAATGCATCAGTCATGAACCAACAATCAATATACGATGAACTTGAACCAACAATCAATAATCATAAGTTATAAGCCACTAATCAACATTCAACGAACGTGAACCAACAATCAATAATCACCGATCATAAATCAAATTTCAATTTAAACCAACTATACGTACATACACTTAAGAGGATTCTACTTCCTTCGAGTCTCAGATGCTTATATATAGGGTCACCCGCAGCCTTCCCACCACATCTAAAACCCAATGAAGGTATAACTGACTATCATGTATGTACGTCAATTCCTAATACTAACGAAATACTTAACAAACATAAACCAAGTCAATCAATCAATCAATCAACAACGTAAGTAAACACGCAAGTTTACACTTTCAGCCCGAATCTCAAGCGAGTAGGGAGATACGAAACTCACCTTGTCCGACAAGAAGCTAGTATAAGATTACAAGCGAGTATTACGGTCCACACGTCCACAACCTATAATTATACATCAATATACATAATGTCAACTCTACAATCATAAACAAGTTGGTTTAGCACAATTAGATCAAGTCACAACCCTAAACGCCTTTCCAACTTAAACGAGTAGGAACAAGACGCATTCGACTCGACCTTTTTAGAAATGAGAAAGGATTCATACAAAAATAGTGTTACTACTAGAAACTAGACTCTCTTACGATTCCAACGATAGGTCATATGACTTATTTGGAGTTACGGATCAAAAGTTATTAACATTTGAAAATCGACGCGCATAATTTCACAGAACCTAACCACTGCGCCGCAGTGAGCCATTGCCAAGCTCACTGCGCCGCAGTGAGCTAACCATGAAACGACCAGGCCCTAGCCACTGCGCCGCAGTGGGCTAGCCTAAGCCACTGCGCCGCAGTGGCCCAGTTCTGACCAGAAGCAGCAGCAGCACCAGCATATGCAGGAAAACCTAAACCAAAACCCCCAAATCGACCAAACCAAACCAAACGATTTGTAAAGCCTTGTAACTTGATTTGAAGCATAAATAAACACCATTAACCATAAATAAACATAACCCAATCCACAAATTCAACCAAAACATCAAAATCATACCCAAACCTTCAAACCCTAATTTAAACCCTAATTTGACCTAAAACGAGATTTAAGCCGAATTGTGACCCGAATCCACTTGAAATCAACTAGAAAAATGTAAACAAACATGAAATGATAAATATGGAAGGAGTTTAACTTACCAAAATCTTCACCTAGAGTTCAAATCCGAAAATGAGCTTAAAGAGAAAGTTTCTTGCACCTTGAGACTCCAAAATTTTAGATGATGAAAATACAATGAAGATGATGATACTTATTACCCTATTTCAACTTAACAACAATGATTTACGATGATTTTAAGAGGGGGAGAGATGAGTTCTTGGAGAGTTAGAGAGAAGGTGATAAAGATAGATAGAATAGATGGATAGAAATGAAAGGATAAGGTGGGGATGGGTAACTAGTTGGCTCATGGGTCATGGACAACCCATGGGTCGACCCGTTCCCCCCCCCTAAGCCAATTTACAATTGATTACACAATTAAACGCCAAACAAACATACTAACGACCCGACTAACATACCACATAGTCATGTAATCACAAATGGGCCCAATTATTTCATTCACAAGTTTGTTAGTCAATTTACACAAAAAGTCAACGGGTCAAAATTCACGGATGTTACATTCTGGGATCAAGATATAACAATGAAGGTTCATACCATGAGACATTCATTTCTTTATTTTTATTTTCTCCTCCTAATGTAGGGAAAATTGTCTCATCAAAATGACAATCAGCAAAACGTGCTGTAAAAACATCACCTGTTAAAGGTTCAAGATATCTTATGATGGAAGCAGTCTCATATCCAACATATATTCCCAACCTTCTTTGAGGTCCCATTTTTGTGCGTTGTGGTGGTGCAATTGGGACATATACTGCACATCCAAATATTTTAAGATGAGAAATATTTGGCTCTTGGCCAGAGACAAGTTGTATGGGGGAGTACTTGTGATCTGCTCTTGGTCTCATACGAATTAATGATCCAGCATGTAAAATTGCATGACCCCAAATAGATACAGGGAGTCTTGTTCTCATTATTAATGGTCTAGCTATTAGCTGGAGATTTTTAATTAGTGATTCAGCTAAACCATTTTGTGTATGTACATGAGCAACTGGGTGTTCAACAACAATTCCAACAGACATGCAATAATCATTAAAAGGTGAAAGGATCCCCCAGGCAAATAAAATGCCTCTGTGCACATCTTGTTCCCTTGGAAAATTAATTACAAGACCTTCAACATTAAAAGTTGAAAAGGAATCACCTATGTTTCTTGAAAGAATTCAAGGTGATATATGTGGACCAATTCATCCACCAAGTGGACCATTTAGATACTTTATGGTCCTAATAGACGCATCCAGCAGATGGTCTCATGTATCTTTATTATCAACTCGTAATGTAGCCTTTACAAAATTCCTGGCACAAATTATTAAATTGCGAGCACATTTTCCTGATTATACAATTAAAAAGGTAAGACTTGATAATGCAGAGATAGAATATGCAGAGAGAATTTCTTATATTGTTTCTATATTTATTTATAACACGTTATCAGCACGAGAGTGCTCAGAAGATCAACGAATCAAAGTCACCATATTCAAGGTAAGAATTTCATATATATATATATATATATATATAAAAATATATATATATATTTATCTTATTATTTGTTTCATTTCTATGATAAATTAAAATCAGTACAGGGGACCTATGCTATGGACATAACATTGATAGGACTACTAATATCTAACATTTTATTTATGCATCTAACATTTTATTTATACCATCTAACATTTTATTTATGTACATCTAACATTTTATTATATGCACTAACATTTATTTATGTACCTAACCCTTTTATCCTTATAATATCTAACATTTATATTTATATATATATATATATATCCTAATATTTATCTTATTATTTGTTTCATTTCTTATAGTAATAAAAATGTCAAACATAGCAAAACTTGAATTCACGGCCCTCGATATTTCCGGAGAAAATTATATGACTTGGACAGCAAATGTCAAGAGACATCTGAAAGCAATGGGTGTGTTAGAAACAATATATGAAGGGAACGATTGTTCGGAACAGGATAAAGCTAAAGCTGATATATTCATTCATAAACATATTGATGAATTATTAAAGCATGAGTATTTCAATTTTGATGATCCATATGAATTATGGAAAGATTTGAAAAACAGATTTGATAATCAAAAGGAAGTTTTACTTCCTACAGCTAAAAGTGAATGGAACAGTCTAAGGTTCCAAGATTTTAAAAAAGTGAATGATTACACATCTGCTTTATTCAGGATTTGCTCAAAATTAGAGTTTTGTGGGTATCCTGTTACCGAGGAAGAAAAATTGGAGAAAACTTACTCCACATTCCATGCATCGAATATAAATCTGGCTCAGCAGTATCGATTGCTAAAATTTTATAGATATTCTGAATTAAATGCATATCTCCTGGTAGCAGAGAAACATAACGAGTTTCTTATGAAAAGCCATGAAACTCGTCCCACCGGATCATTAGCTATACCCGAAGCAAATACTGTTCATAATCCTCAGAACAAATGGGAAAACGGCCCTGGGCGAGGCCGAGGCCGTGGTCGTGGCCGTGGTCAAACCCATTTTAGTGGTTACAACCACTCGAACAACAAATATAACCATGGTCGTGGTCGTGGTCGTGGCCGTGGCCATGGTTATGGTCGTGGACGTAGCCAGAGAACAAACAATTACCACAATTCACGTAACAATAATTTTAATCAGCAAAATAAATTCAAAGGTGAAGAAGGTACATCTCATAATGATGAGGGTTGTTACAGATGTGGAAGTATGAATCACTGGTCAAAAAATTGTCGCACACCCTCACATCTGTGCAAGCTATACCAAGAATCTAAAAAAGATAAGGAAGTTAATCATGTGGATAAAATTGATGATGTGAACACTGAGTTAACCAACTCAGATTTTTACAATGAAGAAGAGCATTAAATATTTCTGAACTAAAATTATAATTTCCTGTATCTTTAATAATCATGTTGAAATTTGTTATCTGGGTTTTTTTTTATTTGTTTCTATTCATGTAATATATTCAAGTTTGAAAATATTATGTAAAATTATATGCACTTATTATTTCATCTTATATTTGAAGATTTAAATGAATCCTACTGGAGCAAAAGATCAAACAAGTAATGGAGATTTGTGTATAGCAGATAGTGGTGCCACACATACTATTCTTAAATCTCAAAAATATTTTTATGAATTGAAACCAACAAAAGGAAATATTGATACAATATCAGGTCCAACAGACTTGATAGAAGGAATTGGGAAAGCAAATTTAGAATTACCAAATGGTACGAAGCTTTCAATAGAGAATGCTCTATTTTCCCCAAAATCAACAAGAAATTTGTTGAGTTTCAAGAATATCTATCACAATGGATATGATACCCAGTCAAGGACTGTTGGTAATGAAAAATATTTATATATTGTGAAGAAAAATGACATATTGGAAAAATTGCCAATGCTTAGTTCTGGTTTGCATTATACATATATAAATGTGCCTCAAGCACATATGGCATTCAAAAGAACATATTGTGATCCTGGTATGTTAAATATATGGCATGACCGACTAGGCCATCCAAGATCCACAATGATGAAACGAATCATTGAAAATACACATGGACACCCATTAAAAGGTGAAAGGATCCTCTAGGCAAATAAAATGCCTCTGTGCACATCTTGTTCCCTTGGAAAATTAATTACAAGACCTTCAACATTAAAAGTTGAAAAGGAATCACCTATGTTTCTTGAAAGAATTCAAGGTGATATATGTGGACCAATTCATCCACCAAGTAGACCATTTAGATACTTTAAGGTCCTAATAGGCGCATCTAGCAGATGGTCTCATGTATCTTTATTATCAACTCGTAATGTAGCCTTTGCAAAATTCCTGGCACAAATTATTAAATTGCGAGCACATTTTCCTGATTATACAATTAAAAAGGTAAGACTTGATAATGCGGGTGAATTTACATCACATGCTTTTAATGATTATTGCATGTCTGTTGGAATTGTTGTTGAACACCCAGTTGCTCATGTACATACACAAAATGGTTTAGCTGAATCACTAATTAAAAATCTCCAGCTAATAGCTAGACCATTAATAATGAGAACAAGACTCCCTGTATCTATTTGGGGTCATGCAATTTTACATGCTGGATCATTAATTCGTATGAGACCAAGTGCAGATCACAAGTACTCCCCCGTACAACTTGTCTTTGGCCAAGAGCCAAATATTTCTCATCTTAAAATATTTGGATGTGCAGTATATGTCCCAATTGCACCACCACAACGCACAAAAATGGGACCTCAAAGAAGGTTGGGAATATATGTTGGATATGAGACTGCTTCGATCATAAGATATCTTGAACCTTTAACAAGTGATGTTTTTACAGCACGTTTTGCTGATTGTCATTTTGATGAGACAATTTTCCCTACATTAGGAGGAGAAAATAAAAATAAAGAAATGAATGTCTCATGGTATGCAGATGCAGGTTATTTATCTGATCCCCGTCAAGCAAAATCTCAAACTAGATACTTATTCAAGAATGTAGGAACTGCTGTTTCATGGCGTTCTCAAAAACAAACACTTGTCGCAACATCCTCAAATCACGCTGAAGTCATTGCACTACATGAAGCTACAAGGGAATGTGTGTGGTTAAGATCCATGACACAACACATTCTAACATCTTGTGGGTTAGAGAAAGAAGTAAATCCAACTCCAATCTACGAAGATAATGCAGCTTGTATCTTACAGATGAAAGAAGGATATATCAAAAGTGACAGAACAAAACACATTCCACCAAGATTCTTCTCATATACTCAAGAACTCATTAAAAACAATCAGGTTGAGATGAGACATATTCAATCTAGCAACAATTCAGCAGATCTTTTCACAAAAGCGCTACCTACAGCAATCTTCAGGAAACATGTTTACGATATCGGGATACGACATGTGTACAAATGATAACTTAAGGGGGAGCCAAACACTGCACTCTTTTTCCCTTAGCTAAAGTTTTTTCCCACAGGGTTTTCTTTAGCAAGGTTTTTAACGAGGCAGTAGTTTAAAGCGAAACGTCAAAGTTGAAAAGGAATCACCTATGTTTCTTGAAAGAATTCAAGGTGATATATGTGGACCAATTCATCCACCAAGTAGACCATTTAGATACTTTAAGGTCCTAATAGGCGCATCTAGCAGATGGTCTCATGTATCTTTATTATCAACTCGTAATGTAGCCTTTGCAAAATTCCTGGCACAAATTATTAAATTGCGAGCACATTTTCCTGATTATACAATTAAAAAGGTAAGACTTGATAATGCGGGTGAATTTACATCACATGCTTTTAATGATTATTGCATGTCTGTTGGAATTGTTGTTGAACACCCAGTTGCTCATGTACATACACAAAATGGTTTAGCTGAATCACTAATTAAAAATCTCCAGCTAATAGCTAGACCATTAATAATGAGAACAAGACTCCCTGTATCTATTTGGGGTCATGCAATTTTACATGCTGGATCATTAATTCGTATGAGACCAAGTGCAGATCACAAGTACTCCCCCGTACAACTTGTCTTTGGCCAAGAGCCAAATATTTCTCATCTTAAAATATTTGGATGTGCAGTATATGTCCCAATTGCACCACCACAACGCACAAAAATGGGACCTCAAAGAAGGTTGGGAATATATGTTGGATATGAGACTGCTTCCGATCATAAGATATCTTGAACCTTTAACAAGTGATGTTTTTACAGCACGTTTTGCTGATTGTCATTTTGATGAGACAATTTTCCCTACATTAGGAGGAGAAAATAAAAATAAAGAAATGAATGTCTCATGGTATGCAGATGCAGGTTATTTATCTGATCCCCGTCAAGCAAAATCTCAAACTAGATACTTATTCAAGAATGTAGGAACTGCTGTTTCATGGCGTTCTCAAAAACAAACACTTGTCGCAACATCCTCAAATCACGCTGAAGTCATTGCACTACATGAAGCTACAAGGGAATGTGTGTGGTTAAGATCCATGACACAACACATTCTAACATCTTGTGGGTTAGAGAAAGAAGTAAATCCAACTCCAATCTACGAAGATAATGCAGCTTGTATCTTACAGATGAAAGAAGGATATATCAAAAGTGACAGAACAAAACACATTCCACCAAGATTCTTCTCATATACTCAAGAACTCATTAAAAACAATCAGGTTGAGATGAGACATATTCAATCTAGCAACAATTCAGCAGATCTTTTCACAAAAGCGCTACCTACAGCAATCTTCAGGAAACATGTTTACGATATCGGGATACGACATGTGTACAAATGATAACTTAAGGGGGAGCCAAACACTGCACTCTTTTTCCCTTAGCTAAAGTTTTTTCCCACAGGGTTTTCTTTAGCAAGGTTTTTAATGAGGCAGTAGTTTAAAGCGAAACGTCAAAGTTGAAAAGTATTGCTTCGGGTATAGCTAGTGATCCAGTGGGACGAGTTTCATGGTTTTTCATAAGAAGCTCTTTATGTTTCTCTTCTACCAGGAGATATGCATTTAATTCAGATAATCTATACAATTTTAGCAATTGATACTGCTGAGCCAGATTTATATTCGATGCATGGAATGTGGAGTAAGTTTTCTCCAATTTTTCTTCCTCGGTAACAGGATACCCACAAAACTCTAATTTTGAGCAAATCCTGAATAAAGCAGATGTGTAATCATTCACTTTTTTAAAATCTTGGAACCTTAGACTGTTCCATTCACTTTTAGCTGTAGGAAGTAAAACTTCCTTTTGATTATCAAATCTGTTTTTCAAATCTTTCCATAATTCATATGGATCATCAAAATTGAAATACTCATGCTTAATAATTCATCAATATGTTTATGAATGAATATATCAGCTTTAGCTTTATCCTGTTCCGAACAATCGTTCCCTTCATATATTGTTTCTAACACACCCATTGCTTTCAGATGTCTCTTGACATTTGCTGTCCAAGTCATATAATTTTCTCCGGAAATATCGAGGGCCGTGAATTCAAGTTTTGCTATGTTTGACATTTTTATTACTATAAGAAATGAAACAAATAATAAGATAAATATTAGGATATATATATATATATATAAATGTTATATATTATAATATAAATGTTATATGCATAAATAAATGTTAGATGCATAAATAAAATGTTAGATGCACAAATAAAATGTTAGGTGCATAAATAAAATGTTATGTCATAGCATAGGTCCCCTGTACTGATTTTAATTTATCATAGAAATGAAACAAATAATATAAATATTATTATATATATATATGAAATTCTTACCTTGAATATGGTGATTTTGATTCGTTGATCTTCTGTTATAAATCTTATTATTACAAATGTATAAAGAAATAATGGTGATGAAGATAAGAAGAAGTTTTAGAGTTTTAGAGCCAGAGAGATTGTTTTTGTCTAAAGAATGTCTCCTCTCTTTCTATTAGCATAGCACATCATATATATATATATAGATACAAAAGCATATAGAACAATATTTCCTCACCTACTATATATGTCTGTTTCTAATAATTCATAACACTCCCCCTCAGACATATAACTATCATTTACTTTATCAATAATTCATATGTTTCATGTTGAATGATACTTTTCAACTTTGACGTTTCGCTTTAAACTACTGCCTCGTTAAAAACCTTGCTAAAGAAAACCCTGTGGGAAAAAACTTTAGCTAAGGGAAAAAGAGTGCAGTGTTTGGCTCCCCCTCAAGTTATCATTTGTACACATGTCGCATCCCGATATCATAAACATGTTTCCTGAAGATTGTTGTAGGGAGCGCTTTTGTGAAAAGATCTGCTGAATTGTTGCTAGATTGAATATGTCTCATCTCAACCTGATTGTTTTTAATGAGTTCTTGAGTATATGAGAAGAATCTTGGTGGAATGTGTTTTGTTCTGTCACTTTTGATATATCCTTCTTTCATCTGTAAGATACAAGCTGCATTATCTTCGTAGATTGGAGTTGGATTTACTTCTTTCTCTAACCCACAAGATGTTAGAATGTGTTGTGTCATGGATCTTAAC
>CM067175.1:86187614-86199835 GCA_034093135.1 Erigeron breviscapus | reverse complement strand
TCCTTCCAAAGGGAAGAAGCTGAAATGGGTCCAGATAGAGGTCAAGCTGTTGAAGGACCATCTGGTGATGATGTACAGATCATTGAGGCTGTACAACCCATTAGACAAGTTGCTCCAGAAGGTCAAGGTACAGAAGTTGTTGAACCTTCCAGACGACCTAGAACAAACAGGCGTCTGATGAGAGCAGGACTTCAGGTGAATCCTGAAAGACATCCTGGTGATGTTATGAATCTAGATGGATTGCCAATTTATGAACAAGAGGTTGTTGAGCAGGTTGTTGAGGAAATTGAAGATGTTCAGACTGATAAACATGCTTCTGGTGAGCAAGAGGCTCCACTGGACTTGAATGTAGATGCTGGTGAGCAAGTATATGTAGAGACTGGTGAACAGTCTGGTGAACAGACAGTTGGGACTGTTCCAGAATGGGATGATGTTGACTCCCCAATGTCTGAAGGTTTTGATGCAAACTTGAATTTTCTAGGTGAAGATGTACAAGAAGAAGAAAATCTACCAGAAATGCCAACACCTCCACCAGAAATGCCACCACCACAATCAAACATACCACCACCACCACCACCTTCAATTCAGAACACACTCAATACTTCACTCCAGCAACCACTCAACCTTCACAATCTCAACCTCCACCTCGTGCGCCGGAGTCACCAGTTGCAACATCTGAAGCTGCAACTGAAGAGGACTGGGCACAAGTTCCTCTAATGACCAGATTACCCTCAACTCTTTGAACCTCCCAGTGGTCTCTCCACTTCATCTTCTGCCGAGGTCCAAGGCCTTTTAAGTAAGGTGGCGGACCTGGAGAGATCACTCCAGACTTCATCTCAGGTTATTCTGACTTCAAATCATTATTATCAAATAACCTGGCATCTGAGATGAATGTCTTTGCTAGGAATGAGAAGCTGGTTTATGAGAAGCTTGATGAACTGGTACTGGCCACAAACAAAAACACTGAAACTTTCAAAGTGGCAGTCCAGGGTCTAGAGACAAGGTTGGTTAATTCTGTTCAGACTGCAGTCACTGGCGAACTGGCAGGTCTGAAAGAAGATGTTCAGAATTTGGTTTTCAGGGTCAGTTCTCTGGAGAGTAGACCCACACTAGACCAGGGTGCAGTTGTCAGTACTATAAGTGATGAATGTACAAGGAAGTTCAGAAACAATATGTTGAAAGAATTATGTGAAGAAGTTTCTGGGACTGTTCTTCGTAGCATTCATGATGGGGTCTTACCCCAAATAGACAACTTACTGGATGAAAAATTGCCAAAACACTTGCCTGAAGCTGTTACAAATGTTCAGAAGGAAGTGCAGGCACTTAAGAAAGTTGTGTCTGAAACAACTCCAGTAGCAGGTACAACATTTGGTGCACTGGACAGACATATGCTTGAAGAATTATGGAATGATCTCAAGTCAAGAACTGGTGATCATTCCAAGGGGGAAAAGTCGTCTGGTGACCAAACACTGAAGAAATTGTCACAAAGAGCATATGGCACTGAAGCCGGGCTAACTGAAGGAGCTACTGGTACTGAAGCCAGTGAGCCCCAGTTTGAGTCCTTCCCAGATATTCCATCAACTCTGAAGTCAGTTAAGGGAAAACAACAAATGGAATCTGGAGAGGAAAAGCAAACTGGTGAAGATGCTGATGATGAAACATCCAAGAAACTAGAACAAGAATGCATCATGATAGAGATTTTCAAAAGAAATCAAAAAGATGAACTGCTGGCCCATCAAAGGGAGATGGCAACAATGGGTACTCTGGATTCTTACAATGCTGGCAGGTTAGGCATTAATATTGAAGTGTATAAAAAGATGAAGGATGACCCCAGAGTTCATCAATGTTTGAGTTTATTGGATGATGTTCATGTACGCTCTTTCTACGCTGAAGAAGAACAAGTCTATGATTCGATAATTTATGGCGTGAGTGTACCAGAACTCATCAGACAAAGAAAGGATGAACTGGTAAGTCTCCAGAAAAAGACCAGAAAGAATGCTGGTGCTCTGGAGATAGAGTACAGAAGAGACTTACTGGTTTACCAAATTGACTGCCAGACAGATCAAAGCAATCAAAGATGCTGATGTAAGCAATTTCATTCCCCTGGACACTTTTCGAAAAATAAATCGTCAAGAACTCCAATCTGCTGTAGAGCAAAGGAGAGTGTCCAAGGAAACTGAATCATTGATCCAGCAAGCCAAGCTGAATGAAAAATACAATGAGATGTTGAATTTCAGGGCTGATGCCAGAAGGATCACTGGTGCTGAAATCAAATTGGCTGAAGATCATGAAGGCATGTCTAAGTTTGAAGTAAAGTTGACCAGGGAGGGTAACTTTACTGATGAGAGGAAAAGTACTTCAGTCCAAGCCTTTGGATGGAGTGAACTGAAGGAAATCGCTTTAACGTTCAGGGGGAAGACAAATGTGTCGACTGATGTTAAGGCATTTCTGAAAAGGGTGGAAAAAGGTATGGAGAAGAAAGCAACAGATGGAAGTTGCAATGGGCATAAGATCACCAGAATCAATACCATCTTCTCCATCACCAAAGAGAAAGGCTACTGAAGATGCTCCAGGACAGACATCAAAAAGAAGGGCCTGACTCTTATTATTTACTTATTGTAAATTATTGTCTTATGAAAATTGTATACTATTTATCAGTTGATGTATGTAATAATAGTTGCAATTTTTGATTCATATAAGTAAATGATCAGATTTAGTCTAAGTTAGAACTTAATGATGAAACTGAAAACACTCATGATCTATAAAGTGTTTTCCAGTAACTTAGATTATTTAGACAAATCGAAACTTGTGTTTTTCAAGCATACAAAATGTATAGATTCAAGCTTGAAAACACTTGCATTATTTCTAAACAAATAGGGGGAATTTGTTAGGTCCAGATTTAGTCCAGATTTACTGGACTCGCTCCAGGCTCGACTACTGGAGCCTTACTGAAGATCTGTCCAGAAACGTGTTCTACTGGACCTACTCCAGACTTGGAATCTGGAGTCCCTCTGAAGATTTGTCCAGAAATAATGGAAGGCCAGTGAGCAAAATACTTGTATAGGAAATCTGGAGTATTCTCCAGATGAGCTCACTGGACTTCACCCAGTCCAGATCAACTCTACTGAAGACATTCTGACTGAAGTCAAAGACTGAAGTCTGAAGAAAGAAGACTGACAAATGCGGAGTCCACTGGAAAGTCTTACCAGATCTGTACACTGGAGGATTGTTAGTGTTCTAGACCCTACAAGTTTGAACACTGATATCGAAGATTGACTTATGCCTTTACACACTTTCCAAAGAACAATCCACTTGTTCTTTACAAAGTATACGTGTGTAAAGATGGTTGGATAAAAGGATACATAGTCATATTGATGTGACTTTATCCTTATTCCTTATCCAATACATTTAATGTTCTTGTCGGATCATTAAATGTATGCAACCATATTTGTACGAAACAAAATTCACTGGTGAATTTTGTTGCCTATAAATACAAAGTCATTTCTTTGAGAAAATACTTTTAAGCATACACTTTGCATGAAAGTGAATTTGTCCAAATACTCTCGATCTTAAACTGGGATACTTCACAACTTTAAGTATCTCGATCCAAAAGAGTTATTTGACAAATATAGATCATTTGTAACTCATAGGTTGTTAGGATACATACTTATTTGTATTATCTTGATTCCGCAACAACCTTGTGTTTTATTTAACATCATAAATAAAATACACCATTGAAATACATAATGTTCCACTTTACTTGTTTATTGCTTTAAGTCTTGTATTACTTTGTTTATATATTCTTGCATTTATTTACAAGTAATACTAGTCCATTCTAGTGCTTATTAGACTTGTTGTATTATACACTTTCCTGGTTAACCATCGAACTTAAGGGACTCACACCAACTCAACTCGATAATTTGAATTAACAATGAAGCTTTTGTTGGTGTAATTGATGAACCAACTTTCAAAAAAATGATTTGACACAAAGTGAGAAATACCAACTGACAGCCCAAGCTCTTTTTTTTTTTTTCTATTTTTTTTTCTTTTTCTGTTTTTCAATTCTTTTATTCTCTTTTTTTTGTGAGCTACTTTTACTCTGACTAATTGGTATTCTCTTATAGGCATAAGTGTCAAAAGGGCAAGTAAAAGTGGTCTTCTCTTGGTCCTTGGGGTCAATGGTATTTGGAAGTACCCGGAGAACCCATCCAAAAAGCAAAAATACTCGTTACCGGCGAGCCGTTCGAGCATTTGATCAATAAAGGGCAAAGGAAAATGGTCTTTGCGGGTAGCATCATTCAATCTCCGATAATCAATACACACCCTTCACCCCGTGACAGTCCTAGTGGGAACCAATTCATTTTTGTCATTCAAAATTACGGTCATCCCACCCTTCTTCGGTACACAATGTACCGGACTTACCCATGGACTATCCGAGATGGGGAATATGATTCCCGCATCAAGCAACTTAATTATCTCCTTTTTAACCACATCTTTCATATTTGGATTTAACCTTCGTTGCCTTTGCACAACCGGTTTCACATTATCAACAAAGTTTATGGTGTGTTTGCAAAATTCTGGACTTATACCCGGAATATCGGAAATTTTCCATGCAAAGGCCTTTTTATGGGCCTTAAGGACGGTCATAAGTCTAGATTTCTCATCCTCCATTAATGAGGATGAGATGACAATGGGTAAAAGAGATGTACCTTCCAAATATGCATACTCAAGATGGTCCGGAAGTGGTTTGAGCTCCAAGTCGGTAGGAGGATTCTCTACCGAGGTTAGCACCCGTGTGCTATCACTACCCGTGATCTCTTCATAGGTCTCGTCCTCCGGTGGAGTTTCATCAACACTTAATGCCATAATCTCTTGCATCATATCTCCAACCAACTCTTGCTCTTCTTCACTGCAAGCTAGCAATGCTTCACCTTTTTCCATATCCAAGAAATCCATGAGCTCTTTCTCCAAAGCATCTTCTTCTTCAATCACATCTAACCTGAAACAAGTTTCATCACAAGAGTAAGGTTGCTTTAGTGCTCTATCAACATTAAAAACAACTTGGTCATTACCGACACCTAGGGAAATTTCCTTAGCCTTAACCAGGATGATAGCATCCGCGGTCATAAGAAATGGTCGGCCAACAATGAGGGGGACTTTGGCATCCGCCTCCATCTCAAGAATAACAAAGTCAACCAGAAATATCATGTACCCCACCTTAATTTGCAAATTTTCCGCTATCCCCATGGGATATTGGAAAGAACGATCCGCGAGCCTAATGCTCATACGGGTAGGGGTCAACTCTCCTAGAGACAACTTTCTATAAACGGAATAAGGCATCAAATTGATACTAACCCCAAGATCGGCCAATGCCTCACACAAATAAGCACCAAAAGAACAAGCAATTAGAAAACTCCCTGGATCTTCCAATTTGGGAGGAATATGATTCTGAATGATTGCTGAACATTCGGCACTCATAACTGCAGTCTTAGCCTCTTCAAGCTTCTTCTTGTCACTTACAAGTTTGATGTGACCAATTTATACATATCTCCCACATCATTATTGGCCATTTTATTAAGTGTTTTAAGTCGATTTTGTGTGCATTTGGCGCGTTTATGTTGTTTGTTAGTGTTTCCAGGCTCTAAACAGGTTACGTGTCCATTTGGTGCAATTTCGGATGATTTCTGAGGCCAAGAAGTTGATTTGTGAGTTCGAGAGTTGTTTAAAGTTGAGAGAGATAGAAAATTTCAGCAAGTTCATAGTGAAAAGGTTGTCTTCGGATCAACAGGATTGGACTGCGCCGCAGTGGGAGCATCACCAACCCACTGCGCCGCAGTCGGCTAGTGGAAAAGTGAGAACTCGGTCAACAGTTTTAGACTGCGCCGCAGTGGGGGTGACCAAGGCCCACTGCGCCGCAGTCAGACAAGGTGGAAAACGAGCACCTAGATCAGTTAATATCCACTGCGCCGCAGTGGGGGCATCACTCGCCCACTGCGCGCAGTGGGACGACGGGCTGAAGGGCTTTTGGCCGATGTTTGCATCAGATTTCCAAGGGGTATAAATAGAAAACAAAAACCTAATTCCCAATTTATCCAAATCTTTCTAAGAGCTGCTCTCCAAGGGATTCCTTCAAGGATCAAGGGTAGATTTCTTCGTCCGATTCATTGAAGATTCACGGGCACCCACTTAGATCGTATCTATTTTATTGTCTTGCAATTTCAATTTCAAGAACGATTGGTACATCATGTTCTTCTTTTATTTTGATTGTTATTTTAAATTAATCATGAGTGGCTAAACATTCAATCATCCACCTTGAGGAAACTAGACGAATGATGTGATTGCTATATGTTTTAATCCAAAGAGTTGATTTCAATTATCGTTGTGTCGAGATCTTGATGATTTAATTCCTTTTTATATATTATTATGATATTGGTGGCATGTGTGTTCTTCGTTAGTGGTACTAGTTGGATGCATATGTGATTTTCAAATGGTTGTTTGTCTATGAGCAATTATCACTAGTTCATGGTATGATAGTGAATATCATTTTAATAAAGGAGTCATTTTGTCAACGTGTTTTATAACGGTTGGTGGTACCACTTTATCTTCACATAGGCACAATTGTTACTTCGGTAGTCAAGCAAACTAATTGTTGGTAAGGTTGTCTAGGCATTGGTGGTACCGGCTTGGGTAATTAAACTAGCAACTTAGGTGATTGGGTAATTTGCTCACGGTTGGTGGTGCCACGTGAGCCCCTTAATCCTTTTACGATTATCTTTTCAACTCAATGAATTTGGTCTTAATTGAATGCAATCATGTTTGAAGTCTAGCGAATTCAAGGTGGATGATCTTTATTAATATTGTCTGAAGCTTTTCTTTACTTTTATGCGTTTTGTCTTTTAAATTTATTTTAATTTAATTGTCAAAGTGAGACTCGAAGCAACCCCCTGTTTTCCAAACCATTTTATTAAACAACTAGTTCAAACCAATCCCCGAGAATGAACACGGACTTACCTCTTAACTATATTGCATACGAACGGGTCCACTGCCCGATAGTGTGTAGTAGTGAGTTTCTAGGTATTTCTAGTTTATAATTTTTAACCTCGATTTAGCACATCAAGTTTTTGGCGCCGCTGCCGGGGATTGTGTGCCGATTTAGTTGTTAATTTAGTGGTTTGATCCTTTCTCACGCGTGAGAAAGTTACTTGTTTATTAGTTCAGTTTTCTTTTCTTATCACAGGTGCATTTTACGTGTTTGTGTTAGTTGTGTGTTTGCAGGCATATTTCTTTAGTTGATGAACTTGCGTTCTTCGGGTCTCCCTTTGAATAGTCCTTTGTCTACTTCGAGAAGACCAAGGGGGCGTAGGTTTAACTTCACTGAGCCATCAACACCTATACCGACACCATTTTCACCTATAGCTAAACCCACTCCTGATTCGGACGAGGAAGGGTTCTTTTTAGACGAGTTTTTCTATTTAGAAGTTAAGCAAGAGGAAATGGGTGACGAACAACCAAGGGGTCCAAATGACACTCGCTATGGCGAGAGGGTTCGAACTATCCCAACGGGCCGTGGTTCTGCCATTAGACCTCCGGCTATTGATCACACTTTCGCTTTGAAAGGAAACCATCTAAAGAGCATAGAAGAGCATCAATTTTATGGGAAACGGAAATGGGATCCTTACCAACACTTGGATAGGTTTGAAAAGTTGGCTCGGCGATATCAATATGGGCAAAACCAAATGAATGTCGTGAAACTTGAGACATTTCCCATGTCAATCACCGGGGAAGCACTTGATTGGTTCAATGATCTTCCAGAAAATTCTATTACTACTTGGAACCAACTCAAGGAGGCTTTCATTGGTGAGTTTTATTCACTTAGAACTCAAAGAAGGTTGGAGAACATGATTAGATCTTTTGAACAAGATGATGGAGAAGATGTTGTTGAGGCTTGGATTCATTTCAAGGAAATGTTGAGAAATTGTCCAGGTCATGATTTGACTAGGGAAAATTATGTGGAGCTTTTCTTTGATGGGTTATATAAAAAGTCTAAACGAGAATTGGGATATGCTTTCGGGGGTAGTTTCAATAACATTACACCCAATGAAGGTTATCAAATCTTGGAAGACATGGCGAAGGATAGCTCAACTTTGGATGATGAAAGGTTTTTGAAGAATGAAAGAAAGATGAAGAGAGGTACTAACCAAGGGAGGTTGCTAAGGTTGAAGCTAGCAATGACCCAGGGGTTATTGGAGAGATTAGGGCGCTATCTGAGCGCATGGAAAAGGGGTTTGCTACTTAAGAGAATAGGTTTGGAGCAATTGAGAGGGATGTTAAGGTAGTAGCCGATGGGTGTGATCATTGTGGTGATATGCACTATTCTGATGAGTGTCCAAATCGGGCACCTGAAGATGTGAGTTATGTTCAAAATCAACCCCAAGGGAATTTCTACCGCAACACCGGTTTCCAGAACCGGCCTTCAGGTAATACTTCTTATAACTCTTCTTTTCAGTCTAATAATTCTCATTTTTCAGGTAATAGTTGGCAAAGAGATAATTATCAGAATCAGCCACAACAGTAGACTCAGCAAGGACAAGGATCAGGTTCTTCTTCTTTTAATGCTGATCCTAATGCCGAGTTGAGAGAGATGATGAAGCAGTTGGCTAGTAACCAAGTTGAAACAAATACTAGCATTCAAATGATCAGGGAGGATACCAAGACTTTGAGTGAGAGCTTGGATCAGTTAAGTGGAAAGGTGGAGATCAACATGAAAAACCAGGGAGTTAATTTCAAGGATCTCGAAAGTAGGATGGCCGCTCTTGCTAGGCCTACGGGGACTCTTCCTAGCAACACGCAGCAAAATCCTAGACCTCAGTTTAGTCAAGGACAGAATCAGGGACTGAAATACACTCCACCTCCAGTCCGCAATGAGTAAGCCAAAGCCATCACCACTCGTACTGGTAGGTCTTATGACTCACCTCCTATGCCTAATGTTGTTGTTTCAGATGTGCAGGATAAAGGAGTGATGATGATGAGGTTGATGAAGAGATTGAAATGGAGGAAGATTCAACCGTGAAGACTCCGGTCACTCCACCAAAACCGGATGTGGTTCCAGAGGTTAAACCATACAAGCCAAAGATACCATTTCCACAGAGGTTCAAAAAGGCAAAGCTGAAGGAGCAATATAACAAGTTTGTGAAGATGATTACAAATGTTCACATTAATGTGCCTTTAGTTGATCTTATTCAGGGGATGCCCCATTATGCCAAGTTCATTAAGGAGCTTGTGACTTACAAAGGAAAGATGGATGAGGTGAAAGCTACTTATCTTAATGCCGAGTGTTCTGCTATCTTGCAGAACCGCATCCCACCTAAGCTTGAAGATCCAGGGAGTTTCCTTATTACTTGTTCTATTCGTACTTACTTGTAAGGCACTTGCTGATTTAGGTGCTAGCATTAATTTGATGCCTTACTCGGTTTGGAGTAAGTTGGCTCTAGGAGTTTTGAGACCTACCCGCATGAGTATTAGATTAGCTGACCATTCTTTTCAGTATCCCATTGGGATTGCTGAAAACATGACTGTCCGGGTAGGCCATATTGTTTTTCTTGTTGACTTCGTTATCCTCGAGATGGAGGAAGATACGCAAGTCCCTCTTATTCTTGGACGCCCATTCCTTAATACTGCGGATGCTATCATCCGTGTGAAGGATAAGGAAATTTCCTTAGGCGTAGGAACTGATAGGATTGTGTTTAATGTTGAAAAGTTATCAAGCATTCATATTCTAATGATGAGACTTGTTTCAGGATTGATGTCATTGATGATGCATTGGATCAAGAATTTCAGGACTTCATGGAGACAGATATTGGAGAGGAGGAGATCGCTAATTTAGGATCGGGAGAAATTTCTGATGAAGCTTTGTTTGCAGAGGTCATGGAACTGAGTTTGGATGAATCACCTCCCGAGGATGAGACTTTTGAGGAGGTAGTTGCTGACGGGAGTTCAAGGGTACCTAACTCTGTTGATGTACCACCTACTGACTTGGAGCTTAAGCCGCTTCCAGACCATCTAGAGTATGCATATCTGTCAGGTGAGTCTTCTCTTCCAGTGGTTATCTCGTGCTCACTCTCGAGTGATGAGAAAGACCGTCTCATGTCTGTTCTTAAAGCTCACAAGCGGGCTTTTGCTTGGAAGACCACAGATATTCCAGGTATTAGTCCTAATTTTTGCCAGCATAAGATTGATTTTCTTGATGATGTTAAGCCCGTTGTCCAGAGACAAAGGCGGCTGAACCCTAATATGAAGAAGGTTGTTAAGAAAGAGGTTATTAAGCTTCTTGATGCAGGAATTATTTTTCCTATGGCTGATAGTCCTTGGGTTAGTCCTGTTCATTGTGTGCCCAAAAAGGGGGGCATGACAGTTATTGAGAATGATAATAAGGAGCTTTTGGCCACTAGGACTATTTTTTTTGTATTTAAGCTTTTTTTTTTTTTTTTTTTTTTTTTTTTGATAATAAGGAGCTTTTGGCCACTAGGACTATTACGGGTTGGCGGGTTTGTATAGATTACCGTAAGCTTAATGATGCCACCCGCAAGGATCACTTTCCACTTCCTTTCATTGATCAAATGTTGGAACGTCTTGCAGGTAATGAATATTTTTGTTTCTTAGATGGGTTTTCCGGGTACTTTCAAATACCCATTGATCCAAAGGATCAAGAGAAAACCATGTTTACTTGTCCATTTGGCACTTTTGCTTATCGGCGAATGCCGTTTGGTTTGTGTAATGCCCCTAGTACCTTTCAAAGGTGCATGATTGCTATTTTCCAGGACATGCTTGAAACTTCCATGGAAGTTTTCATGGATGATTTTTTGTTTTTGGGGATTCTTTTCATTCTTGCTTGAGTAATTTGGATAGGATGTTGGAACGGTGTGAGAGGGCACACCTTGTTTTGAATTAGGAAAAGTGCCATTTTATGGTGACCGGGGGAATTGTTTTAGGGCATAAAGTGTCTAAGGCCGGGATTGAAGTTGATAGGGCTAAGATAGATGTTATAGCCAAATTACCCCCGCCTTCCAATGTGAAAGGGGTAAGAAGTTTTCTTGGACATGCAGGTTTTTATCGTCGATTTATTAAGGATTTCTCAAAGATTACTCGTCCTATGACCCAACTGTTGGAGAAGGACGTTCCTTTTGTTTTTGATGATGTTTGTTTGAATGTTTTTTAGGTATTGAAGGAGAAGTTGAATGATTCTCCTATCATGGTAGCTCCAGATTGGGAATTGCCTTTCGAGTTGATGTGTGATGCAAGTGACTATGCTGTGGGAGCCGTGCTTGGGCAAAGGGTTGATAAGCATTTCAAGCCCATTTACTTTGCTAGTAAAACTTTGAACCCCGCTCAGCAAAACTACACCACTACTGAGAAGGAGTTGCTTGCCGTGGTCTTTGCCTTTGATAAGTTTAGATCTTATTTGGTGTTGAGTAAGACCATAGTTTTCACTGACATTCAGCCCTTAAGTACCTGTTCTCGAAACAGGATGCTAAACCCAGTCTTATCCGTTGGATTCTTTTGTTGCAAGAATTTGACATTGAGATAAAGGATAAGAAAGGGGCTGAAAATTTGGCTGCCGACCATTTGAGTCGTTTGGAAGATCCTCACCGGGAAGAACTTCGTGATGGGGAGATCAATGATCACTTCCCCGATGAGTCTTTAATGTTTATCTCTAACTCTGATGATGCTCCTTGGTTTGCAGATATAGCTAATTATTTGGTTGCAGGTGAGATACCTAATGATTTCACGTACCAGCAGAAGAAGAAGCTCATATCAGATGTTAAGTATTATTTTTGGGACCATCCATACTTGTTTCGTGTTTGTGCAGATGGTATGATTAGGAGATGTGTTGCTGGAAGTGAGACTAGAGAGATCTTGGATGCTTGTCACTACGGGCCAACTGAGGTCATTACGGTCCTTCAGTTACTGGTAAGAAAGTTTTTGATGCAGGTTTCTATTGGCCAACAATTTTCAAGAAGGCTCAAACTTTGGTAGAGACTTGTGAACATTTGTCAAAGACAAGGGAGCATTACTAAGCGGGATGAGATGCCTCAACAAAGCATTCAGGTATGCGAGGTATTTGATATTTGGGGTATTTCTTCTTTTTTTTTTTTTTTTTTTTTTTTTTTTTTTTTTTTTTTTTTTTTTTTTTTTTTTTTTTTTCCTTTTTTTTTCCTTTTTTT
>CM067175.1:86102765-86186614 GCA_034093135.1 Erigeron breviscapus | reverse complement strand
GTGCTCAAGTTAAGTCTAGTACCTAATGCTTCTTGAAGTGACTGCCAAAAGTCAGATGTGAAGCGAGGATCTCGATCTGACACGATTGATAAAGGGACGCCGTACTTGGTCACAATATCTTCTATGTAAATCTCAGCGAGTCTCTCCAGTGAGTAGTCATCACGAATTGGGAGGAAACGAGCTGATTTCGTCAGTCTGTCTACGATAACCCAAATAGAGTTATGGTTGTCTTTTGTACGAGGTAGTTTCATGATGAAATCCATGGTAATATCTTCCCACTTCCACACCGGGACTTCCAATTGTTTCAATAAACCGGAAGGTTTCTGATGTTCGATCTTAACTTTAGAACATGTCAGGCATCTGCTGACGTACTCGTAGATCTCTCTTTTCATCCCAGGCCACCAATAGTCTAGTTTCAAGTTCTTGTACATCTTGTCTGCGCCCGGATGAATCGAGTACCTTGAACTGTGGGCTTCCTGCATGATGATCTCCCTAACACCATTGACTGTAGGGATCCAAACTCGGTTGTTGAACTTCCTGACTCCTTCGTCATCAATTTCCAGTTCTTGAGCGATTGGGCCTAACCGTTCTGCCTTTAGGTTTCCTGGCCTCAATCCGATCTCTTGATCTGTGATCACCCGTTGTCTTAAGTCTGTACGATCTGCTTCTTTGATAGATAAGATTTTGACTCGTTCTTTTCTGCTCAGAGCGTCCGCTACAACATTCGCCTTTCAGTGGCAGAACGGTGAATCTATAAGTGCCATATTTACAAATTGATATGGAGTTTCTCATTGAGGCAATAGCTAAATAACTTACAATTTTATACTGGCTTTTTAAACATCTCTACTAAATACAAAACCTGAAAGGCACTTGACTGCACCAGAGCGTCCTGGCTCGGTCACTTATTAAAAGCGCTTTAACATGTTTACTCAAAAGTGGGTCAGTTTGAGTTGTGTTATATCTCAAACAGGTCAAATGCATAAAATGAGCTAAATGGGGAGTGAATCAAAAGAATCAAATGGGTTGGAAGTCATCTAAAGTCTACTTTCTTAATGTATAAAACCTCCAAAACTGCTTTTATTAAA
Source organism: Erigeron breviscapus (assembly GCA_034093135.1). Taxonomy (NCBI): domain Eukaryota; kingdom Viridiplantae; phylum Streptophyta; class Magnoliopsida; order Asterales; family Asteraceae; genus Erigeron; species Erigeron breviscapus. The sequence goes on along the minus strand of CM067175.1, from coordinate 86,185,529 downwards.
AAATCTAGCTTCTTAATGTAGTAATATTTACTTTGTAATCATACTGAACAGGCCATCACATCAATTATTTATAGAAGACAAAAACATGTGTTAACGGGCTAAACAAGCCAGACTTGGCCCATTTCCATCGGCACTAAAAAGACTGTTTCAACCCAAACCTGTTTTGACTTGTTACCAAACAAGACGGCCCTGCCACCACTACTGACTATCGTCCATTAATATTCCCAAATAAAGCATACCTCAGACTCAGGAAACACAGTTTCCCCACCCTTTTGTACATTAGATAGATACATTAGCACGGTGGCAATCCTGTGACCACCCAACGCTTGATTGGCTTTATCATGAAAGTAATCCCAATGTGGCTCGTATTTTTGACCATGTTCGTAATGCAATATTTGCATAGACTCTCCATTTTCAACAGGAAGAAACGTCCAGGCAGAAATCCTTGATTCAACACCAGCTACTACTTCATCCTTCAAACATCCACAGGTGGTTGTCAGAAAATAATAATTTCATAACTTGATGAAGCTCAAAACGAAAACCTCTCAATCATGTGTCATTCATAACTTGGTTTAGTGGTGTTGTTGTAGCCTGCATGCTATTGGTGATTGTTATCATTGTTGGTCATTTCGTGTATTGGGGTCCCCAGGGCTAGTTTGGGTTTGCATCAAAAACACCGTGGAGTGAAAACCGGTGGCTCGGCCTCCATTGGTGGAGATTTTTCTTATGTCTCGAGTCACTTGTAATTGGCATAAGTTTTTTCATCCCTTTTGCAAACTTAGCAATTTTAGTCCCGGGAGCCGGGAGGTATCTAGATTGTGTAGTTGGTTTGATGTCTAGATATTGGTGTTTGTAGTTTAAATTCTCTTACACCTTGCTAGTTGACCGTTTATAATTTAATATTTTCCGTTCAAAGAAAAAGTTACCAACTCATAATACAATAACCGAAATCTCTTTGACTTTTGAAATCTGGAAAAACACAATAACAAATACACAAAAACTAACCCAATGGTTCAGAATCAAAACCTTAAGAACCGTAGCAAGAATTATAAGAGCCAATATTACATGTGGTCGTCTGTTTGAACTAATCGAAGACTAAGGGGTATACGGATGTGTATCAAAACTGATACAATAATCAGTTTAGAGCTTAAAATTCCATGATCATCTCATTTCTGATTATCTCATTGATGTAAAGTTACCAAGTATTGATAACTATCCCAAACCTTAAGCCCATAAATATCTCAGTATCTGATTATTCAGATCATACTAATCATTTTAAGGGCACATCCAGACACTCCCTAAGATAGATCTAAATCGCCTAATACAGAAGATGGTGCCGAGTCCTACTTCAAAGCCGAAAAATATCTCACCAACTGTTTTCTATAGAACCAAAAATAAAATGTTGCATTTCAAAGGACTAAAAAGCGGTTCATTCCATACAATTCCAAGCGAGTAGATTTCTGTTAAGTTCTAACGTTATGGGACTTGAAACCAAATGGAATATAAATCAGCATATACAACAGACAAAGCTAGTAATGAAGATTTTAGCTTACTTGAGCTTTATTAAGAAACATCCCCGAGCTTGTTCGAACCTCACTTTCGATACTCTTACCGGATTCATTATCAGCAACCATAGATTTCTCAAGCTTATCCTTTGCCTAATCACCCAAAATTCATATCATATTAGCAAATGCATTTGCTTCTTTTTCCACATAAAAATAAAAGTCATTAATGCCACCTATAAAATCACAATAATGTGAAATAACCAGTTGCTTAAAGTCAAAAAAAAAATTCAATAAAGTGCACATCCAATTATCCAAATAGTCCCTAAAATCCATAAAAATGTAATTTATTTTTTTAACAAAAAACTATAAGGATTATCTCTATCTCTACTAGTCTACTACATTATAAAGCATTTGTTCCCTTCATTTTTTCAACTTTAAGTAAGTGAAAACCCCAAAATACCCATATCACTTATTCATAATACCTTTAGAAGAAATCTCAACCACTCATTTTTTCTCTCTCCTCAAATCTCAACCACTCATTTTTTCTCTCTCCTCCATAAATCATTTTATTTCTCTAATTCATTCAAAATCTTTTATCTCAAAAACTGTACATCGATAAATTATAAAAATTATATGGGTGTTCTTAAAATTTCATGCTCTTTCATTAGAGATGTCATTCGATATACTTTCGACGAAATTTTAAATCCGAGGGCGGAGCCCGTACGGCTAAGGCATTTGGCTATCACACTCTATGACCTATCACCTCCTATGACCTATCACCCCACCATCTCACCGCCGCAACGCGCGGGTACTTTGTCTCGTAATAAATAAATAGCATAAAGAAGATGATAATTGAACACTTACCAACTGAATAAGATGATCACACTCTGCATCTGTTAAAAAGTTTCTATACAAAAAAGCCCTGTTCATAAATTCCACAAACTTTATATATATACATACACATTGTCACATAATTGTAAAAAAAAATTATAAAGATAAATAACATTATTGAAATTTAAACCTGGGATGCCATGAAATTTGAGTGACCCGGGTGGGATTAAAAGGGTGACCATAAGAATCGTCATTTGGCAATCTAATCATTGAATCGCGTCTGAAAACAAATAAAGATTAAATCCCATTAATTATTCATCGTAATTAAGCCAAAATTTACAAACTTTAATAAGAAAAGATTACATTTTTCGTATGTTTGAAGACTGCGTGAAAAAATTGGGAAAAACCAAAAAAAAACAGAGGAAATAATAAAAAATTAAAACCCGAAAACCCATTTTAGATCTTTGATAAATCTCAAAAACCCTTAATCAGAATTTAAATTCGGATCAATTAAGGTATTTATGATTATTTTTTTGTTTTTTGTTTGGAATTAAGTAGTAACGGAAGATGGTAATTTGGGTAATTTCAAGATGGGTAGATATATTGAAATGGGTCGGGTTTGGTATTTATAAAGGGGCGCCCACTGGATTGAAAAACATGAATTGAATTTTCAAAAGGATGGGTTGGTTACGTTGGTATGAGAATTATAAAGAAGAAAACATAGCAAATGTTGTTTGTATGTACTTTTTGGTATTTGTGTTTGGGTTAAAAAAAGAAATAGTATAAGAATAAGAAGAAAAGCACAAAGAGGGAAAATGAGAAGAAACAGTCAATTAATTTAACACGGTTTTTTGTTTATGGAATACGAGCATGGTACTCGCGCGTTGCGGCGGCGACAACAGTTTAGTAGTGTCGGTGACGGTACTATCGGTGGCGGTGGCGGTGTCGAGTGGTGTAGGTTGATGTAAAGGTGATAGGAATATTTTAGAAGATAAAGGCTTAATGTAAATTATTAAAGTAAAGGTTTAGGGTGTAAATTAATTCATTAAGGGCAAATTTGGTAATTCCTAAAATCTCTTTCCATAGGGGTGTTTATTAAGGGCAATTTCGTAATTTCGTATGTAACTATTGTGTAACTATTTCTAAAAATGGGGGTGTGATAATCTTTATAAAGGAGTATAGATATTGATATAGTTTTAATATTAACTATTATCTTTAATATTCTCATAATGACTTGTAAATAAAAATGAATAATTTTCATTTAATCAAAAGTGTAGGGTTGTAAATTAGTTGGGTTGAATTTGATTTATTAGATTCAAGTGAGTTTGGGTCCGAGGATAGCACGTTTTGTACTCTATGTTATGCTTCAAGTTTGCTTTGTAATTAGTCCTAGTTAGAATTCAAACCGAATCATTTACAGATAGTTGAGTTATATGTTGGTTTATATAATACCCATCTGTCAAACTGTTTTTTATAAGAAAATTTCATATATGTCATTGATAAGCTTTAAAATATCATATATGCACAACAAAATTTTCGAATATTAAAAATGTCATTATTAAACTTGAAATATATCAAAAGTACCCAAATGATTGAATTTAATTAAAATAAAATAAAGAAACCCTTTAAAGCTATATATACCATTTCCATATGACAATTATGCCCTCTTTTTATAATCCCTAAACAAATATAGATGAATATAGCAAATATATACCATGTACTTCTCTGTATCTTCTTTTATATAATTTCTTGTTGATTAACCTGATTGTCTAGATGGAAGAAAATTAATGCTAGTGTTCAAACAAGAAGATTGAACCTCAATCTGCAATATTGGCGTATCATAAATAATCAACTACTAAGTTAATTTGTCATTAACTTAATACAAGGATCGTCATTCCCATGATAATAAATGCTAAATCATGAAAGGCTCTATATGTTATTATCAAATACACCATAGTTTTTAGACTATCACTTTCATCCAACTACTTGATTATATGGCCGGATTATATGGCCGGGGTGAAGAAAAAAGTGATATTCAGTAAAAATAAGCATTTCTATATGTTATTCACTAAGGGCGCGTTTGGTTCACAGAATGTTTTTGGAAGGAATGGAATCTGTTAAAGGAATTGGAATCTGATGGAATGGAATTTGACGGAATGTTTTTCATTTTTGAAGATTTAAGTGACGGAAGGAATTCATTCCCCCATGAATGGAGATTCCATCAAATGAGGGAATGTTTACATTCCAACAGAATGATATTCCTTCATCATTGAACAACCAAACGCACTAAGGAATGGAATTCAATTCCAATTCCATCAGATTCCATCAGAATCTGCGAACCAAACGCGACTAAGGATTATAAAAAAAGGGTATAGTTGTCATTTGGAATTGATATATAGTTTTAAGAGAAAACTTCATTACATACCCCTGTGGTATGTCATATTGTTAAGTTTCACCCCTCTCATTTTTTCGTATCATTACATACCCCTATGGTGATTTTTCGTATCATTACATACCCCTCACCCTAACGGACGTTTGTCACTCTCTGTTAACCCCTCACGTGCATAACACGTGAGGGTATTTTAGTCTTTTTTGACATCAAAAACACTCCTCTCTTCTTTTACATCTTGTTTCCCAGATCTAACTACAAATCATTCTAAATTTCATTTACATACAATATATACATACATACATACATGATGCCTGTATCTATAACCAAACATAACACATCTATGATTACAACCAATTACTTTCACAAATCAAATCCGAAAAAACACATCCATTGTTACAAACAACACATCGAAGTCTCGAAATTTTTGAGATCTCTCACCACACAAATGGGTACCCACCATATCTGATGTAATCGATTGGATTAAAATGTGTACTCATCCCCCTGGGGTAAATTTCATTACATACCTCCAACGAGAACCACTAACTCCCAACCACCAAATTTGATAAACGCATATAGAAATCTCGTATATGGATGGCGCTGGTAATTGAATTATTATTATTGTTAATATTAGCTATTACTATTGTTATTGATATTATTATTGTTATTATTTATTATTATAATATATGAGTGGATCTAAAAGTAATCCATATAAAGGAAAAAGTGATCGGCAATGGAACCCACAAATGGATTTATTATTATGTGTGGATCTATGAAAACAAAAGCATCGAAGTGTTTGTAAAAGCATAAAACGAATTGAAAGAATGAAACCCAACCATCCCCCAATCAGTGTCATGTAGCAGCGGTGGAGGTGGTCTGGTCTCTGGTGGTAGCAGAACTGGACGGTGCTCCGGCGGCAGAGGTGGTCTGGTATCTGGTGGTAGCAGAACTGGACGGTGCTCCGGCGGCAGAGGTGGTGGCCGGCCGGAGTTCTTCAAAGGTGTTGATGTGTGTATGCCATAAATCCATCATAAACTTTCTTCAATTTTGTTGTGGTTTTGTGGATTTGGAAAAATTTTTAGGAAGAATTGTTTTATAGATTTTGATGATTTTTTGGGTGGTTTCTTAGTGTAACATGTGTCAAATGGGTTTTATAGATTTTAATCTGATCATACCCTAAGTTTTTGGGAAGAAAAGAATTTTTGAGGGGATAAGTTTTGATCTGTTTGTGTCAAATGGGTGGGGTAAAAAAATGTTATAAGCCTAAGTTAGATGTGAATGGACAAAAATACCTTCATGTGGTATGCACGTGAGGGGTTAACAGAGAGTGACAAACGTCCGTTAGGGTGAGGGCATGTAATGATACGAAAAATCACCATAGGGTATGTAATGATACGAAAAAACGAGAGGGGTGAAACTTAATAATATGACATACCCAGTAATGAAATTTTCTCTAGTTTTAAAGGGTTTTAAATTTTTATTTTAATTAAATTTAATCATTTGGGTAAATTGGATATATTTCAAGTTTAATAATGGTATTTTTGATATTTCAAAATTTAGTTGGTTATATATAATATTTTGAAGCTTATTAATGACATATATGAAATAAACTCGAGTTTTATTTGGTTTGAATTTAGTATTATAATTATCTAGAAAATTTTTGTATTTGTCATTAATAAACCATAAAATATCATATATGCTTAAAACTACAAGTTTTTAATGTATTGGTATATAAAATATGTTTTCTGCATACATGATATTTTAAGGTTATGAATTAAAAATAATAATAATAAATTTGTTATACTTAAAAGATTATATAAATAAGGTCAGTATTATACTTACCAAAACAAAGTTTCACACAAAAAAAAAAATAGTTTTTCCATATGAAAATTACATAACATTATTGGAAAAGTTATATACTTTCAATATTGAAAATTAATATTTAGTTTTATCCTAACAAAGGAGGCAAAACCCTAACAAAATCTTATCTAGTAAACTCTTGCATCCTAAATGTTAAGTAATAATTAACTTATATATTTTGTCAAACTTTATTTCTACTATTATTTTCTAACAAGGTGATTAACAAAAGATTTTTACATGACATATTCGAAAGCCGTCAGTGTTGTAATAGTTTCCCTCTTTTTTTTTAAAGGTGAATTTCGCTTAAAACTTCGTATCGCGATTGATTCACAACGGGAGGTCTAGCATACATTGTCTTAACTGGGTCCGTGCTAGAGAGCTCCTCGAAGTAGAAATGTCTATTTCAAATACCCGATTGGGGGGGGAACTCCCTACTAATCCGTCCGAAGGCACGGAGATTAATAGAGTAAACTCTACCCCTTCAGACTTGAACTTGTGTAGGGTATTCATGAATTATACTTGTTATTAATTTTAAAGGTAGCGGACTCTTTTAGTTAGGTTTCTGTCATTTATGATTTACGAGTTTTAATTATTTGATCATTTGTCCATACCAAGTTAGGCACGCAATTTAAAGTTACCATTTTTACCTTACGTATATCACAAAACAATAGTGACAAGCTTTCATTTAATCTTTCATAACTTATAATAGGACAGTGTCAAATTGTTAATTGTTAATTACACATGGAATTAAACAATTTTTAGTGTATAATGTAATGATATGCTACAAAGTTAACATATTAAGAGTTGAAACTAAGGTAAATACTTGAATTTGGTATTTTGGTTGATCCTATCACATCTTTTAGTCATCAAAAATATTGTAACATGATGATAAAAAAGTAACTCTCATGTAAAAATTTTTTATCACATATAAAAATATATGCATTATACAATATAGTTATATTGTATGACCGTGTGATATATACATTTTTATGTATTAAAAGAACATTTGTATATGAAGTATTATTTTAATGAAAATCGAACTAAGTGTATGACTATGGTTTCATTATTGTATTATTTCTAAGATTACAAGTATATATAAGAACTAGAATTTTATCCCCGCGCGTTGCTGCGGGAACGACCTTTTTTTGATCGTCGGCAATAAAACTCTGTTATATATGTTTAGAAAAGAAAGACCTATTAAGGATTACATAAAGGTAATACATTTTGACAAAAGAAATTGTTATAACTTATAATTAACATGACCAAGGAAAAAAAAACTTCAATAAAAACATTCTTACACGCAGCTAGGATGTTGGCGGGAGATAATAAATAAAATTAACATACTAATATGTGAATTAAAAAAGACAAATTAGAAGTAGCAACAAATATATATCTATTAAGCGTCACTTACAGGCAATCATGCAACAGCCTGCCAATAAGGATGATTTAAAAAAAACCCAAACAGGTATGCTGCTCGGTTACTACGCAGCTTGCTGCCGCTTGGTCTACTGTAAATTAAGATATATATATATTGTTATTGTTATATATATATATCGGTAAAATTCATGTGAGAGTTATTCACGTATGAACATAGCTTATATTAGGTATAATTGATCTGTATATATGTGCACGTATTTGTTTACATATACTATTCACATATGAAATAATATAAATATATTTCATAAGAAAATTATACCACCATAAAGGAGATTAAAGGGCAAAAGGTGGAAAAAAAATTGGTTGTCAAAACTAAAAAAACAAGTTTTACTATAAGTTGGTGGCAAAAATTAAAAAACCCAAAGTTTGTTGGTCAATTTAAAGAGAAGATTAAAGGGGCAAAAGATGAATAAAAGAAGATTTGGTGGCCAAATTAAAAAACCAAAACTTATTAAAGGTTGGTGGCAAAAGTTGAAAAATCCAAAGTTTGTTGGTCAAAATAAAAAAATCCAAAAGGTAACTATAGCTAAGCCAACTTTAATTGTTATATATATAATTAGAGTAAATTACACTTTTCGTCCTTGAAGTTGGCAGTTTTTCACTTTTCGTTCCTAATGTAAAAAAATTAAAGTTTTCAAAATTTTGCAATCGAGGTCCAAGTGGGAAACGGTGTGAGATTATGGCCGTTAGCCATGGCACGCGCGATTCACGTGAGGGCAAAAAAGACTTTACGCCCCTCCCGCTTCTTTCAGCTTACAAAGGAAGCTATTTACATCGGGTTTTTCACTCTAAATCCTTAATCTTTTCACCCCAATATTCACACACACACATACATCACACACCATGGCAAAGTAACGATGAAGAAGGCGATTTACACATACGTGGAGAAGATTTTGATATTGTCAGCCATAAGAAACTTTATGGTATGATCCCAATCTTTAACTTTTCAATTTTTTAAATTAAATTAAATTAGGGTTTTGTCAAAATTGTGTAAATTAAATTAGGGTTTTTAAATATAATTAATTAATTTTTAAATCATACTTTTTTTTCAACATGCAGAGATGTACCCCGAATTTTTTTCAATGGAACTGCATCATGGTGGGGGTTTTACCTATTTTCCTGGAAGACGTTACATTATTGGAAAGAAGGTAACATGTGACTGGCTTAATTTCGACACTTTTATTATTAGTAATCTTAGACAAGTACTTGAGAGCCTTGGTTATGATCATTTGAGTACAATGTATTACTCCCTCCATCCCATTAAATGTGTCTTGTTTTGAATATTCAAAGTCTTTGTTTTTTAACTTTGACCTTAAATATAATTATTTGTGTTATATAAAATTTGATGAAAATTATACCGATGAAAACACATCTAAAACCGAATCAATCCATATAACTTTCATCAAATGTTATATAACACAAAAAATTTTATTTAAGGTCAAACTTTAAAACAAAAGACTTTGAAAATTCAAACTAGGACACTTATAGTGGGACGGAGGGAGTACCATTTTAAGAAACCGGGTGGAAACTTGGATGATGGTCTGGTTGGTTTAAGTACTCAGGAAGATGTAGACCTAATGTTGAAGCATGCAAAGAGAACTAGGTTTATAGAGGTTTATGTTGAACATGAGAAAACTATTTTGCTTAATCACATTATAACAACTGATAGAGGTGAGACAAGTGGCATGCGTAGGCTGTTTGAACAGAATGATGATTTGGTGGAAAATGACAATAACATTGATGGTTTAGGTTGTGGTTTAGAGGGTGAGAATGCTAATGAGGGTGGTGGTTTAGATGAAAGTAATGCTAATGAGGGTGGTGGTTTAGATGAAACTAATGCTAATGAGGGTGGTGGATTAGATGAAAGTAATGCTAATGAGGGTGGTGGACTAGAGGGTAATGCTAATGAGGGTCAAGCTGCTAATGGAAGTATGGAAGATTTGCTTGAAAAGGGTGACCTTGTGTATGATGTAGAAGTTGATATGTCTCACTTTAAGGGTAAGTTTGAAAGGTATGATGTAAACTGGGTTGGGAAAGGGGTTGAAACTGTTGTTGGTGATTTAAATGTGGGCAATGAAGTCTTAGCTATAGACTTTGATGAGTATGACAGTGGTGTTGGCTCTGATGAAGAAGGGTTTGAAAGAAAACAGGAAATAAGAAAGTTGAAGGTGGAGCATACTTCAAAGGGTGAGAAATATATAACACCACCATTCCATCTTGGTCAGACTTTTAGGGAGAAAAAAGAGATTCAAGTGTTACTGGAAAATCATTTAGTTGAGACTAGAAGGGATATCAAGATAGTGAAGAATGATCATGAGAGGATTAGGGTTGTTTGTCATGGTCATATCCCAAATTTAACATCAAACAAGATTCATGCAAAGTTGCCAGTGAGAAGGAAGGGGTCCAATAGCCAAAATGTGGAGTCCAATAAAAATAAAAATCAGGGGCCCAACAAGGAGGAAGAGTCCAACAAGAAGGCAAAAAAAGGGGAGACAAGTGAGGGTAAAAAGGTCAAAACAAAAACACCCACTTGTCCTGGGACCCTACTTGTGTCAAAACCAGGAGAGGAAGAGAATTGGTCTATAAAAACTTTTACACCAGACCACAAATGCTTGAAAACCAGATCTTTAACACAAGCAAACTCCACTTTTTATCAGAGCATGTGAGTGACATAGTTAGGTCAGATCCAGATATCTCAGGTGAAGCTCTTCAGGATCTACTAACTAAACAGTTTGAGATTAGTATTAGCAAGATGGAAGCCTACAGAGCAAAAGAGAAAGCATTGAAGAAACTAAGAGGGGATTACCATGAGAAGTTTGGTTTGTTAAGAGATTACATCATGGAACTCAAACAAAAAAATCCAAACACCACTGTTAAGCTAGAATTTGCCTACCAGTCAGTTAATCCAGCTTCTGAAACTAGGGTGTTCAAGAGGATTTATGTTTGTTTGGGTTCATTAAAGCAGGGATTTAAGGAGTTAGGTAGGGAATTGATTGGATTAGATGAGGCATTTATGAAAGGTCCATACCCTGGTCAACTGCTGACAGCTGTAAGTGTGGATGGAAATAATGGCATATATCCTGTGGCTTATGCCCTTGTGGAGAGTGAATGCAGGAATTCATGGGAACGGTTCTTAGAGTGTCTGGGTAATGATCTTGAACTGCCACATAATGCTAACTTCACATTCATTTCTGATAGGCAGAAGGTATGCATTGTCTTAATTTATTAAATTACTTTGTGAGTCCCTCGATAGCTACTGATCGCTCTCGAGATCGTCTATTGTTATGTCGTGAGTGCGGAATCCTCACGAGATAACTAGTTTGATTAGTTATCGTGTATATTGCTAATTATTTCAATATAATCAGCCTTAAATGATCTATCTTCGTTTTCTATAGCATAGAAACGAACTTAGTCGCCTTTTGGTGTGTGTAATATCAACTGGAATCCTCACTTTAGGGTTTCCAATCGTTTATATATGTTCACGATCGATATTGGGCTTGCTGGGCTTTGTTCTTACGAACTTAGCAGTCCAGCCCATAAAACGAAGATTATCTTCGTTAGTTCCTAACGAAGATTATCTTCGTTAGTACTAAATACCATCAACATCTATGCTTAGTTATTTTCCAAGTACTTTATGTACAAGAAACCTAACATATATTATGTTTGTACTTGTATGACATACATAACAAACATCATATATAAACATATAAATAACACCAAAACATGTAATCAATCATTACTAAAACACGAAGTCCATAATCTATCAATTACATATAAATAATAAGACATAATCAAATCTAAGTTGCTGTTGTCACATCAACATGCATCAACAAACTCCCCCTTGACAGCAGCATCTTCGATTTCTTCAGTCTTCAAAAATCTTCATCATCCATCAAATAACAATCGTTTGCTATTTGCATGGATATTTTCATGTAAGCAGACTTGGAGAATCTTACGATATCGATCTTCTTCATTCTTCCAAAATGGTAAAAATGAGCATTCAGTATCGTATAATTTTCTCTGATCATTTCTTGAGAAGTTCACCAACTGCATTGGATCATACATCCTTCTCAACAATATCTTCTTCTTTGAGTCTGCATACATCTTAGCTTCACCAGAATTTCGATCAATCTCCCAATTATCCAGTTTATCCAAGACATCTTGTGCCCATTTCTTGGCAGGGACTTTGATCATACATTTGATATCACGTTGAATATACTCAACACTTTTCTCTGGCTTCACCACCTTCTTCTTTCGTCTTGGTTCAATATGAAACTTTGGTTTTTCAGAGTTTTTCATATTCGACCTCAACTTGAAATTTTCATGAAGGTTCTTACCAATCACATCTGCAAGACCATAACTACTTGGATTGATAATCCTGTTATTTCCTAGTTCATGTAAGTCTTCTTCACACAAACTTCTGAAATGTCTCTCACGCCATTCTAGATATTGACAACCTTCTGGTCTTTTAAGAACAAACAGCTTCAGTTCTTCATCATAAAACCAACTCCAGATTATTGTCTTATATCTTGTAGCATCTTTATCTGAGATATGAGTCCAATACATGATGGGTTTCATAGTATCCCATGTGACTATATAATCATTATTCTTTGACCAAGCACAAGTCTATCAATCTCATGTAATGGATCATCTTCTCTGAGAGGTACAGGATAATTATTTGGATTAAAAGGTCTTGTCAAATTGATTTCCCAGTGAAAAGGAATCAATGCTCATCAATCCTAGCATATACCACGAAGTTTAAAACTTTAGCGGAGCTACTAATTGAAGTTTGAAGCATTCTTTCCTTAACTTCTTTCCTCTTTATCTCCAACTCTTTTCTTTCTTCCACAGATGGGTCTTCAGGAGTTGAGTTCCAAACATCATCAAACCCATAAGGTTTCTTGAATATATTCATATCCGGTTTAGGAACAAGCTCACCCTCCTCAAGTTCATCACCATCGAAGAGTAATTCTGTATCATCTGTATCATCTATTAAGATTACACAAAATGAACACCGGAATACAATGAATAATCATGATAATAATAATAATAAAGATGAAATATAATTGCATTGAAATAAGATAAATTACATTCACATGTCGTAAACTTATTACATGCAACCTAATATACACTTATCAATCTTTATCAAAATCATAAGTTGAATCAGAATCAGAATCAGATTCCAAGGCTGTATGCCTTTGAATCTGTAATTCTTTTTCTCTTTCAGTTTCTGCTTCTTGCTGTTTATCTAATAAGTTTATCAAATACAGAATGAAAAGCATTTTCTTCGGTATTATAGTCATGTCCAAATTTTGCCTTAACTTCACGCTTTAATCGTTCAGTTTCAGCTTCAACTTGATCATCACTTAAATAATCAACCGATTTTGAAGAATTACCTGAATCAAGTGCTTCAATAACTTCAGCCTCTCGAGGAGCACTTGAACCACCCGCACCAGAAGTACCATTCTGGGTAGTATCTCTTTCTGTCTCCCCCTGAGTCTCAACCCCTTTTCCTTTGTCAGAAACTGGGCGAGAATCACTCCTATTACCAGCATTATCAGCATCATCATCTTCATTCTCACGTCTTGGCTGAACTGCTGATAATCTGCAGACTTCTTCAGGAACATCTCCCCCTTGATTCTTGACCCAGTTGATCAAAAAGGTCAAAGTACCTCGAACAGTTGTAAGATCAGACTCTAACGTATCAACACGAGTCTGAAGAACATCTATACGCCTAACCAAGGAGTAATCTGAAGGAATAGGAGGAAAAGTAGGCAATCTGGGCAATATTGATCTGGCAGGAGGCAACAATGGACGCAATGTGGCACTACCAGCAACAGTAGGAACTGGTGCTGTTGAGACAGCAGGAATATCAGCAGCAGCTGCAGATACTGAAGTATCCTCAAAAATTCTTGCACGCTTAGCTCTGCGATAAGTGAGAGGAGCATCCAGTGTCCTCTTCGGTCCAACGGTACTTGTATCTTCATGTAATGGACTTGATGCCATATCTCTATGTTCCAATTGTTCTTGATAATCAGATACAACTTCTTGTTCAGCACCAACATTCTCATCCAGATTAACTTCTTCTTGAACAGATTGATTTGTTTCAGAAAGAACCGGTGAAGAATGACATGCCTTACTCCGACGCTCTCGGCGTAAAGCACCAGATACATCTTCTCGAGAAAAGTGATATGAATTATCACTTCCTGAAGTAGCAGGTACATCATGAGCCATCTTAGTTCGATGCTCATTACCAGAATCAGCAGCGACACTATCATATTCATCAGTGTCTGCTTCAACAACATCATCACCATCATCATTATCACTATCAGAATCATCAGAATCACCATCCGAACTATCATCTGAACTTTCTTCATTCTCATGATCAGAATTGTCTTCATCATCCACTAACATATCATTCTCAAAACGAGATCGATAATTTGGATTAATTAAGTGACCAAACAAGGGTGGATTATTTAGACCAGCTACATTTCGAGTATTGGCATCTAAATCAGCAAATATACGTAGAGGCCAAGCATGTGGTACATAGCGTGGACCTTGATCAAATACCAAGTTCGGACAAAAATGTCTAACTATCGCCATAACAAAACGAGGATATAATAGAAACCTATTCTTCGCCTTGGCATTAATTTGATCAACAAACGCATGATAGAAGTATGTTGAAAACGGATAAGGTCGATTATAAACCAAAGCAACCATTTGCGAAGAAATCTGAGCAGAAAGCTGATCAAATCCAGCCTTACGATTGCTCAGACTTACTAACAACACGTAAGCAAGGTATCTCCAACGTCCTTGAAATCCACTCTTATCAAAAGGAAGCTTTATTTGACCAACATAACCCATTCTTTGAAAACACCGACGAATTAGGTCAAAATCATAAGCTAATTCTACTGCTTCGTCTGATTCATCACCCAAGTGCAGAATTTCACGAAGTATCGCAGCATTAAAATCAAAAGTTATTCCTTCGACAGTTGCTCTAACAAAGCTACGACCATTAACCATGACCTGATGAGCAGTCCTCCAGAAGTCATCGATATACTGCCTCACCAATCTAGGTGAATCACAGAAAGCAAAAGAAAGCCTAGAACGAGCAATAAAATCAAACATTTCATGATAGCGTTCACAATTATGTTGATCTGGATCCAGATTTAAGGCCAGATTGTGCTTCTTAAAGAACTGACGTGGAGCAAGAGCCATTTCTGCAAAACAAATCATAATTGAAAAAACAATTATAGGATTAGCACAAGAAATGAATAGCAGTCTTAGATAAACTTAATCAATAATCTCATAAGTTGGAACTGTACGAAATTAGTCCTTAAGTTCGTAAGGTAAAAATGTACGAAGATAGACCTTAAGTTCGTTAGTTAGGAATGAACGAAGATAGACTTTAAATTCGTTGGATAACAATAAACGAAAATAGATGTTAAGTTCGTTGGGTAACAATGAACGAAGATAGCTTAGAAGCATTACTAAGTTCGTTTGTCACAAAATCTCCTAAGTTCGTTAGTTGAAGGAAAAGTCTAAGTTCGTAGATGTTTGAGAAATAAGTTCGAGTTGGAAAAAGCGATCGTTCTCGTCTGGAGTATAAGGAAAGGCGCATTGAATGTGGTGAACGAAGATAGCTAAGTTCGTTTGTCACAAAATCTCCTAAGTTCGTTAGTTGAAAAAATCTAAGTTCGTACACTCTGTTTGAGAACCTAAGTTCGTAGAGATAAACGAAGTCTAAGTTCGTAGAGGTTCTGAACAGCCTGTTGGTTCCACAATCAAACATTTGATTCTTAAAACATTGAAGAACACTTGATTTGCCCAAAATTAATTACAAAAACATTTGTAACACTTAAAAGAAGCATAACCTATTTCGATTTTAGAAACGAATTAAGGATTCAATGGATTAAAATTAACAACGAAATTAAACCCTAAAAATATATATAAATCAAAACCGAATGAGTGCATGTAAAAATTGGGCAAAATCAAGAATCTAGAATTGGGGATTTGGGAATGATGATGCTCAATAATATACCTGAATCACTTATTTCAACAATAATCGAGACAACAAGCAGAGAATCAAATGAAATCAAGTGATTTAATTGATGAAAATATAGGGGTTATTCAGCTTAAATTCGTTTTTCTTTAAGAATGAAGGCAATGTAAAAGATAGAACGAATTAAGTTGATATTTATATAGATGGTTAAAAGATGGGTCAAAACGGGTCGGGTAAAAAGGTCGGTCGAACATAAGGTAGAACGAAGTTAACCTTCGTAAAATCAACTCGAACGAAGATAGAGGTTATCTTCGTTTAAAACCAAATGAAACGAATTTAGAAGTAACAAAATGAGTCCAATTTTCTGAAGTACAATTCCAAACGAAGTTAATCACTATCTTCGTAAGAACAAGTTTGTACTTAGAAATTTTTTTCAAGATTCGTCATCACGAAACTTTCCACGATGCGACCCCTTTGACCTAATCCTGTACATAGCAACAACTAGTTAAAAGCAACTTGTTCATGCCTTGTACCAAAAAGTACCACCATCTAAAATCATCATCATAATGTAAGTATTTTACAAACATTATAATCTTGAATTAAAAACAGAACCCCAAGGTCTAAAATCAACCATTAACAAACCTGAAAATAATCAATGAACATATTAACAGCGATACCAACCACGACCATGATACGGAGAATATGTCTCTAATCATTGAGATGCTTGACGGCAACCATCTTGAAACACTTAAGTCCCATATTAGATGCCGTCTACAAAACTAACAAACAATGAATAGTCCAAAAATCCAATGAAGAACTTTATAAAGTTTCCGAAATTAAGTCATAAGTCAAGGTACGGGAATCAAAGGAAACACGTATCAACACTGATTATTTTCACTAAATACATGAAATGTAAAGTAAATAAATACTCTAAAGACAGATTCATGTATTCTTCCTTCACGTGCTCATATTTGCATCACAATATTGTCATTTCACACCAAAAATCTTGTCTCCACGATATCATCAGTATGAATAACACAATATTGCAACAAAGATCAGCACTCCAACTTTATCTTCTTAACCTGAACACTGCACACTTACCAAAAAACTCATTAACGCAACAAGAGCAAAGGCACAATAATGCAGAAAATTCAAGTGAAAACACACAAAATTAGGATTAACAATTACGAAATACTCAAGATTCTAATAAAAGATCAAGGGAGGTCATTCCATTGTCAAATCCCTAAAAGATCACCAAGTTATTAATTAGATTCATAACTTGTAAACACTGAAACTTGTGAGAATTCAAATAACATTGACTTGTCACATAAGATTTAAAAGATCATTTTCTAAACTTAAACAAATTAATGTCCATATCAGAAAATCTTCTTTTGAACTAAACACATAACCTCATCAAGAATTCAAATGAATGAATTCAGCAGAACATATACTCAACAGAATTTAAGTAGAATCTCTCATGCAATAAGAACTTATGAAAATACTTATTTTGACTCAATAAAATAGAAAAATAAATTAGAATAAAAATTACAGAATCATAAACTATTCTATACACAATAGTTAACTTAATTTATTCATTATTTACAAGTGACTAGGGTACTGCTGATCAGATCAGATTAGCATTTACATAAGCCTACCAGCGAGAAATAATTCTCTTATTATTAGTTATGAACAGTGATCCAAAAACGATTACCAATATGTTTGTCCTCTTAAACACTCAGTACTTCCAGTCTCCTTTTTGGTTCGTATTACTTGAGCCAAGGACAGTCACCATGTAACCTAGTAAGTTACTCATGCCACAATTTTAGTTTGCGAACTTATGTGCCCCATATTCAGATACACTCTCATAATCGAAACAAGCACTAAGATTAAGACATTTGGTGATTAAAGTGAGAAAGTCTTTAAGAATCAAGTCAGCGGTGACAGGTCGGTGATTCCTCACGCGGAAAGCGACATAACTTGACTCACGTACGGAAATATACTTAACATTGCATAATGCCAAGTACTTGCATATTTGTGACATTAATTTTACTTTAAAGCACTAATGAAAACCCGTGACTTTCTATGAGACCCGTGTAGCGAACTTTCTGGCAACCTATCCCAAGTTGGAAACTTTAGGTAGGCTAGGTATACAAAGACACCCCAAGGACTTACTTGTTCGAATCTCAAAGGCCACATTAGCTTCATACTTTCAACAGATTTATTTGATACTTGAATTTGAATATTTTGTCACAAATATACATCCAAAAAGCAATACATACACATATATGTACCTGAGACCTTCTTTATAAAGACCAAATATACATAATTATAATGCAAGATCTTTCATAAGATTTAAAGGACTTGCCTATTTTAAGAACAAGTATTCTCAGCCATATATCTAAATACGTTTCCCATAAGAACATTGTATACATTTAAGTTCAGATTATAAGGAAACCTTGGTACTTTGTGCCTATCGATACATCATATAATGGTATCACTGAACTGAGCATTTTAAAGTACAATTAAGTAGGCTTAAAAGCTAAAGTATCGTCACGTCTAATCATGTAGTGCAGTAACCTTACTTTATTTATTATATTTTTGGATTTTCTATTTTTCAGATGTTTTTGTATTTTTCTGACACTAGATATATACAGACTTATACTAAGACAACTCTTTTTTTTTTTTTTTTTGACTCTATCTATGTACGACTTAAACTACTAAAACACAAAAAGAAAAATTTAAGTTCTTTGAGAGAAACTACTCGACATTCTTCATACCATTGAGTTGATATAACAACTCATGACGAGGTCTATCAAAAGCTTTAGTATAAAGATCAGCAAGGTTATCATCAGTAACAACCTTTTCCAAATGAATAAGCTTTTTCTCAAAACAGTCACGCAAAAAGTGATGCTTTATATCTATGTGCTTGGTGACTTTAAAGTTTTTCGGATTCTTAGTAATATCTATGGCAGACTTATTATCAATACAAATAGGAGAGTCTGAGATATCCATACCATAGTCGCGCAATTGTTGCTGTATCCAAAGTACCTGAGAACAGCATCGACCAGCAGCTATGTACTCTGCTTCACAGGTAGACTGTGCAACAGATGTCTGCTTCTTGCACTGCCACGATATAATTCTCCCCCCTAAAAGCTAACATCCACCTGACGTTGATTTCCTATCCGAACTGCAGCCACCATAATCCGAATCAGTATAAGCTTTGAATTCAAAGGAACCATGCATGGGATACCAAAGCCCTAGACGAGGCTTGGCCTTCACATAACGAAGAATCCTTTTCGCAGCTTTCAAATGTGACTCTTTCGGATTAGCCTGATATCTAGCACATAAACAAACAGCAAAGGTAATGTCTGGACGTGAAGCCGTCAGATACATCAAGGAACCAATGATAGTCCGATATTGAGTTGCATCGACTTCTGGATCATTAGTCTTATCAGGACACAGCCCATGATTAGTCTGAATGGGAGTAATTGCATCTTTAGCATCAGACATTCGAAACCTGGTAAGAAGATCTTGAACATACTTGCTCTGATGAATAAAGAACCCATCCTTCAGTTGATCCACCTGTAATCCAAGGAAGAAAGTTAATTCCCCCATAGCACTCATTTCGAACTTAGCCTTCATGCTCTGCTCAAACTCCTTGCACATGTTCTTATCAGATGAACCAAAAATGATATCATCAACGTAAACCTGTACAAGCAAGTAGTCCTTCCCTTTCCATTTGATGAACAACGTGCTGTCAATAGAACCTCGAGTAAAACCATTTTCATGCAAATGAGTAGACAGTTTTTCATACCATGATCGAGGAGCTTGATGTAAACCATATAGAGCCTTATCAAGACGATATACTCTATTGGGGAAATCTGGATCCTCAAACCCCTGAGGTTGATCTACATACACTTCTTCTCTAATTTCTCCATACAAAAAGGCACTCTTTACGTCAAGTTGATACACCTTTATACCTTGATAACTAGCAAATGCCAGAAATAATCGAATAGCTTCTAGTCTAGCTACAGGTGCAAAAGTCTCATCGTAATCAAAACCTTCTTGTTGCTCAAATCCTCTAACTACCAACCGAGCCTTATTGCGAGTGACAACACCTTTGTCATCCTTTTTACAACGAAAAACCCATCGCGTAGATAAAGGAGATTCACCAAGAGGTAAGTCAACTAACTTCCATACATCAAGCTTCCGAAACTGAGCCAATTCTTCTTGCATCACCTCAACCCATGACGGATCTTTAAGAGCCATTCCAACATTTTTAGGCTCAACCTGAGAGATGAAGCAAAAGTACAAGTACCAAGTAATTGCCCCAGAATCCTTAACTTCAGCAAACATACTTGACAAATTTTTCCTATTCTGATTCCTCGTGCGAACAGAGGCAGAAGCATCACCAATGATTTGCTCTACTGGATGATCCTTGTTGACTCTTGTTTGAGGAACCGTGTCGACTGTAAGATCATTCCCCAAGTTAGTCTGGACATGTTGTTCTGGAGTTTTAGGCTCTTCCTGATTTTCACCTTCCGTGTCGTCAGTATCATAGAAAGGATCATCAGGTAGCGGTATATGTAAAGGATCAGTTAGATTTTTAGGAGCAGTCTCTAAAGTAGAGTCTGCTTCTTTGGTCCCACTTGACTCTCCAGATTTAGAAGTAGGCTTAATGAATGGTGAAGAAGCAGGAGAAGAGACAGGAACCGGACCGCCTTCAAGTGGATCATGAAGAGTAACTACATCTTCCACTATCGGAACATCTGTAAAAGAAACAGGACCACGAAAAGAGGTGAAAACACCATCATAATCGAAGTCATTAGCAGGACCAATGTGTACAGCAGGTTTATGACTGACAATTACCACATTTGTACCAAAATTTACTTTGCCAGTTTTCTGATTGTACACACGCCGAATTGGTGTACTAGGTACATAACCTAAAAAGAAACCCTCCTCTGATTTAGGATCAAATTTACCCTGAGGAAGTACCGTAAGAAAAGTACAAGGAACACCAAATGGCTCAATATTTTGCAAATTGGGCTTTTTGTTGTGCAAAAGTTCATAACAAGTTTTCTTGAACCGTTTAACTGTTAAAACCCGATTTAAAATGTGACAAGCTGTATTCACTGCCTCCCCCCAGAAAGTAACAGGAAGCCCTGAATCAGCAAGCATCGTCCTAGCTGTTTCTATCAAAGTCCTGTTTTTCCTCTCAGCTACTCCATTCTGCTGTGGCTCATACGGTGCACTAAATTGATGTTGAATACCCTTGGTCAAGCAAAAAACCGTAAGTGTATTGTTCTTGAACTCAGTGCCATTGTCACTCCTGATTCTCTTAACTTTAACTTCATGGACATTCTCAACTTGTCTAACAAAATCCATAAACCGGTATGCGGTCTCGTCCTTGTCTTCAAGAAAAATACCCATGAGTACCTTGAGTAATCATCAGTGATCACCAAACAGTAGAACATCCCTCCAATGCTTCTTACGTTCACAGGACCAAAGAGATCCATATGAAGTAGTTCGAATGGTTTGGATATAGTGTTGTGCACCTTTGATTTATGAGGATTCTTGTGTTGCTTTCCTTTCAAACATGGTACACATTTATCTTCCATCCCAAACTTCTTAACTGGAACACCATCAACTAATCCAAGACTAACAAGTTCATTCATCTTCCGAAAGTTAATATGTCCCATTCTTCGATGCCAGAGGAGTGATTCAGACTCATTTGCTTTGCTCAACAAACAGAGGGCTCCGTTGGATTATCAACACCTAAAACTAAGCCATAGATGTCTCTCTTCCTAGGAGCTCTGAGCATAATCTATTCTTCTGGAATAACGAAACCCGGCTTCAAGATGAATGCCTCCTTTTCTGTGAAATGAACATTGTTGCCCTTGTCACAGATCTGTGAGACACTCATTAGATTATGAGTAAGTTGTTCCACATAGTTTACTCTTTCTAGAGTAAGTTTTCCATTGACGACATCTCCCTGACCGGTGATGTTGCCGCCCTTGGATCCAGCAAAACAAACATACGACCCATTTATACCAGTAAAATTGGACAAGAGTTTCCTGTCCCCTGTCATGTGCCTGGAGCATCCACTGTCAAGGTACCATAAATGGATTGGTTTCCTAGGAACTCCTTGCACATAAAATGAGAGAAATTAGTTTTCATTGGGGACCCAAACCTTCTGAGGTTTGGGTCGTCCCTTCTCATCCCTTAGAATCAGTTCAGTCCAATACCCATTGCTAGAAGCCGTGGGTAGAACATGATTCTCATCTCGTCTTCTCACAGGAGAAGACTTCTGACCTCTCGTTGGAGAAGATCTAGGAGAATGAGGGCCATAAGAAGATCGAACACTCGAATGAATTTGGTCATAAAATGAATTTTGACTTTTAGGAACAGAACGATCAGGTCGTGGAGGTGTTTGAAAACGATTTGAAATCCTATGAACATTTCCTGAGGAACCTTTCAGTGGAGATTCACGTCGTTGAGGTATAGTAAACGGTTTTGGAGAAGATTGAACTTTAACCTCATAAACCTGTTTATTATTACCCAACCCCCTTTTTCCTTCTGAAGTGGAAGCCTTTGAAGGAGAACCTGATCTTCGAGGTCTATTTGGACATACACTATAAACATGACCCTTTTCATGACAAGCAAAGCAAGAGAGGACCTTGAACTTTTTGTTTGTATCTACCTTTTTATCGGTACCTACAGATTCATTATTAGCACTGGTGTCCACTGATTTACTTGTTTTTCTTTGATTTTCCTTTTCAGGGTCTTGTTTAGTTGGTGAAATCCTAGACTTCCTAGCACCATCTTTCTCATGTCTATCTTTACTTGAAGATTTCTTAAGTGCAGGCATTAAGATGTGCTTTAAAACCTTAGTTGCTTCTTCATTAACGGCTAAGTTATCTTCAGATTTTCTAATCCTAGACTGCTTAGGTAATGGAGTGAGACGTTGCTGACTTAATTTCTTCATATCCTCAATAGCAACATCCCAGACTTTATCAATCCTCTTAGGGTCAATAGATTCTAATGGGAATTCTAACTCAGTATAGACCCTATTACTCTTATGAAGTGTAAAGTGTACAATACTGTCTTTCTGACCATAAGGAGTAGACTGATTTAAAGCAACACCTTTCAATTTCTCTTCCTTGTTAGGTTGAGAAGAACCTCCTTTAGACTCTGTTGTTCCCTCAGGCAACTTTGCCTCGAAAATTGAGTCTTTTGGTTTACCATCTACAACACTAGGTTGAAGTAGGATTTCAGGAATATTAGGTTCAACAGGAGTATAGTTATTATTGAAAGGAGGAGGCACATCTTTATAAGAAATCTTTGCAGTTTCAAGACTCTTAGAGGAAGAATTTTCAAACTTTTTCATATGCATCAAAAGCTCAGAATGTCTAGCAGAATCAGATTTAGCCTTAAATTCCAAGATTTCTATCCTAGCATCAGCAAGTTCCTTTTCTACGGTAGCACACTTCTAGCTAACAAGGAATAAGCTTCACTACTTACTCTTTCGATAGCCACAGAATGATTGACTTTATCTTTCATTGCTCTAATGTCAGATTCTAAGGATCTAATCTTTTCCTTGAAAAATTTTTCCTTATCATTTACAGTTAGACCCTTTTTAATTAATTTATCTCTTTCATCATGAGCAGTATTGACAACAGATTCTAATTTCTTAATTTGTTCATTCTTTTGTTCAAGTTCATCAAACATTCGATTAACAATTTTACAAACATGAACAATAGTATGTAAGGAATAAGATACCTGTTGGTCTGCCTCTTTGCAATCTGCCATGTAAGCAACAAAGTCATCCACAGTCATGCCAGCCGGAATCTCAAAATCTTGCATCTGCTCCTCAACAGTCTTTTCACTCTTTTCTGTGGCAGAATCATCTTTAACCTCAGCTGCTTTCACCTCTTCAGTAGCTTTCACTTCTTCAGTAGCTTTCACTTCATCAAGGTTCTTGACTTCTTCTAACTCATTGTCAGATTCGAAATCAGTATCATATACACCAGCAGCAACAGATTCCACATTCGAACTATTAGTATTTTCATACAATTGCTCTTCACTGTGGTAGACTGTGGTGTCCATGAAATCATCTGGAGAATCAACTATTTGAGCCATATCATCAAGAATTTCGGCCAAATAAGCGTTATTGTTCTCATCATGTGGAAGATTCCAAACATAAGAACCATCTGGTTGAACAGCTACTATAGCCTTGTCATTTCCAGTGACATTTGCAATAGGATCATCAGTTAACAAAAGAGCTCTAGTAGGATTTTGATTGAACGGACGATTACCACCTCTATCTTGACGTGCAGGAGTAACATTTGCCTCTTTCTTAGGCCGTTGACATTCTCTGGCAAAATGTCCAAAACCTTCGCAGTTATAGCATTTTACCTTTGACTTGTCAAATCCTTGAGTACCTCCTGTAAGCTGTCTTCCTGTTCTATTCATAAACTTTTGTACTCTCCTGGTGATCATTGCCAATTGCCATTTAAGATCCATTTCTTCAACATCATCTGGATCTATCTGGTCGTAATCTTCATCAATAAGTGCTGGATCTGTGATTCTTCCTGCAACAAAAGCTTCATGTGCAGCACACATTGCAGCAAATACATTCATCCTACCCTCAGCTGATTTCATATTCATAGGCATGGATTTGTAACCCGCAGAAGAAGATGAAATGTTTCCGAATTTCATATTTCCAGTCTTTGCACCGTCATTAGCCCTTTTACCCTTGTTACCAGCATCAGTAGCCATGAATCCAAAAGAATCATCTCCATCCATTTGTGCACCACAATTGTCTGTCTCACCAGTATTACCAACTCCCGAAAAGAAAGCATTAACGTCAGCTGTTGGATTTTTCATAGTGGCATGATAGAGAGAAGGATCCTGTGTGAAGTTATCTTGAAGATCTTTTGCCTTATCCTTCATTTCTCTGTTTCTTAGAGTGGATATAACTCCATCTATTCGAAGAGATGCGTAATCAGCTCTTTCTTGCAATCCATGACGAAACTCTTTGTATGCTTTCGGCAAACCATCCAGGAATTTATCCACTATCTCAGTAGGAGTGTATCTAAGGTCAAAATATGCTAATTCAGCAAGAAGATGTTGATATCTCAGAATAAGATCCTCAACTTGTTCATTCTTTGTGGCATTGAAGCAATCAAATTGTTTCTTAAGCATTTTAATTCTATTTTGCTTCAATAATGGATCACCTTCACAATGAGCTTCAATAGCATCGAACAATTGCTTTGAAGTCTTGTATTCTTGTTTAGGAAACAAGTGCACCAACTCTTGAGGAATGCACATACGAAGTGTGGAAAGAGTCTTTACTTCAATGGCGTAGTTAGCCTTTTCTTCGCCCGTTAATTCTCCCACCTTGTATGTAGAAGTAACTCCATTCACAGTAAGAGTGGGCCAATCATAACCTTCAGTGATCATGAGCCACATATTCAAGTCTTCTCGTTGAATGAAATCTTCAAATCGACCTCTCCACGCCCAAAAGTCAGCTAATGAGACTAACTTTGGTGGAGAATTAGTACGCCCTACCAGATAATCATGATAAACTAGAGAATTGAGATATTGGGCAACAGCATTGTTGGTTGAGGATGAAGAAGCCATAAGTGAAAAATACTATTCTAACGAAGATAAGAATCCAACGAAATTAGGTTAAATTCGTAGAACAGTGTTAGTACGAAGATAGCTTAATTTTGGGGACAAAAGTTTTGAACGAATATAGCTAAGTTCGTAGGCTAAGGTTCAGAACGAAGATAGATTAAGTTCGTAGGTTAAATTCGTTTGATGAAGATTCAAAACGAAAATGAAGATAAATTCGCTTTCTATCTTCGTTGGATGAATTTAGAACGAAATTAAGTTAAATTCGTTTTCTGACTTCGTTTTGCTAAGTTCGTAAGGCAAACGAACTTAACGACAGAAAGTGTTTTGGGAGGTTTTTGGGAGAATAACAACCAAACAAACGATCTCAACCCTTCGATAAGATATCGAATGGCTCTGATACCACTTGTGAGTCCCTCGATAGCTACTGATCGCTCTCGAGATCGTCTATTGTTATGTCGTGAGTGCGGAATCCTCACGAGATAACTAGTTTGATTAGTTATCGTGTATATTGCTAATTATTTCAATATAATCAGCCTTAAATGATCTATCTTCGTTTTCTATAGCATAGAAACGAACTTAGTCGCCTTTGGTGTGTGTAATATCAACTGGAATCCTCACTTTAGGGTTTCCAATCGTTTATATATGTTCACGATCGATATTGGGCTTGCTGGGCTTTGTTCTTACGAACTTAGCAGTCCAGCCCATAAAACGAAGATTATCTTCGTTAGTTCCTAACGAATATTATCTTCGTTAGTACTAAATACCATCAACATCTATGCTTAGTTATTTTCCAAGTACTTTATGTACAAGAAACCTAACATATATTATGTTTGTACTTGTATGACATACATAACAAACATCATATATAAACATATAAATAACACCAAAACATGTAATTAATCATTACTAAAACACGAAGTCCATAATCTATCAATTACATATAAATGAATAAGACATAATCAAATCTAAGTTGCTGTTGTCACATCAACATGCATCAACATTAATTATGTTTTAATTCTGTTTAATTTTGTTTTAATTCTATTTAATTATGTTTAATTATGTTTAATATGTTTTAATGTTGTTTAATTTTGTTTTATTCTGTTTAATTATGTTTAATTATGTTTTATTTATCTTAAACTGTTTTGATTCATGTTTTAGGGTATCCTCCAAGCCATTAACAGGCTGTACCCAAGTGCAGAACATAAGTTCTGCCTGAGGCATATCCATGAGAACTTGAAAACAAAGTTCAAAGGATGTGGGTTAAGACATCACCTTTGGTTTGCAGCAACCAGGACAACTGTGGTGGAATTTGAGCGTGCAATGGAGGAGATAAGGAGACAAGATTCTAGGGCTTATGAATGGCTAAGAGCTATACCAGTAGCATCATGGTCAAGAGCTCACTTCTCTGGTAAGTTACATGTTTCTTTGGATGTAAATTACAAGTATTATGTCTCTTTGGTTGTAAATTACATTATTAGTGGGTTATCTTCATAACAGGTAGGGCTAAATGTGACATACTTTTGAACAATATATGTGAGTCTTTCAACAGTAAGCTGGTTAAGGGTAGGGATAGACCTATTATCACTTGTTTGGAGTTTGTCAGAGAGTATCTTATGAAAAGGCTAGTTGTTGTACAAGAGGTCATAGATGTATGTACTGGTCCACTGACCCCAACAGCAACCCTAATTCTAAATGCAACTAAGGAAGAAGCCTCTAGGTACAATGTCATTTTCAATGGAGAGAATAAGTACCAAGTGACAGGGCCATGGAATGATCAATGTGTGGTTAATATGGTACAAAGGACTTGTTCTTGTAGGAAGTGGGAATTGACAGGCATACCTTACAAACATGCAGTGGCCACTCTAAACAACATGCACAAGCTAAGTATGGTTATGATGTAGGAATACCAGAGGATTGGGTACACACTGCTTACACCCTAGAGACATGGAAAAAAGTTTATTCATACAAGATTCAACCCATTGTTGGTGCAACTTACTGGCCTATTAGTGTCTGCCCAATCAAGATACTACCTCCTTACCACCATACCCAAGTTGGTAGGCCAAAAAAGAAGAGAAAGAGAAGTGCAACTGAGAATGACCAATCTATTGTCAATAATGGTAAAATGTCTAAGAAGGGAAAGACCATCACTTGTGGAAAGTGTGGACAGAAAGGTCATAACTCTAGGGTATGCAAGGGTCAATCAGAAAATGCAAGTCAACCAAGGTATGTACTTGTCTTTAATTTATATGTCAAAGTGCATTTATTTTATAAATTCTCTTCTAATTACTAATACTTGGTAATGTTTGTCAAAGTGCAAGAGTGAGGAAGCTAAAGGAGCCAACTCAATCAAGTCAGCCACCTGAATCAAGTCACTCAACTCAATCAAGTCACCCAAATCAAGGTTATGATCCAAGTAGTCCAGTTAGGAGGGTTGTTGAGGAATCAAGCAGGGGTCCAAGGCCTGCTGTTAGCCCTAAAGACAGGAGGATGGTTGCATCAAGTTTTTCAGGTGTTAAGACAATTCTCAAGTAGTGTGGTCCAATTTCAAGTTTTTCAGGTGTTAAGACAATTCTCAAGTAGTGTGGTCCAATTTCAAGTTTCAAGTGAAGACTTTTATGTGGTCCTGGACAATTCTATGTTGTATTTGTAGTGTGTATGTGCAACCTATGTATGTGGTTGATGACTTTAGTAATGGTGTCTTAATTTGCCTATCATGTATGCATCTATTTTGAACCTGCATTTTGTTGAACTATTGATACATGAAAACAGGCTATGCTTTTGATCACTTTGGTTTGCAAAATTCTAGAATTACTTTGTATTTTCATGACCAAATGGTGGTTTTTTACATTGTTGACTTTTAAATGTCAAAGCATTCACATTGCTATTTCAATATTGTTTGACTATTTGTAGTCAAACTATTTGCATTACATTTTTACTGCCATTTCCAAAACACATATCCATTCACATTTCCAAATTCAGAATTACAAAACACATTTCCATATTACCAAAGGCACTTTCTACTGCCATTTCCATTCACATTGATCAAAAAACATTACAAAAGACATTACAAAAGACATTGTTCTTACAACACATAATCTACATAGTACATTCCCCATTATCTACATAGTACATTCCCATTTTACATTGTTCTTACAACAACTGCCTCAAAGACACCAATTTGACTTTTAGTAGTCATATTTCACATTTCTTCCACAGATAACCTATCACCAAACCATAAATACACAAACTGATAAATAAAGACCTCTTCAAGCATCAATTCTTTTTCCTTCTTCTTTATTGTTGCTTCCATTTCGTTCCTTGCCTTGAGCAATCCGGGTATGATATCAACAGCTCGTTGGCACATCGGTGGGTCAATCCATGCAAATAACCCACAACTAGGGATCTGGGAAATCATTTTACATTATACATTTTCAAATTTTATAACTTTTTTCAAAAAAATTAGGGTTTTCGATATTACTTACTTGATCACAACAAAAGAACCTTCTTCCAGGGTTCCTGTCAGTCCACGAACAACGAACACCTGCTAATAGACCGCAAAAGCAACGAACAACCATGGAAACTTGATTTTTGTTCGAGCAGCAATGGGGTTTGACCTAATTTTTGAGGTGTTTTTTACCCGATCGTTTTTAGGGTTTATATGTGTGTGTTTGTTATGTAAATGGAAAATGGGAGTGAAAATAAGGGAAAAGGGGAGTATATATATGAGGGGAGGGCGAAAATGTCTTTTTTGCCCTCACGTGAATCGCGCGTGCCATGGCTAACGGCCATAATCTCACACCGTTTCCCACTTGGACCTCGATTGCAAAAATTTGAAAACTTTAAGGTTAAAATTGTAATTTTTTTACATTAGGAACGAAAAGTGAAAAAACTGTCAACTTCAGGAATGAAAAGTATAATTTACCCTAAGAATTATAAGCTACCATATACATTAACTTTTACATTATATTTTAATAATGGTTGTCGATGAAGGGAAAACAAAAGAGAGACTTGGCTTTTTATGGGTATGCTTTGTCAAAAGTCGATAATTGTGCGTATTGGCCCCATGTGATACGTTGCAACTTGTCTCATTTCTAAAACATATATAAAAGGTGCTTCCTAGTCTAAGATTTGGTATGGTCCACCACAGAACGGCCCAAATATTATCAAAATGGGCTTTTAATTTTATAACTTACTTTAGACAATAAAAAAACATGTAAAGAATTATGTAATGGACATTGGACAATAAATACTATACCCAAATTGTAAAAATCAAGTTTGTAATGATTTGATTTGGAAAGATTAAACTTGAATGCGAAGGTTGGAATACCAACAATGAACTGTTTTCAATATCGTGTCGATATAGAAGATGAATGTAGACATTGTGAACTTGTGATGATATGAAGCTGGTGACTTGGTTCTTTTTTTTTCTTCTCCCAATGCAAGTGTAAGACCGCTCTCAACGTGATTCATCAGTTGAACTATCGAGCTCGTCCGTTTGTGACCCATTGGCGCTAGCTCATCACTGGCGTTGTTTTGGTGTTTTCATAATCGCACAATAAGTTTAAGGGTGTTAAGTGTCTTTTAAAATAATAGTTTCATATACTCTGTCACTAATTGTTCACCAAGTTAGGTTGTGTTTTGGTTATCTTTAAATAAGGCATGCATGCCACATTAGAGTTTAAGTCTGATATTATTTTTTTTTTAAGGTGTGGATTAATCATCGCAGCGAAGGCTCTAGCTTAAGCTAGTTTTACATACCTTCTCACCCTCCAATACCCGGTAGGAGGAAAAACCCCCTAACTAGCCGCCCAAAGGCACGACACTAATTAGGGATAAAACCCTGCCCTTTCAAGGTTTGATCCTGAGACCTCCCCTATCACAAAGAGACTATTGCCTTATGTCCAACCACTGCACTGCAAGTGGAAGTACAAGTCTGATATTACCTATTGTCTGGTTCTCTAGACAATTAGAAGTCTCTCACAAATCGAGTTTAGAAGTCTCTGGAACTCGAATCTAAAATCTATCGAAGTTAATAGCCGAACTTTGTTGGCTATGTTCGTGTTATTTGTTCTTATTCATGTGCATGAAGGTTATTCTTCTTTGATACACAACATTTTGGTCTATAACTTTTTTGGAGTGGAAAATAACATCCTTTCAACCAATTTCGATACTCTTACCGGATTCATTATCAGCAACCATAGATTTCTCAAGCTTATCCTTTGCCTAATCACCCTAAATTCATATCATATTAGCAAATGCATTTGCTTCTTTTTCCACATAAAAATAAAAGTCATTAATGCCACCTATAAAATCACAATAATGTGAAATAACCAATTGCTTAAAGTCAAAATTTTTTTCAATAAAGTGCACATCCAAATAGTCCCTAAAATCCATAAAATGTAATTTATTTTTTTAACAAAAAACTATAAGGATTATAATAAATAAATAGCATAAAGAAGATAATAATTGAACACTTACCAACTGAATAAGATGATCACACTCTGCATCTGTTAAAAAGTTTCTATACAAAAAAGCCCTGTTCATAAATTCCACAAAATTTTTATATGTATATATACACATTATCACATAATTGTAAAAAAAAATTATAAAGATAAATAACATTATTGAAATTTAAACCTGGGATGCCATGAAATTTGAGTGACCCGGGTGGGATTAAAAGGGTGACCATAAGAATCGTCATTTGGCAATCTAATCATTGAATCGCGTCTGAAAACAAATAAAGATTAAATCCCATTAATTATTCATCGTAATTAAGCCAAAATTTACAAACTTTAATAAGAAAAGATTACATTTTTCGTATGTTTGAAGACTGGGTGGAAAGAGTAGCGGATCTTGGATTTCAAGTAAGGAGGGTCCTTGAAATTGTCTGATTACTTAGTTGGGGCGGGAAAAAAAAGAAACTATAATGGGTCGGGTCAACCGTTCGGGTCACAAATGCAAACATGGAAACGTAAAATGATAACACTATTAAAGAGAAAAAAAATGTTACAACACTACCAACACGGTTTTAAACTTTAAAATATCGTAGGATAAACGTATTACTAGATTTACATACACTACCGACATGGTTTTAAACTTTAAAATATCGTAGGATAAACATGAACTAATTAATAGATATAAATATGCATATTATGACAAAAATAATTCACATAGTAGGCTCGTGATACCACTGTTGGGTTATATAACAATTTATCGAATTAAATCACAAAGCACGCAACGGAAGACAAGATCTATGTAATCAATTAATCAACCAAGATAGAAAACGTGTACCTTAAAGTGAAGAGAATAAAGCTAGAAACTTTATGAAAAGTTTAAAATAAACTTCTCTACGATTGCACACACAACGTTGGAATGTATGTATGCTAGTACTTGATCACGAACTTGCAACGTTTGCTTTCTCTCTTGATTTGTCAAACAAACAAAACCGAAAATCCCTTTTGATTTGAGAGGTTCGGCCGTAGCTAATGGAGGAGGAAGAAGAGGTATGGGGGAAGCTTTGCTTTTCCCTTTTTATAATCACTCTAAACCCAATTCGTGTTTGACACAAATTAGGATTTAGTATTTGATATAGATTAGGATTATGAAAACAAGTTAAGTTAATGAGTTAAAACTCATTAACAAAACCGGCCCCTAGAACATTCTAGAGCCTTCATTTAGTGTTTCCTAATTGTATTCAAATTACAATTAATCCTTCTTCCGTTAACACCGTTAGTCATTTTCCGTTAACTATTAACATTTAACAAACGGTCGTTAGTTCAATTCGTGGTCTAATTAATTAATAAACTACATTTAATATATTAATCAATTATAATTACATTCACGTTGAGGTGTGACCCCGTAGGCTTAAATCATTTCTGAACATACGTTCATTTTTACGTGATCATACACTAACAGCTCCCACTTGAGCTCGTAACAAATGAAGGTAATAACATTGGTTAGCGTCTAGCAACACGCCAATGCTCCCAGAAATATTTAAGTATAGTTTCTTAAAGTATATTTAAATGGTTTAGGCATTTACTATCCCTTTGTTCAAATACCGTGTTAAACATGAATACGGATCAATGTCATTTCATGATTTAACGATTCTGTTTCTCATTCCATAACTAATTAATGATTACCAAATATAATCGAGAACCATCTGGATTTATTTGGGCACGGCCATGCAAACATCTTAATTAGTCCTAATGAGGGCGCCAATGGTATCATACTTCAACTTTAAGTTGAAGGAACAAATCCTGTATTGACTACACGTGTCAGTCATCATACTTCAATACACTTTCTGAAAATAGCCCTTTATGTACTCCCTTATTCAGGAGAGTTAGAACTATATCAAGTAAGTGCATCCATACATGCTGACCTGCTTGTATCTCAAGTCAAAGGATCAATAAAAGTAACCATTTACGAATTTCACTTAATGACGCTGATCCATAAAGTGATAAATTCGTTAGTGGGGTAGTCCGATATGCATCAACTATGGATATCATCTGAGTTTGGTGGGAACCATCCATTATATATTCCAAGAATATAACCAATCACTCAGATATGTCTTAGTTTAATTATACTCCCATATAATTAATCGACAATGGACAATTTAGAATATCAATAAAATATTCAAGGATTAAACATGCAAATATAGGACACAATTTAATATTGAATGAAATCAAACATATCAAGTACTTTATTTCATTATGGAAATATAAATTGTTTAACATCCCTTATCCAAATACCGAAACAACAGATTTACATGAAATAACTAGCTAATTTAAGTCCTATGCCCTGGGCATGCCTTTCAAGCTTGGGCCTAGACAAAGCTTTTGTGAAAGGATCAGCTAAGTTAAAATCTGTGTGAACTTTGAGTAATTTGATCTCCCCTAGTTCGATCTGCTCTCGAACATAGTGATATCGTCTAGCATAATGTCTGGCACCTTTCTGAACTCCGGGTTCATTGGCAATGATTAATGCACCAGTATTATCACAGTACATATCAATAGGTAAGTTACTTGAGGGGATCACGTCAAGCCCGCTAATAAACTTCCTTATCCAGACTGCTTCCATTGCAGCTTCTGAGGCGGCAATGTACTCAGATTCTGTTGCAGACATGGCAATCGTTTTTTGTTTACTGCTTTTCCAATCAACAGCACCTCCATTAAGAACGAAGACGAATCCTGTCTGAGATTTCGTGTTATCTCTATCAGTTTGAAATCCAGCATCACAGTATCCGGTCACTTTGAGCTCTAAATCTGGATTTCCTCCATACACCAAAAACATATCTTTAGTAGCCCGTAGGTACTTTAGAATGTTCTTAACAGCAGTCCAGTGACTTTCACCTGGATTCTGTTGATATCGGCTTACGATGTTTTGCGCGAACGCCACATCGGGTCTAGTGCATCTAACCGCATACATAATAGATCCCACAGCCGAAGCATAAGGGACTCTTTGCATGCGCTCCACCTCTTTAGGTGTAGTAGCACCTTGTTTGACAGATAAACTAAGTCCTTCTTGCATAGGTACAATCCCACGCTTAGAATCTTCCATCTTGAATCGCTTCAAGATCTTATCAATATAAGCACTTTGACTTAGTCCAATTAATCGCTTTGATCTATCTCGGTAGATCTTGATTCCAAGAATAAATGCCGCTTCTCCTAAATCTTTCATGGCAAAACACTTTCGGCCGCCTCGCGGGGGCGCGGGCTCCGATTCTTGTGGGGCTGCCGGCCGGTCGCGCCGGCGTGGTGGGGGGCTTCTCCTAAATCTTTCATGGCAAAACACTTTCCAAGATGGGATTTAACATCTTGCAACATTGGAATGTGTTTCCTATGATCAATATGTCATCAACATACAAGACAAGGAAAGTAACATTACTCCCACTAGCTTTGCGATATACACATGGCTCATCGGGATTTTGAACGAAACCAAACTTTTTGATTTCTTCATCAAACCGCTTGTTCCAACTTCTTGATGCTTGCTTTAGTCCATAAATGGACCTTTGAAGCTTGCATACTTTGTTGGGATGTTTCGGATCAATAAAACCTTCAGGTTGATCCATATAGACTTCTTCATCCAAGTAACCATTTAAGAAGGCAGTCTTAACATCCATTTGCCATATCTCAAAGTCATAGTACGCAGCTATGGCTAAGAGAATCCTAATAGCTCTAATGTCCGCAACTGGAGAAAAGGTCTCATCATAGTCAACACCGAAACGTTGAGTATAACCTTTCGCCACGAGACGAGCTTTATAGGTGTGTACATTTCCATCCATGTCCGTCTTCTTTTTGAAGATCCACTTACACCCAACAGTTTGAGCATTTTGTGAAAGATCAACCAAGCTCCAGACTTGATTGTCTTTCATGGATTTCATTTCCACCTTCGTAGCTTCAAGCCATTTGTCAGATTCCGGATCTGATAATGCAGCTTTGAAATTCGGAGGCTCATCGAGATCTCCTAAAACGTCTTCTTCTACCATTAGACATAGTCTTTCAGTAGGACGTCTTGTCCTTTCGGACCTACGAAGTGGAATCGCTTCATCATCATCAACTTGAGGTTCATCACTTTGAACATTTTCCCCCCCAAGTTGATGATTGCTAGGAGCTTCAGAAGGTGACACATCTTCCTCTTGAATCTGATCAAGTTCTACAATCCTCCCACTGTTCTCTTGAACTAATTTCTTTTCAAAGAATTCAGCATATCGAGCAACGCGAACAGTATTTGTGACAGAATTATAGAAGTCGTAACCCATCGTTTCCTTAGGGTATCCGACAAAGATGCACTTAGTAGTTCTGGGTTCAAGTTTGTCAGGCGTATCACGCTTCACAAGTGCCTCACATCCCCAGACTCTTAAGTAAGACAGATTAGGAACATTTCCATGCCATAATTCATATGGTGTCTTGTCAACCTTCTTGGTTGGAACCATATTGAGAATGCGTACAGCAGTCTCAAGAGCATAATCCCAAAATGAAAATGGGAGAGTTGTACGGGTCATCATTGATCTTACCATGTCTAGCAAGGTTCGATTTCTCCTTTCAGACACTCCATTATGTTGAGGAGTGTATGGAGGAGTAAGCTGTTGGACAATTCCACACGCTTTCAGATAATCCTTAAACTCTTGGCTTAAGTATTCACCACCTCGATCCGAACGAAGAATCTTGATGGTCTTTCCGAGTTGATTTTCTACTTCATTTTTAAACTCTTTGAATGTTTCAAACACTTCATGTTTATGTTAAGCAAGTAAACATAACCATAACGACTGAAATCATCCGTGAAAGTTATGAAGTAGCTAGCTCCTTTTCTTGACACATGTCTAAATGGGCCGCAAACATCGGTATGAATGAGTCCAAGAAGATCGTTAGCCCTCTCCGGTTTATGCGAAAAAGGTTTTCTCGTCATTTTGCCGGAAACACATGACTCGCATTTATCAAATGATTCATCATTTAATTGTAAAATCCCTTCACGTTGAAGTCTTTCAATGCGATTTTTGCCAATGTGTCCAAGACGACAGTGCCACAGATAAGTAGAGTCCAAGTTTGTCTTGGCTCTTTTGCTAACATTATACATTGAATTATTTGAAACACAACCACGCATATCAATTTCATAAATACCATCACAAGCAATAGCATCAAAATAATGAACATTATTTTTAGAAACTGAAATGCCATAATCATTAAAAACATTAATGAAACCGTTGTCTTTCAACAAAGAAACTGAAACTACACCTCTAGTGATAGAAGGTGCATAATGACAATTGTCTAAAACAATAATTAAACCGGAAGGAAGAACTAAATGATATTCTCCAATAGCTTCAACAGGTGCTGGTAGACCATTGCCCACGAACAGCTGCAAAGCTCCGGGCTTCAGCTTCCTCCTTTTCCTAAGAGCCTGTAATTCATTACAGATATGAGTTCCACAGCCAGTGTCATAAACCCATGATTTACGCTTAGTAAAGGAAAATAATTCAATGGTGAAGATACCTGAAGTACTAGCAACGCTAGCTTGCTTCTTCTTCACATTCAACTCGGCAAGATACTTGGGACAGTTCCTCTTCTAGTGCCCGACTTCATTACAATGATGACAGGTCTGGTCTTTAGCCGGATGCTCTTTCTTAGCCGGAGGGGTTTTCTTTGGTTTGGGGGAATAAGCAGCTTGCTTACCCTTGCCTTTACCATCAAACTTGCCTTTAGCTTGGTGCGATTTCTTAGCTTTCTGGATCCGACCCCCCTTAATCATAAGGACATTTTGGTCATTGGCCTTCTTTGGAATCGTCTTCTCATATTCAATGAGCATAGCATGAAGTTCATTGACGCTTTTTTTCATAGAGTGCATGGTATAGTTTTGCACAAACCCTCATATTCCTTCGTAAGGGATTTGAGAATCATGCCAACTTTTACCTCTTTATGATAAGCGTACTCCATCGAATCCAATTTGTCAAAAATGCTCTTCATTTTGAGCACATGACTGCTAACCGATTTGACAGATTCAAGTTTCATGTCATGAAGTTCCACGACTAAGTCGAACAGTTCCACTCCAGCTTGTTTTTCATACAAGGATTTAAGTTCTGTGATCATATCATATGGAGTGTAGAGCTCGAATTGTTTTTGAAGCTCGGGAGACATGCTCGCAAGCATCAAACAACAAACTTCATTGAATCTAGTGTACTGAATCCTATATTCAGCTTTTTCAGCTGCTGTGGATTCAGCACTTGGTTCAGTTGGCCATTGCCTTTCAATGACATCCATGCGTTCCTCAACTCTTAGAACAATTCTCAGTTGACGATACCAGTCATTGAAATTTGATCCATTTTTTTTTTTTTTTTTTTTTTTTTTTTTTTTTTTTTTTTTTTTTTTTTTTTTTTTTCCCTTACTAACTAACTTTTTTTTTTTTTTTTTTTTTTTTTTTTTTTTTTTTTTTTTTTTTTTTTTTTTTTTTTTTTTTTTTTTTTTTTTTTTTTTTTTTTTTTTTTTTTTTTTTTTTTTTTTTTTTTTTTTTTTTTTTTTTTTTTTTTTTTTTTTTTTTTTTTTTTTTTTTTTTTTTTTTTTTTTTTTTTTTTTTTTTTTTTTTTTTTTTTTTTTTTTTTTTTTTTTTTTTTTTTTTTTTTTTTTTTTTTTTTTTTTTTTTTTTTTTTTTTTTTTTTTTTTTTTTTTTTTTTTTTTTTTTTTTTTTTTTTTTTTTTTTTTTTTTTTTTTTTTTTTTTTTTTTTTTTTTTTTTTTTTTTTTTTTTTTTTTTTTTTTTTTTTTTTTTTTTTTTTTTTTTTTTTTTTTTTTTTTTTTTTTTTTTTTTTTTTTTTTTTTTTTTTTTTTTTTTTTTTTTTTTTTTTTTTTTTTTTTTTTTTTTTTTTTTTTTTTTTTTTTTTTTTTTTTTTTTTTTTTTTTTTTTTTTTTTTTTTTTTTTTTTTTTTTTTTTTTTTTTTTTTTTTTTTTTTTTTTTTTTTTTTTTTTTTTTTTTTTTTTTTTTTTTTTTTTTTTTTTTTTTTTTTTTTTTTTTTTTTTTTTTTTTTTTTTTTTTTTTTTTTTTTTTTTTTTTTTTTTTTTTTTTTTTTTTTTTTTTTTTTTTTTTTTTTTTTTTTTTTTTTTTTTTTTTTTTTTTTTTTTTTTTTTTTTTTTTTTTTTTTTTTTTTTTTTTTTTTTTTTTTTTTTTTTTTTTTTTTTTTTTTTTTTTTTTTTTTTTTTTTTTTTTTTTTTTTTTTTTTTTTTTTTTTTTTTTTTTTTTTTTTTTTTTTTTTTTTTTTTTTTTTTTTTTTTTTTTTTTTTTTTTTTTTTTTTTTTTTTTTTTTTTTTTTTTTTTTTTTTTTTTTTTTTTTTTTTTTTTTTTTTTTTTTTTTTTTTTTTTTTTTTTTTTTTCTGCTTTTCCCCGATCATGAGAACACCGGGTCCTTATATATCTATATACTCATTTTTTCCCGTCAGTCGCTCGATCCCTCTTTCCAATTTGGTTCTCCTCTTCCTCTTTTTCCTTCTCATCCTATTTTCCATCTTTCCTCCTCCTTTGCGCTCGTTCTGTTCCTTTCTCGTTTATTTTTCGTTTTGCTATTTTTGTATTTTGTTCCTGGTTGTTGTCTCCTTTCTCTTTCCTTTCTTTTTCTTGGTCGGTCCGTTTTTAGCCGGCTCTGTCTTTCAGCACCTGGTTCGGTTGGCCATTGCCTTTCAATGACATCCATGCGTTCTTCAACTCTTAGAACAATTCTCAGTTGACGATACCAGTCATTGAAATTTGATCCATTAAGCTTTTCTCTTTCAAACATTTTCCGAAAAGCATTGGTGTTTGTGGAAGGATTCATTGCCATCTACAAAACAGATTAAGTTCAAAAATCAGTATTTTCGATAATAAATCCTTAAGAAATCAATTACCCAATGTTTATCAAATAAACAATTAATTTCATTAAGGCTAGGATCCAATTGACATACAATCATTTCATCAGTTGATCTGCTAGAAATGATTGCACTCAAAAGGTAAGTGACGAGCAGTAATTGCATTTCATGTGCAATTCCTAGTAAGAATAGGACCTACAAATCACACTTGATTCATCAAGTGATTTGTAGTCATGTTTTGTCCCATCTTTTGCCACGGGTCAAGGTCTCACCGCTTAACTCGCTTAAGTCGTCCAACCAAGAACGCGCAAATTTGTCCACCACTGTGTACCAGTGAGTGGGATTTGCCATGCAACTGTCATTTCACCACTGTGTACCAGTGAGTAAAACAACAGCCACAAGTGTCCTTTACGAGTTGGGTGGCAATGACTTAAGTTTATTTGGTCAATCAATTTGATGTGTGATCAAAAAGTTATGTTTGAAGATTCATGCATATCTTCTAAACATAATATGTTTATAAAACTCATTTTTATTGCCTTTAAATACAAAAGAGCTCGGTAGCTCCATTCGAACGCACAAAGAAGCGCAAGGGCAAAGGTATGCGATAACGCGATTTAAAAACCCGCCCTTTTAGGAGGCTAGCGCACTCCGACTTATACCTCTCTTAGAGTTTGTTCAAATGGGTGAGCCGGTGTATCTTTTGATTTTAGGGCACCAATTTTATAAACAAAATCATTATTTCGATAATTATTAGTCAAGTTTATTTTTCCAAAAACTATTTTGCACACAATTTTCATAAAAAGCAAAATCAAACTTACTAAAACAACTTAACTTTTAAGCATGCAATAAGTTATGGTGAGCCACCTAAACATGTTACTATGGTTTGATTATGTTCAAATCGGCTCCCCCTTCAAAGAAAAGGACCACATACATCAAGTTGCCTTGATTGCGTAAGCCTTGAACATATATTAAACAAACAATTATCATATAAGCACATAGTTGCTGTCTGGAAATTTCCAGCAGCTTCACGACATGTTTAGACATGTTTCTGGTCCGATTCAGACTTCGACCAGAACTACAAAGTTTTAGCCCTATGTGTTGAGCATCTACAGTTCAAAGCACGACCTCTAACTCATTACGGTTGATTTGTTATGATTTTTTTAGTGAACAGGTGTCAAACAGAAACTTTCACAAAACATAATCACATTGTCACACAATTAATTATTCAATTATCTAGCATAATTAACCCTAATAATCAAGATTTCATATCAATATATCTAAGTAATAATC
This sequence comes from Erigeron breviscapus, assembly GCA_034093135.1. Lineage (NCBI taxonomy): Eukaryota > Viridiplantae > Streptophyta > Magnoliopsida > Asterales > Asteraceae > Erigeron > Erigeron breviscapus. Next base: position 86,145,256 of record CM067175.1, on the reverse strand, counting down.
ATGAATAATTTGCATGAAAAATTCATGATTTTTACTTCTATTTAACAATTAAATAATTAAAGGTACACCATATATACATGCAATTTATCACATAAACATGTAATTAATCAAAACTTGGATTAGGAACCCTAAAAAAAAACAAATTTTTTTTTTTTTTTTATTTTCTGGAAAATTTCGAACTATATATATATTAATAATATAAATATTATTTGTTTCTTATTTAAATAATGTAATTTAAATTACAAAAACAATTTAAATATATATATATATATATCCGAAATTTGAAGATCAAAACCCTAACCCCCCTTCAAGTTTTGATTTAATTGGTAATTAAAAAATATACATAGTAGGCTCGTGATACCACTGTTGGGTTATATAACAATTTATCGAATTAAATCACAAAGCACGCAACGGAAGACAAGATCTATGTAATCAATTAATCAACCAAGATAGAAAACGTGTACCTTAAAGTGAAGAGAATAAAGCTAGAAACTTTATGAAAAGTTTAAAATAAACTTCTCTACGATTGCACACACAACGTTGGAATGTATGTATGCTAGTACTTGATCACGAACTTGCAACGTTTGCTTTCTCTCTTGATTTGTCAAACAAACAAAACCGAAAATCCCTTTTGATTTGAGAGGTTCGGCCGTAGCTAATGGAGGAGGAAGAAGAGGTATGGGGGAAGCTTTGCTTTTCCCTTTTTATAATCACTCTAAACCCAATTCGTGTTTGACACAAATTAGGATTTAGTATTTGATATAGATTAGGATTATGAAAACAAGTTAAGTTAATGAGTTAAAACTCATTAACAAAACCGGCCCCTAGAACATTCTAGAGCCTTCATTTAGTGTTTCCTAATTGTATTCAAATTACAATTAATCCTTCTTCCGTTAACACCGTTAGTCATTTTCCGTTAACTATTAACATTTAACAAACGGTCGTTAGTTCAATTCGTGGTCTAATTAATTAATAAACTACATTTAATATATTAATCAATTATAATTACATTCACGTTGAGGTGTGACCCCGTAGGCTTAAATCATTTCTGAACATACGTTCATTTTTACGTGATCATACACTAACAAAACAACAACGGCATTCAATTCTAATATAACAAGGTATTAAAAGATAAAATGTAGACAATGATATGGGTAAAGAAGTTGTTTTAAAAACCTTCTGCTAAAAAATAAGACCAAGACAAACATATTGACTCTAACTACATACAATATGATTTTAGAATATGACTACAAACACAATATATTATTTATAATTAGAGTTTTGTTAAATGTTGGAGACTGTAGTTAAGGTGCATAAAATAGTTGTATATCTATCATAAAATTCAGGGATAGATTTTTGATATGAAAAACACAATTTTTTTTTTATGTACGTTAATAATAACATTGCATTCAACATTTTCCATATAATTATATACTATTGCCCACCATGAGTACAAATATGTATATATAAATAGAAATAGAAATAGAAAAATATGAATATGCAGTTGTGTTGTGTTGTTGACTTGTCGGTTGCTGCTTGCACATCTCCAGCTACCAGTCCACCTCTTTACCGGTATCTGATAAACCCAATTTCTTATTGGGCTTTTATTCTCCTTTTCTCAAATATAAGGTCATAAGGGGGTTCAATAAGAATTTTTAAGGAGGTTCAATGAGAAATTTAACTAGGCTATGTACAAAATCTTTTTATGTAACGGTGGCCAATGACCACCCTAAGCTTAATGTAAATCCACCACTAAATATTGGGAAAAACCAAGAAAAACCAAGAGAAAATAATATAAAATTAAAACCCGAAAACCCATTTTAGATCTTTGATAAATCTCAAAAACCCTTAATAAGAAGGGATTTATGATTATTTTTTTGTTTTTTGTTTTGGATTTTAGTAGTAATGGAAGATGGTATTTTGGGTAATTCAAGACGGGTAGATATAATGAAATGAGTCGGGTTTGGTTTTTATAAATGGGCGCCCACTGGATTGAAGAAACATGAATTAAATTTTCAAATGGATGGGTTGGTATGAGAATTATAAAGAAGAAAACATAGCAAATGTTGTTTCATTGTTTGTATGTACTTTTGGTATTTGTGTTTGGGTTAAAATTGAAAAAAGAAATATAAGAATAGAAAGAAAAGAACAAAGAGGAAAAATGAGAGAAACACGTCAATTAATTCAATACGTTTTTTTGTTAATGAAATTTATATGAATATTAACATTCTCTTAAAGACATGTATGATGAAAATGAATAATTTTCATAGGGTTGTAAATTAGTCGAGTTTGAATTTGATTTATTAGTAGATTTAAGAGAGTTTGGGTTTGAAAATAGCTTCTTTTGTACTCTATTTCTCTATGATTATGGCTCAAGCTTGGTTTGTAAATTGTAATTAACTCCTAATTAGATTTCAAGCGTGATGATTCCCAAGTCGAGTTTGAGTTTGAGTAAACTCGATTGGCAATTTCATGCTTGTTGAAATCAGTTGCAAAGATTGGCAATTTCTTGGAGATTGAACCGTCAGATCGTAATGAAATTTTAACTGAAGTCTCATGACACCTATACACTCAGATCCAACGGTAGTTTTCTTCCTTAAATGTCTGGAGGTCGGGTATCAAAACCCCTGAAAATTCAGCTCGAAAATAAAACATTTGTGGCTGTTTTGTTTTCCAGTGACGGTGGTGGAGGTTTCCGGTGGCGAGGACTGTCGGAGATTGTAGAGGATAGTGAGACGATTTTGTGGACTGTTTATTTGCTTCAAACGGAGTTCGTTTGATAGAGATTCGAGCCTTACAAGAACCCTAGCCTCCTATTGCATCTCTTGGCTCCCTTTTATTTTCTTCAGAGTATAATATTTGGTAGGTGTTGGATGATGATATGTTGTTGTTAAGATAATACTATTTGCATGAAAATGACATAATTACCCCTCACATGTGTGGCACATGCCATACTAACGAGAAAAATAACGGTCCGTCAGTTTTGGGCCAAGAATGCAACTGATGTGATACCACAGGGACGACGAACGCCACTTTGCACACGTTTGTATGAAACTCGCAACTGGTGTGATAACACAGGGACCAAAAATGCAATTCGTTCTACATTAAATGATTAAACCGTTTGGGTTTTATTTAGTTAGATGAATAATTTTATATAGTATTTAGCTAGAAAAATTTCATATATGTCATTAATAAATCAAAAAATATTAAATATGCTTAAAAATACAAGTTATTGAAAAGAGAAAATAACTTCAATACAAAAAAATTTATAAACATAAATTATTTTAACCCAGTTTTTTTGAATTTTCATAAGGGGTATCTTCTAAATCCACTATGTGGGCCCCAGAGGTGAGTTTTTTCCAAGGTCCCGGGTTCGAGTCTTGAGTTTCTCATCTCAAGGTATTTTCCATGAGGAGGGGGTTGGAGGTCCAACAAATCGCTGGTTAAAATTGTAAGTCCCAACTCAATAGATGATACTACCTGAAGACACCTCAATGTCGATGGTGGAGTTACTTTGCAATATAAGCACTGAATTGGAGACGACCAGTTACAGTGAGTACATACCAAGTTCTAGATAGATTACTTATTTAAGTGACAATAAGTAAAGAACAATGCAATAATATAAAATACTTGTAAAGTAAATTGGTGAGACAATATGTAATTTTCAAGTGTAATTTATTTATTAACTTTAAATAAATTACAAGGTTGTTGCGGAACCAAGATAATACAAAGTATGTAAATATCCTAACAACCTATGAACTACAATTGATCTACACTTGGAATTTCTCTAAACAATCGAAACACTTAAAGTTGTGAAATGTTCCTTTTTACGATTGAGAGAATATTGCACAAGTTCACCAAGAATATTGTATGCAAAGTCTGATATGCAAAGTATATCTTGTGCAAAGTATGTAAATTCTTGTTGTGCAATGACTTGTATTTATAGGAAAAGTTAACATTGGGATGTTAACTTTAGCCGTACAAATATGGTTGAGAACATTTAAGGAATAACATTTAATTCCTTAAAATGCTGTGTAAAGTTGCAGTATAAAACAACTTTACTCAACCAGCTTTATGTACCTTTTTGTACTTTATACATAGATAAATCTTATTATCCGTGTAATAGCACATAAAGCATAAAAGTCAATTCCTCGTAATCAGTGTAAAGCTTTGTAAGAGCTTTCCACTGATGGTCTCCAGTTTGTAACTGACTAGAATGTCAACTGGGCTTCGCTGCCATTGTCATTCTCTATCTTCCACTTGTTGTCTTCGACTTCAACTGGAATGATTCTTCAACTGGTCAGTTCTCAACTGGAGGAAGTCTTCAGTTGCGTTAACTGTACGATGCAACTAGACTTCAATATATTTCTGGACAAATCTTCTTGGTCTCCAGGTGCAACTGGAGACTGGCCAGTTTCACTTAAACTGGTCCTAACAAATTCCCCCTATTTGTCCTGAAATATTGCCAAGTCTTTTTCAGGTCTTGTATCTGTACAAGTGTAAACTGGAGAGACTTGTTTGATTAAATCTATCTAAGTTTTCCAAGGCATTTTTATAGATCAGTAAATGCCTTGGGTTTTTCTTTTGAGTTTGTTATATCTAATCTATTATCTATCTTGTGGTTACAAACTGGTAACTTCATTTATACAAAGAAATGAAATTTACACAAGTTAAAGAATGTAAACAAAATTACAAGCAAATAAACTGAAAAGAGAACATTTAAGGAATAACATTTAATTCCTTAAAATGCTGTGTAAAGTTGCAGTATAAAACAACTTTACTCAACCAGCTTTATGTACCTTTTTGTACTTTATACATAGATAAATCTTATTATCCGTGTAATAGCACATAAAGCATAAAAGTCAATTCCTCGTAATCAGTGTAAAGCTTTGTAAGAGCTTTCCACTGATGGTCTCCAGTTTGTAACTGACTAGAATGTCAACTGGGCTTCGCTGCCATTGTCATTCTCTATCTTCCACTTGTTGTCTTCGACTTCAACTGGAATGATTCTTCAACTGGTCAGTTCTCAACTGGAGGAAGTCTTCAGTTGCGTTAACTGTACGATGCAACTAGACTTCAATATATTTCTGGACAAATCTTCTTGGTCTCCAGGTGCAACTGGAGACTGGCCAGTTTCACTTAAACTGGTCCTAACAAATTCCCCCTATTTGTCCTGAAATATTGCCAAGTCTTTTTCAGGTCTTGTATCTGTACAAGTGTAAACTGGAGAGACTTGTTTGATTAAATCTATCTAAGTTTTCCAAGGCATTTTTATAGATCAGTAAATGCCTTGGGTTTTTCTTTTGAGTTTGTTATATCTAATCTATTATCTATCTTGTGGTTACAAACTGGTAACTTCATTTATACAAAGAAATGAAATTTACACAAGTTAAAGAATGTAAACAAAATTACAAGCAAATAAACTGAAAAGAGAACATTTAAGGAATAACATTTAATTCCTTAAAATGCTGTGTAAAGTTGCAGTATAAAACAACTTTACTCAACCAGCTTTATGTACCTTTTTGTACTTTATACATAGATAAATCTTATTATCCGTGTAATAGCACATAAAGCATAAAAGTCAATTCCTCGTAATCAGTGTAAAGCTTTGTAAGAGCTTTCCACTGATGGTCTCCAGTTTGTAACTGACTAGAATGTCAACTGGGCTTCGCTGCCATTGTCATTCTCTATCTTCCACTTGTTGTCTTCGACTTCAACTGGAATGATTCTTCAACTGGTCAGTTCTCAACTGGAGGAAGTATATCAGCATTGCCAGTTTCCAACATTGGTACATCAGTGGCCGGCTGGGCTACATCAGATGCTAAACCTTTACCCTTATCAATATTCCCCCTATCCATCACATCCACATTCTCTTCAACCCTTTGCACACCAGCATCAGTACTGGCAGCCACAATCATTTCACCACCAGATTGACTTTCAGATGGAGTTCTTCCAGGTGCAACTGGTGCAAGGACTGCACTTCTTTCCCCCTTGGCAGCATCTAGACCTGCCCTTATAGCTTTCCATTCAGAAGGGTGAGATGGCAACCGGTCGAGAGGCTGCCATGTTTGCATGTCCTTGCATTCTTTGAAAATTCCACACATCATCCTGAAAGACCTCCACAGATGGTTGGTCTCCTTTGACTGGGTCAGAACATTTGCTGTAACCTGTTCCTGACTAGTTTTCAGTTCATTCAAAATCTTGGAATCTTCATCCAGACCAGAAACCACCTTATTCTTAACCTCTTCATCCTTTTGTTTCAAATTATTTACTTCAGTTGTCAGATTGTCAATAGACTGAGTATGATTAGATACCTGGGTGCTCAAATTATCAATGCTGCCTCTCAACTGGTTGATCTCATTAGTGAATGGGGCCAGATCAACCTGAGGAGTGGCCAGCTTGGTGATCTCAGCTATCACCTTTTCAATCAACTGTGTATCTCTAGCACCCAGCGTATCATCAATTTTCTGACCAACCGAAACCATCAACTGCTGCCCAAGCTCAGTCACATTTAGCCCAGGATTTTCAACTAACTCTTTCACCTGCTTTTCAATCTCCTTTAAATCCACTTCAGATCTTCTAACAGTGTTATCGAGCAAATTGGAGATTGAGGTTGTGACATTGGACTGAGTGAGGTCGAAGGCCTCCTTTAGAGAAGTTGCCAGATTGTTGCAGCCTCCGACCAGCTCATTGAGCTTCTTTAACACTAAGTCTTCATTTGATGAGAACTTGTTAATCCCCAGATCAACCACTTTAATGTTGGTCAGATGATCCTTGTGGTATCTGGAGAAAGACTTAGTGTTTTTGTCAAGTGTCTTTTGAATATCCTCCACCCTGGTAAGAAGGTTTTGGATATCGGCTTGAACAGACACAACTTGACTGTCCAGTGACGGAGGGGAAGGTGTCACTGGACCAGCAACAGTTACTACTGGAGTAACTGGAGGAGGCAAATTGAGGGAAGCCTCCCCAGTTGACGTCGCAGCAGTTGAGGAAGTAATAATAGGAGTGGTAGAAGAAGAAGGGACTGAAGTAACAATGTGTTGTTCATGCTGAGAATGCTCAGGTGTGAACAACGGCGGCGGTGGGGGTGGCATTTCTCAAAGGAGTGAGAACTGCCCAGATGGTGATGGTGCCATACGTCTGTTTCCAGACATATAGTTATAAGTGGGAAAAGGAATTTCAGTAGGTTCATTTATTTGGGATGGTAAAACTGAAATTGAAGTATCTGGAGGCGAGACTTGAGATGAAGGGTTTTGATCTTGTACAGAAGACTCACAAATCTCCAAGTCTGATGTAGTACCCTCTGAATCCGAAGACTCAATAAGGATTTCCTCATCATTAACATTCATGTCCAGATCCATGAATTTAACTGAGGGCTGACCAGATGGGTCAGTCTCCAGATGACCTTCTCCAGTTTCCTGGAAGGTTGCATCTGTTGGAGGATCAGATACCGAGGTATCTTCACCAGGGATAGAGGTCACTGGGGTTGCCTCAGTTATAGTTGCTCTATCCACAACCATAACATCATCAGCCGCAGAGTTTGGAACCTCAGTCTCCAGCAGTGACTGGCCAGAGACGTCGTCAGTTCGTGCAATAGAAGTATCAGAAGATAGGCCGTGGACACTTTGTGCTGACTCAAACTCTAATCTGGGTTGGGGTAGCCCAGTTTCATCTTCACCACCCTCTCCTACAGAAATTGCGAGGGTGGCTGCTTGAGGTTGTCTCGTTTGACTATCTCCAGGTTCCTATTAGGAGGAAACTGGAGGGCTGGTCAGGTTTCTACTGTCAGTGGCAAGTGCTGACAAAGTCCTAATGCGACGTGTTCTTGTTGCCTTTGGAACTCCTGAAAGACCTGTTGGGAGGTCTCCAGGGTAAATGGTTGTGGGGACAGACACGCTGGAGCTGGAGGGGTTAGACTGTTGCCCGGGTTCGGCAATGGTCACAATTCCAGCAGACGAACTAGTGGGTCCCTCATTATTTTGAGGCCCGCCCAGTTGTCTTTCCGACTCACCTTGGACTGGTGCATCGGTTTTTGCGAATGCCAGCCGCATTCTATCTGGAATCTCGACCTCTCCAGCTTCAGATACCAGAGAGTCAAGATTCCTCAACAAATCTGGGACAGTGTATAGTGAATCTGTGCTAAAATAAGCTTCACTGCCCAGAATTTGTAGAAAACAAAGAGAGAGAAACCTGGAGAAGGGGATACATAGTCCCCTGGTGCCCTTCAGTTTTTGAACCAGGCTTCTGAATAGGATATCAGCAAAATCCACTCTTAATCCATTCCACAGGCAGTATGCCATTTCTGCCTGTGCGGAGTTAATCTGGTCAAGTCCACCAGAACTCCCACCCATACTTTCTACAAGGTGGATGAAAAAGTACCTCCATGAAGGTGTAAGGCCCTTCATGGTCATCGCACCCTTTGTTTTCAAAACCCTTTTTTCGAGGCACTCCTTGTGTCCCATATCAAGGAGGACCTGGCGAAAATTTATATTTGGGGAGATGACAACAGGAGACTCTCCTCGTCTCCAGTAATTGAGGTGTAGAGCATCCCTCAATACATCTGCTGATAAGGTACACCGGATTGTTCCACCTTTTAATGTGAAACTGATGGAAGAATAGTCGGAAGAAAGAGAGGCGGTGTACCAAAACTCACACAAGTAGTCGTGAAACATCTTGCGTGGGTTTAAGGAGAATGAGGTCCGATTGGAGAATCCCTCAAAAATCTTTGGATTCTCCCAATAAGGGTATCGGACCCTTGGATTCCTTGTAAACTAGCCATCGGATTATTCGGATTTAGTTTGATGAGCGTAGTGTTACCAGGAGCACCAGATGCCTGTTTGACATCTGGTGGAGGAGCATATGGGACAGATAGGAGATTTACATCTCTAGAACGGGATGATTTAGGTGCCATTGGAAAATGAAATTGAAACTTTGGAATTAGGGTTCTTGATTTATGAAGCAGAGAGAGAAAAGAAGAAATTCTAGATGTTTGGGAAGTAAATGAAAAGAATGTAAAGGGAAGTAAATGTGATCGGAGTAAATAAGGGTATTTATAAGGATTTCAAGATCCCAATGAAATACCAAAAATTATATTTTATTAACAAAATCAATTTGTAGATATTTTTACAAAATAAGTTTGAATTTTGAATCAAAAACATAATTCACCGTGTCAGCATTAAATGCTACGACGGCTTAACTTACCCACGCGCCCACTAATTTTTATTTTCCCAATAAAAACATTGTCATTTACCAAAATGTCTATTAACACGTCAGATGACGATATCAAGTGGGTTAAAACACTCAAGTACCATCACGTGTCTCAGATATTGACCAAGTATTTTCTAACGTTATGAAAAATTAAGACAAGACTGAACCTGGTCACTGGAGGATTAGTCCAGCGCCAGTTTCCAACTGGAGAGTTCTCCAGTTGCCATTTTCAAACAAAATGAATTTTAGTCAGAAAATTATTTTGAGTCTTTCCCCCTAAAATGATGATCCAGAAATCAATTAGTGCCAGGATAGTATCACAAAGGCGTTCGATAGCCTGGCGAGCAAAGATTATCTGGACCTCCTCAACTGGAGAACTTCATCAGTGTCACTGACGCGTTCATAACAAAAATCTCCAGTTTTAAGGATTTAACATTCCCAGTTCGCTGATGAGATGTTTAAAGGTTTTCTCATCAAGAGGTTTTGTAAAAACATCAGCGAGCTGTTTGTCAGTGGGGATGAAATGAATTTCAATGTCTCCTTTCATAACATGATCACGAATAAAATGATACCTGATGTCAGTATGCTTTGTCTTGGAGTGCATCACTGGGTTGTGAGATATAGCGATTGCACTGGTGTTGTCACAAAAGATTGGGGTCCTTGTATATTTTTGACCATAATCTAGTAACTGGTTCTTGATCCAGAGAATCTGGGCACAACAACTGGCCGCAGAAATGTACTCTGCCTCAGCAGTGGACATAGAGACTGACGTCTGCTTCTTACTGGTCCAACTTACCAGTTTTCCTCTAAGGAAATGACAACCACCAGTTGTTGATTTTCTATCTAACTTACAACCTGCATGATCTGAATCTGAATAACCCATTAGATCTAACCCTGAGCCTTTGGGGTACCAAAGACCAAGATTAGGACACCCTTTCAGGTATCTAAAGATACGCTTAACAGCGTGCAAATGTGATTCTTTAGGGTTAGCCTGAAACCTGGCACATAGACATGTTGCGAACATTATATCTGGTCGACTGACAGTTAAATACATCAGTGAACCAACCATTCCATGATATTCAGTGATGTTCACTGGTTTGCCAGTTGGGTCAGAGTCCAAATTTAATGGTGCTGCAATAGGTGTGTTTTTCGATGGGATAGAATCATATTTGTATTTTCTTAACAAATCTCTGACATATTTTCCTTGGTTTATGAAAATTCCATTTTCAGTTTGCTTAATCTGAAGACCTAAGAAAAATGTTAATTCTCCCATTAAACTCATTTCATACTCAGATGACATGATTTTAGAAAACGTTTTACACATTGCATCATCAGTTGAACCAAATATAATGTCATCAACATAAATTTGTACCAATAAGATATTACCTTTTTCTTTTAAGATAAATAAGGTATTATCTATTGCATCTCTTTGAAAGCCATTTTTAAGAAGATGTTTAGTTAAAGTATCATACCAGGCTCTTGGGGCTTGTCTAAGACCATACAAAGCTTTGTTCAGTCTATAGACCCAGTGAGGATGCTTCTCATTGATGAAGCCTGGAGTCTGCTTAACATACACAACTTCTTCCAATGTTCCATTAAGGAACGCACTTTTGACATCCATCTGGAAGACTTTAAACTGCAGATGGGCTGCATAAGCCAGAAATATTCTGATGGCTTCAAGTCTTGCAACTGGAGCAAAAGTTTCATCAAAGTCAACGCCTTCTGCTTGACAATAACCCTGGGCAACTAATCTAGCCTTGTTTCTTACAACATGGCCATCTTCATCCATCTTGTTTCGGTAGACCCATCTTGTACCAATGGGTTCTTTCTTTAACCCAGGTGGACAAGGAACAAGCTCCCACACATTATTCCTTTCAAACTGGACGAGCTCTTCTTGCATAGCTTCCACCCATCTTGGGTCTGCCATAGCCTCGTCAATCTTCTTCGGTTCAATTAGTGATAAGAAGGTGACGTTTAAGCATTACTCACTGGTGGCTCTTCTAGTCTGAACCCCACTATTTGGATCTCCCACAATTTGTTCAATTGGATGTGCTCGAGTCCATCTAGTGTATTGACTAGGCTGGTGTAGTACAATATCAGTGCAAGTCACCTGACGATCTTCTTCAGTTGCAACAGCTTCTGGAGGAGGATCAGTCCAAACTACTTCTACATCCTCATCAGAGTCAATGAGGTCATGATTTGCATCATGAAATTCTTCATTAAAAGGCATTTCTTGAAGAACTGGAGAAGTTAGAGTTTGAACTGGTGCTGATATTGGAGTGGCACGTACATCAGATCCAATCACCAATTCCTGTGGTAAATTGAAATTGATGGAGGGATAGAATGAAGTGTCACTGGTGGTGCTCTTCTTCTTAACTGGTTCTAGTTGAGTGTAACTAGAAGCATCTTTTGGTGAGACAACTGACTGATGAACTTGGTCAGTTTCACCAAAATTTATTGGAACGACTGGAGAGATATCAAGGCTTGGTCTTTTGTTGATTGCATCAGTTGATTCGTCGAATGTGACATGAATTGTCTCATGAACCTTTTGAAGTCTATAATTATAAACTCTAAAGGCCTTTCGAATATCTGAATAACCTAAAAATACCCCTTCATCAGCTTTTGCATCAAACTTTCCAAGCTGACTGGAATCGTTTAAAATATAAACTGGACAACCAAATACATGAAAATATCCAATATTTGGTTTACGATTCCTGAGTACTTCATAGGCAGTCTTCTTATGTTTCTTGATGTAGACTGACCGGTTTTGGGTGTGACAAGCAGTTGCAACTGCTTCAGCCCAGAAACTGGTGGGAAGACCTGATTCAGATAGCATACTTCTGGCTGCTTCTATCAGTGTGCGATTCTTTCTTTCCACAACTCCATTCTGCTCTGGAGAGTGTGCTGATGAGAAGTTTTGAGAGATGCCAGTGTCATTGCAAAATATTTCAAGTACCTTATTTTGAAATTCAGTACCATTATCACTTCGCAACTGACAAACTTTTCGAGTATACTTGAGTTCAATTCTTTTGATGAGAGAGATGATTTTAGCAGGTGCATCACTTTTAGATCTGAGGAATACCACCCAACAATATCTGGTGAATTCATCGACCACAACTAGAGTGTACTTCTTTCCAGCTCTAGTTTGAACATTCACTGGACCAAAGAGATCCATATGTAGCATGTGAAGAGGTTCAGTGATGCTAAAGTTTTGCCTGGTCTTAAAACTGGCCCTTTTCTGCTTGCCCATCTCACACCCTGGACATGGCTTTTCTTTATTGAAAGAAATCTGAGGTATCCCATCAACCAGTTGTTTGCGAGACAACTTGTTAATATTTTTGAAATTAAGATGGGATAATCTTTTATGCCACAGCCAGTTGGTGTCCTCATCAGCTTTGGTATAGAAGCACTGCTCTTTTGGAGCTGGTTCCATATCCATGATGTACACATTACCTTTTCTTGGTGCAACCATCACCACTTTCCAATCCTTGTTAAATATGGTGCCTTGAGCAATATCGAACAAAACTTTGTAGCCATCATCACAAAGTTGGCTGACACTGATCAGGTTGTATTTCAAACCATTCACAAATGCAACTCTTTTGAATTCGACCTGTCCGTTATTGAGCACACCATATCCTTCAGTCTTTCCACTTTGATCATTACCAAACGTCACTGCCGGTCCATCTTGGACAGTGAACTCTTCAAGCAGGGGCTTACATCCGGTCATAGTCCGGCCAGCTGCGCTGTCCAGATACCAGATATTCTTCTTTCGATCGCCCTGCACAACCACAAAAATCATCAGTTATTTTTGTGAACCCATCTTTTCTTGATGGGTTCACTGGACTTCTCTACAGAAGTCACACTTGATTGTTGTGGAGGTAAACTGAAGACTACATCTGGATCTTTTTCACCAGATCCAGGTGCAGAAGTAAAAACAATTGGTATTTGATACTTGCTCCCCTTTTTCTTATCAGATTTAGTTCCAGATGGAACATTCTTTTGTTTTGGTTTTGAAGGGGGTTTAATATTTTGTTTTACAACTGGAGGTGATGAACCTCCTTCCAGATTTTTAATCTGGGCAGTACAACTCTGAACCTGTCGAGACAAAAGTTGGAGTTGACTTTCCAGTTTAAACAAAATATTGTTTTCATCAGGCTGCTGAACCTTGGACCTTGGTTCAGCTGGAGTTTTAGTCTTTTGGGTCTTGGGCTCCTTAGACTTCTGAGGTAAAGGCTTGTTACCAGTGGCCTTTTTGACTGGAGCTTTAGCCTGTTTGGCTCCAGGTTTAACCTCAGTGGGGGTAGTCTCAATGGGTTCAGTTTCGACAGCCTCAGGTTGATCATAAGGAGTTTCAACCCTGAGAGCTGGAGGCAATGCATGAAGATCTGGTATGAGAGCTGCTATTTCCAGATCTCCAGATTTCCATGCATTTTTCTGGGCATCAATTGTTCTAGAAAGTGCATCATATTTCTTTCCAGATGCTTTTACCCATGACTTGATAATCATTTGTTCTTTTTCAAGATCAGAAACTAATTTTTGATTATCAAATTCTAAAGCCTTAATTTTCAAAACTGACTCCTTGAGAGCCAAATGGACACTTTGTAAATCATTCAGTTGTGGTTTAACATTGTTTAGTTCAATTAAGATAGTGTCCAGATATCTTTCACTATCTGCTCTAACAGTTTCCACAAAAGCCAAATCACCACTTAATGATTCAGCAAGGTCCAGTTTCAGTTCTGGATCCACCTGATTGTCATAATCACATACCTTTTTCAAAATGATGTCCACCCATCTTCCAGTGATGACATCTTCCTTTGCCACATGCTGCTGTTGATCTTCCAAGGCCATGAAACACATGTCCCTTTCCTCTTCTTCATCAGCTGATGAGTCATTAGAGTACTCCCATTTTCCCTCAGTTTGTGCCATTAAGAACTGATCCTTTTCCTTTTCCATGGACAGGAGGGCAATCTGGGCCTTAAGCTTCTTATATTTAGCTTTGTAGCTATCATCAGGCCGATTGAAATTTGGGACAGAGGGACTAGTTTGGTTGTTCATCTGACTAGATCTGCATTCCTTCATAAAATGACCTTTCTTACCGCATTTATAGCAGGTAACATTGGTTTTATCCAGAGAGCTGGAGCTGGAAGCATTGTTTGGGCCATTAAATCTTTTAGATTTATGCTTAAACCTATTAAAGGTTTTAGCGATCATGGCTACCAGATCATCATCGTCAGTTTCATCACAACCATCACTGATTTTAGTTGTCAGGCCAGAGTTCAAGAAACTGTTTAACATCTCCTTCATTGAGTGTGCCTGGACACTCTCTGCAGACATTAAAGCAGCACAAGGTCGCTCAGTTACACTAGCAACCTTAGGACTCTGGGCGTGGTTCATGGCATCCTACTCAGCCACCAGTCTTGCAACATTATTGTCTTCAGTGAATCTGAAGGCTCCATAGAGCGATGCAAGAGTATGGCTGTGCAGGGTTTTACCTTGTCTTAAGACAAGAACCATATTTTCCCATTTGGAAGGAAGAATATCATAAAACTTCTCAAGAAGAATATCCTTATCCTTCTCTACACCCAAGCCTCTCAACTGATTAATGAGGCTAGAAAACCTGGTGTAAGTACCAGTTAGACTTTCATTGGGCAAAGCAAAGAAGGATTCATACTTCTTGTTCAAGGCAACCTTTCTGGTGACAATGGTGTCATCACCTCCTTCAAACTGAATAACCAATTCATCCCACATTGACTTGGCACTGGGGAACAACACAAGTGTTGGAATTAGATCTTCAGGGACAGCTCCAAGGATCATGTTCTTGAGTCTGGTGTCCAGATCTACAAGTCTACGATCCTCATCAGACCAGTGGTCTTCGAGCTTTTCTCTGGAACCTCTTCTTCCAGTTGGATCTAGAAGAGGACTTACCCCAAGAGACATGGGTATATACGGTCCATCCTTAAGGATTTTAAGCATATATCTCTCTATCCCACCAAAATGCAAAAGCATTCTGGCCTTCCATGTACCAAAGGTCTCACTGTTTCCATCAAATTTCGAAACAGGAGTGTTAGAATAATGTACATGGACATGGTTTGGGGCAGTAGGAGGAAGAGGGTTTGTATTAACATTTTGAACAGGTGGTGTATTAGTATTCAAAGGGTTTTCACCTTGACCAGAACCATCTTCACCTTCAGTAGTAGTCATCTAAGCAGATCTAGGCAAGTTTATTAGCCTTCTGCTCCGATACCACTTGTAAGTCCCAACTCAATAGATGGTACTACCTGAATACACCTCAATGTCGATGGTGGAGTTACTTTGCAATATAAGCACTGAACTGGAGACGACCAGTTACAATGAGTATATACCAAGTTCTAGATAGATTACTTATTTAAGTGACAATAAGTAAAGAACAATGCAATAATATAAAATACTTGTAAAGTAAATTGGTGAGACAATATGTAATTTTCAAGTGTAATTTATTTATTAACTTTAAATAAATTACAAGGTTGTTGCGGAACCAAGATAATACAAAGTACGTAAATATCCTAACAACCTATGAACTACAATTGATCTACACTTGGAATTTCTCTAAACAATCGAAACACTTAAAGTTGTGAAATGTTCCTTTTTACGATTGAGAGAATATTGCACAAGTTCACCAAGAATATTGTATGCAAAGTCTGATATGCAAAGTATATCTTGTGCAAAGTATGTAAATTCTTGTTGTGCAATGACTTGTATTTATAGGCAAAGTTAACATTGGGATGTTTACTTGGCCGTACAAATATGGTTGAGAACATTTAAGGAATAACATTTAATTCCTTAAAATGCTGTGTAAAGTTGCAGTATAAAGCAACTTTACTCAACCAACTTTATGTACCTTTTTGTACTTTATACATAGATAAATCTTATTATCCGTGTAATAGCACATAAAGCATAAAAGTCAATTCCTCGTAATCAGTGTAAAGCTATGTAAGAGCTTTCCACTGATGGTCTCCAGTTTATAACTGTAAGTCCCAACTTGTTAGATGGTACTACTGAAGACACCTCAATGTCGATGGTGGAGTTACTTTGCAATATACTTACTGAACTGGAGACGACCAGTTGCAGAGGTATATACCAAGTTCTAGATAGATTACTTATATAAAAGACAATAAGTAAAGAACAATGCAATAATACAAATAACTTGTAAACAATCTTGATGAGACAATATGTAGTTTTCAATGTGTAATTTATTTATTGATATTAAACAAATTACAAGGTTGTTGCGGAACCAAGATAATACACGAATGTAAATATCCTAACAACCTATGAAATACAATTGATCTATACTTGGAATTTCTCTTCAACAATCGAAACACTTAAAGTAGTGAAATGTTCCTTTAGCGATTGAGAGAATATTGCACAAGTTCACCAAGAATATTGCAGGTTTGCAAAGTGTGAATTCTATCGAAGTTTATTCGAAGGAGTTAATATTCTTGGTTATGCAATGACTTGTATTTATAGGCAAAGTTAACATTGGGATGTTAACTTTAGCCATACAAATGTGGTTGGGAGCATTTAAGGAATAGCATTTAATTCCTTAAAAAGCATTGTAAAGTCGCATGTTAAAGTGACTTTACATAACCACCTTTATGTACCTTTTAATACTTAAATAATAAGATAAGGCTTATTATTCGGGTAAAGGTACATAAAGCATACAAGTCAATTCCTCGTAATCAGTGTAAAGCTTTGTAAGGGCTTTCCACTGATGGTCTCCAGTTTGTAACTGACTAGAATGCCAACTGGGCTTCGCTGCCATTGCCATTCTCTTTCTTCCATTTGTTATCTTCGACTTCAACTGGAATGCTTCTTCAACTTGGTCAGTTCTCAACTGGAGGAAGTCTTCAGTTGTGTTAACTGTACGATGCAACTGGACTTCAATATATTTCTGGACAAATCTTCTTGGTCACCAGTTTACTGGGTCACCAGATGCAACTGGTGACTGGTCAGTGTGAACTGGTGACTGGCCAGTTCCAGGTGAACTGGTCCTAACAGTAACTGACTAGAATGTCAACTGGGCTTCGCTGCCATTGTCATTCTCTATCTTCCACTTGTTGTCTTCGACTTCAACTGGAATGATTCTTCAACTGGTCAGTTCTCAACTGGAGGAAGTCTTCAGTTGTGTTAACTGTACGATGCAACTGGACTTCAATATATTTCTGGACAAATCTTCTTGGTCTCCAGGTGCAACTGAAGACTGGCCAGTTTCACTGAAACTGGTCCTAACAAAAATTGTCTCCAACGCGTCTGAATCGAAATTAACTTTACAAAAAAAAGATTCCTAACAAAATTGCATAAAAAAATGAAAATCACAATAATATATAAAAAAACGCAATAAAAAAGACATGTAATCGCAGTGAGAAATCACTAAATCACAATGAGAAAACATAAAATCACAATATGAATATGAAAATCGTAATGAGAAAGCAAAATCACAATAAAAAGTCAAACCACAATAAAAAGTCAAAGTTGGAGATTTTTCAGTTTTTATTGCGATTTTAGGTATCTCATTGAGATTTTTTGATATTTTATTGCGATTCATATTTTCGTATTACGATTTTATATTTTTCATTGAGATGGTACCACTGAAGACACCTCTATGTCAATGGTGAGAGTCTTTGCAATATGTTCACTGATCTGTACGTGACCAGTTGCACTGAACAGTATACCAGGTTAAGGTTAGATTACTTATTTAGGTGACAATATAAATAAGTAAAGACAATGCAATAAGTAAATACTTGTAAAGTAAATTGGTGAGACAATATGTAATTTTCAAGTGTAATTTTTTTATTAATGTTAAATGAATTACAAGGTTGTTGCGGAACCAAGATAATACAATAATGTAAATATCCTAACAACCTATAAAATACAATTGATCTAATACTTGGAAATTCTCTTAAACAATCGAAACACTTAAAGTTGTGAAATGTTTCTTTTTGCGATTGAGAGAATATTGCACAAGTTCACCAAGAATATGCAAATGTCGAATATGCAAAGTTGTTTCTTGGTTGTGCAAAGACCTCTATTTATAGGCAAAGGTTGACATTGGGATGTCAACTTTGCCGTACAAATATGGTTGAGAGCATTTAAGGAATAACAATTAATTCCTTGAACATACTTGATAAAGTATGACATAAAGTCACTTTATCCAACCTGCTTTATGTACTTTTGTACTGTATACATAGATAAATGCTATTATCCGGATAAAGGTACAGCACTGATATCTTCTGAGAATGTATTTTCTATGAAGAAGATGGTGTCTGAACTCATGGATTCCGGAGAAGCTAGTCAAATCTCTCCAGATTGTGATGAATCTGAAAACGATGACCTGGTTGCTATGATTGCTAAAACGTTTAACCGTTTCAAAGCAAGAGCAAATCGGCCATCTGGACAATTTGCATCCAGTTCTTCAACTGATAAGACCAATCTGACATGCTTTAAGTGTGGCAGAAAAGGTCATTTCATGAAAGATTGCAAGTCCAGTCAGTTTGTATCCCAACCTGGTCCTTTTTCTTCTAATAAAAAGCCTGATGATAGCTATAAATCTAAATACAAAAAGCTTAAGGCTCAGATTGCTCTCATGGCACAACAAATGGAAAATAATAATAAGTGCATGATTGCAACAACTGAAGAAAAGTGGGTTCCTTCTGATGATTCATCTGTTGATGAAGAAGAAGAAAGAGATTGCTGCTACATGGCTCTGGCAGACGAAGAGCACCTGGTGAAGGAAGATGTCACATCTGGACGATGGGTGGACATTGTTATCAAGAAGGTTAGTGATTATGATACTGCAACTGACCAAGAACTAAAACTGGACATTGCTGAAGCTCTTAATTCTGATTTAATATTTGTTGAAACTGTTAGATCTGACTGTGTAAATGGTCTAGAAACAGATTTTTCTGAAATAACTGTTTTAAAATCAAAATTAAAAGAACTTCAAGACATTGAACTGGCATTTCAAGCCCAGGTTCTGGTAACTGAACAATTGATTCAAGAAAAACAAGACCTTGAAGTCATTTTAGAGAAAGAAAAACTGGTGATTAAATCATGGCTTGAAACCAGAAAGCCATATGATGCAGGAGTAAATCAATTTCCCTCACAAAAACGTGCTTATTTAGATGGAAATACTCATGTTGCATCATTAATCCCAGTACTTGACCGTTTACCAGAGGGATTCAGGCCCGTTACTGTTTATGATGAGCCTGTAACTCCCAAGGCCAATATATTCCCAGTTCAATCCCCAGAGGTTAAGACTGGAGCATTCCAGATGACTGCTCCAGTTAAAAAGGTTTATCGGAATAAACCTTTGCCTCAGACCAATCCCCTACCTAAGCCTACAACTGGAAAGGCTCAGGTTTCATCTGATGAAAATATTTTGTCAAGGTTAGAGAGCCAGTTTCAACTACTGATTCGTCAATTTCAAAGTTTTAATGCAAGATTAAACTTTATTGAGGGTACTTCATCTGGCCCTAGATAAAATACCAAACCTTTTGCAAAGAAAGATAAATTTATTTCTCCAGTTGAGAAAAAGAAAAAGGTTTCAAAATTGTCAACCCCAGTGGTCTTTTCAACTAAGACTACTGTTGAAGAAAGTGAACTAAACCAGATTGCTCCAGGGACCTATAAGGGAGGGTCCAGTGAACCCATCAGTCGATGGGTTCCAAAATCTAATTGATATATCTAGTGGATGTGCTGGGCGATCGAAAGAAATATATCTGGTATCTTGACAGTGCAGCTGGCAGGACGATGTCCGGATGTAAGACCCTGCTGGAGGAGTTCACCATTTCTGATGGACCCTCCATTACTTTTGGAAATGATGGTTGTGAAAAGACTGAGGGATACGGTGTTCTGAACAATGGACAAGTCAAGTTCAGACGAGTTGCATTTGTGAATGGTTTGAAATATAATCTGATCAGTGTAAGTCAACTGTGTGATGATGGCTATCAAGTTCTATTCAATATTTCTCAGGGCATTGTATTCAACAAGGACTGAAAGGTAGTGTTGGTTGCTCCCAGAAGAGGAAATGTGTACGTGATGGATATGGAAAGCTCTCCTTCAGACCAGTGTTTCTATACTCAAGCTGATGAAGACACAAACTGGTTATGGCACAAAAGGTTATCCCATTTAAATTTCAAAAATATTAATAAGTTGTCTAGAAAACAACTTGCAGATGGGATACCTTCAGTTTCCTTCAATAAGGAAAGGCCATGTCCAGGATGTGAGATGGGTAAGAAGAAACGTACCAGTTTCAAGACCAGACAGAATTTCAGCATATCTGAACCTCTTCATATGCTTCATATGGACCTTTTTGGTCCAGTGAATGTTCATACTCGTGCTGGTAAAAGATACACCCTGGTGATCGTAGATGAATTCTCCAGATATTGTTGGTTATCTTTCTCAGGTCTAAAAGTGAAGCTGCTGCTGAAATCATCAGTCTTATCAAGCAAATTGAGCTCAAATACAGTCGAAAGGTGTGTCAGTTAAGAAGTGACAATGGAACAGAATTCTAGAATGCAACTCTGGAGTCATTCTGTACTGACACTGGCATCTCCCAGAATTTCTCATCAGCCCGCTCTCCAGAACAAAATGGAGTGGTGGAAAGGAAGAATCGAACGCTGATAGAAGCTGCCAGGAGTATGCTTGCTGAATCTGGTCTGTCTACCAGTTTCTGGGCTGAAGCAATTGCTACTGCTTGTCACACCCAGAACCGGTCAGTGTATGTGAAGCGATACAAAAAGACAGCCTATGAAGTCTTAAGAAATAGAAAACCAAATAATGGTTATTTTCACGTTTTTGGATGTCCAGTTTACATCCTGAACGACTCCAGTCAGTTAGGCAAATTCGATGCCAAAGCTGATGAAGGGTATTTCTTAGGCTATTCAGCCATTCGCAAGGCCTTCAGAGTCTACAACAAGAGACTGGAGAAGGTCCATGAGTCAATTCATGTCACATTTGATGAATCAAATGCCGCAATCAATAAACAACCAACCCTTGATACTCCCCCAGTAACTCCAATTGTCTTCTGTGAATCTGATCTTTTCAACTACAATAAAGATTCAGAAGATAAATTTCCAGTCATCCTGATCTGGAACCTGTTCAGAATAAGAAACGCTCCAGTGGTACTCCATTCTATCCTTCTATTATTTTCAAACTACCCTCTGTAATTAATATTGGATCAGATGTTCGTACTACTACCCCAGTATCAGTATCAGTTGAGAATATACCAGAAATGTCTTCATATGAAGAATTCCAATCTGAACCAGTACTTCAAGAAATGCCTTCAAATGAAGAATTTCATGATGCAAATCGTGATTTAAATGAATCAGATGAAGATGCTGAAGTAGTCTGGGAAGATCCTCCTCCTGAAGCAACACCAGAGGAGACTCAACTAAATTCTTGCACTGATATTGTTGTCAGTAACAATCCTGGTCAGTACTCCAGATAGACAAAAGCTCATCCTATCGATCAGATCATAGGTGACTCCAGTAGAGGAGTTTAGACCAGAAGAGCCTCCAGTAATCAATGCTTATATGTTAGTTTCCTATCATTGATAGAACCTAAGAAGATTGACAAGGCTATGGAAGATCCAAGCTGGGTGACTGCTATGCAAGAAGAGCTTCACCAGTTTGAAAGGAACAAGGTTTGGTACCTGGTTCGTTTTCCAGTTGGAAAGAAAGAACCAATTGGAACCCGATGGGTCTTCAGGAACAAGGTAGATGAAGATGGCCACGTAATAAGAAACAAGGCCAGACTGGTAGCACAAGGCTACTGCCAGTCAGATGTCGATTTTGATGAATCATTTGCTCTAGTGGCTAGACTTGAAGCGATCAGAATATTTTTAGCATTCGCTGCTCATCATCAGTTCAAGGTCTACCAGATTGATGTAAAGAGTGCTTTCTTGAATGGAAAGCTTGAAGAAAAAGTTTATGTCAGACAACCACCAGGTTTCGTTGATGAAAAGTATCCACATTGGGTATATCGTCTGGACAAAGCGCTTTATGGTCTCAGACAAGCCCTACGTGCCTGGTATGATACTTTGACTAAACATTTATTGAAAAATGGTTTCAAAAGAGGTGCAATTGACAATACCTTATTTATTCTTCATGAAAAAGGTAATCTGTTGATGGTACAAATTTATGTTGATGATATTATTTTTGGCTCTACTGATGATAAAATGTGCAAGAAATTTTCGAAAATAATGTCGACTGAATATGAGATGAGTTTAATGGGTGAATTAACATTTTTTCTAGGACTCCAGATTAAACAGACCAGAGATGGTATTTTTATTAATCAAGAAAAATATGTTAGTGATCTTTTAAAGAAATATGATATGAACTCTTCACCATCTAAACCCACTCCAATTTCTGCACCTTTAACACTGGACTCAGATCCAGATGGTAAACCAGTGAACACCACTGTCTATAGAGGCATGGTTGGTTCACTGATGTATTTAACTGCCAGTAGACCAGATATTATATTTTCAACATGTTTATGTGCCAGATATCAGTCTAATCCAAAAGAATCTCATATGCTTGCTATAAAGCGCATACTGAAGTACCTTAAGGGTGTCCCCAGTTTGGGTCTTTGGTATCCCAAAGGCTCAAGCATGGATCTAATGGGTTATTCAGATTCAGATCATGCAGGTTGTAAGATAGACAGGAAATCCACTATTGGTGGATGTCATTTCCTTGGTGGCAAACTGGTCAGCTGGACCAGTAAAAAGCAAACTTCAGTTTCTTTGTCCACTGCTGAAGCTGAATACGTGTCTGCAGCCAGTTGTTGTGCTCAGATACTCTGGATGTAGAACCAGTTGCTTGATTATGGTATTAAGTATTCAAAGACCCCAATCTTTTGTGATAATACCAGTGCCATTGCTATCTCGAACAATCCAGTCATGCACTCCAAGACGAAGCATATTGATCTCAGGTATCACTTCATTCGTGATAATATTGTGAAAGGCAACATTGAACTCCATTTTATTCCCACTGACAAACAACTCGCTGACATTTTTACTAAACCTCTGGATGTCAAAACTTTTGAATATCTTATTGGTGAGTTGGGAATGTTAAACCCTTAAATCTGGAACCTTGGTATTGAACGCCATTGTGTACTACTGAGGATCCTTGATTTAAAGATTTATAAATCTATGACTGCTTAGATATCGAACGCCTTTGTGTACTATCTTTGCATTAATAGATTTATGGATCAACATTCCAGGGGGAAGACTTGAAAGATATTTTTGTTCTTAAAAATGTTTTAAGTTCAGGGGGAATTTATTAATTTATTTTCTCACTGGACAAATTTTCCAGAAAATATTACTGGTACCTTGTAAATGTGTCCCTCTCACTGGTAATTAGGTTGAAGTGCATGTTTGAGGTGACTTTTGTCTCCTTGTAAATGTGTCCCTCTCATTTGTCTGTATTAGTTGACGTGCATGTTTGAGGTTACCAGTCTCTTTCAAATGGTTTTCACTGGTACTTTACTGGAGTGTCCCTCCAGTGTACCATCAGTGTATGCTTCACTGGACTAATCCACCAGTGATACTAGAGTGTCCAGTCAACCTCCAGATACACTGGTCTGTCAGTCATAATACTTTTTGATACTGGGTCATTATGCGTGCCACGTATGCAAAATCTTTTGAAAAGATATTTATCTTAATATTTATCTTATTATCCTACGTGGCATGTAAATTTTTCAAAGAAATGATGGTATTTTTACCTTGGGAAGATAAAAAGTGCAACTTGATACTGTTTGTGGGCTGTAAACCGTCACACATTTATGTGTGATGTGATGTAATTAATGCGGATCTCAGAACCCGATCAAAATTATATTTGATAATTTCAAATTAACCGTTTGAGTTCCACATTCTCTCTCCTATATATACCCACTTTCACTTTCCTTTGCATTTACTTCGAACATATTTACTCTCCCAAATTCTTCAAAATTCCTTCATTTAATTTTTCATTCAATTCCAATCATAAATCTCTCCATATTTAATTCTTCAAATCTTCATCAAAACCCTAAATTCAATTTCATCTTCATATATCTATCATATTCAAATGGCACCAAGACAATCCAATTCACCTAAAAATCTGCTCGCCGCCGAATATGCTCCGGTTGCCAATGTTGTTAAGGCACCCCATATCACCTTAGAGGCAAAGGCCATAAGGATTAATATGAACAATTGGTTGGCTAGACTCACTAGCACCACTCATGCTCCCACCTCTCTCATCGGACGACTGAATGCTTTTTTCCTCAGTTGTCCACTCTATGGTGCTCTCACACGTAATCCGGGTAAAATGTATCATGATTATTTGTGTGAATTTTGGTATTCTGCTGTGTATGTTGAAAACACTAAAACCATCAACTACACATTGCAACAAGGCACCAGATCGTTCACTCTCACTGTCGATTCTCTCAGAGATGTTCTTCAATTAAATTATTTGGCTGAGAATGAGATGGCAATTCCTCTCCCTACTGGTATAAATTTCAGGGATGTGTGCAGATTGATGGGGCACACTGAAATAGTAGATGAACATGGCCAGCTATTAAGAAAAGGCACAATTTACATGAGTAAGCTGACAGACTCATGGAGATACTTTTTCACTCACCTTGTTGAGTGTTTAGGTGGCAGTTCTGGAGGATTAGATCAGATCAATCAAATGCAACTCCAGATTGCCTACTGTCTTTGGTTTGGCTATAGAGTCGATTTCGCCCAGATCTTCTTTGATGATCTGGTTGACCGTCTGAAGGTGAAAGGTAGAAAACCACATATTCCTTATATTCGTTTTCTTTCACTGGTATTTTTAAGAGCTTTGGGTGCTGAGTATGATTATGAAACAAATCATTTCTCTATGTGTGAATATCTGAGGGAATTAAGTTCCTTAAAATCAAGAGCAGGTGAGGTTGAAATTCCTGCAAATATGTTGAGTAATTTTGTAAATGATGCACCTGAAGAGGCTCCAGGTAGGGGTCAGATTGTTGTAAGACCCACTGGAGTCATTGATGTTGAAAATGTGCAACCAGTAAGCCAGGTGGCCCCTGACCAACAGGAACAAGTAAATGTTGACCCTCCTAGACGACAAAGATCAAATAGACGTCTTATGAGGGATGGAGTTCAGGTTAATCCAGAAAGAGCAGAAATGAGCCATCCTGGTGCTATTATGAATATTGATGGGTCTCCTATTTTTGAACAAGAAGAGAATGTTGAGCAGATAGAAAACATTGTACAGAATGTTGAGCAGGTAGAAAGTGTACAAAATGTTGAGCAGGAGACTTGTGAGCAAGATGCTCAGATTGATTTAAATGTAGAGGCTGGTGATCAGGCTGGTGATGAAACAGTTGGTGAAACATTTGTCTGGGATGAGGCTGATTCACCTATGTCAGAAGGTAATATTTTGACACTGACATGAGTTTTCTGGGTGAAGAAGTAGAAAATGTGGTTTCTTCTGTTATTGCTTCAGTCACCCAACCACTTCCAGAAATGCCACCACCTCCACCAGAATCAAATATTCCTCCACCAGAATCCGAAATGCCACCACCACCAGAATCCATTACTGCACCACCACCACCTTCAAATCCACAAACAACTCCATCTTTCAATCCTCCCACACTTCAAATTTCACAAAATCAACCACCTCCACTTGAAACTCCAATAGACTTATCTGAACACCGTGCGCTGGACTCAACAGTTGTAACTGCTGAAACTTCTACTGAAGAGGTCTGGGCACAAGTACCTTTCATGACCAGAATGACTTCCAATCTTGATCCTCCCAGTGGTCCCTCCTCTTCTTCAGCCGAGGTCCAAGACCTTTTAAGTAAGGTGGCGGACCTGGAGAGATCACTCCAGTCTTCAACACAGGTTGTTTCTGATTTTAAATCTATTTTATCGAATAATCTTTCATCAGAAATGAATGTGTTTGCTGGAAATGAGAAGCTGGTTTTTGAAAAGCTGGATGAACTGGTACTGGCCACAAATGAAAACACTGACAAAATCAAAGTGGCAGTCCAGGGCTTGGAGACTAGGCTAGTGAACTCTGTCCAGACTGCAGTGAAAGCTGAACTTGTTCAACCACTGGCAGGTCTGACAGATGAAGTTCAGAAGTTGGTTACCAGGGTAAGTAGTTTGGAGAGTAGACCAACACTTGATCAAAATGCTGTTGTTAGCACTATCAGTGATGAGGTTGCCAAGAAGTTCAGACTTGGTATGTTGAAAGAATTATCTGAAGATATTTCTGGGTCTGTTCTTAGAACAATACAAGATGGTTTATTGCCTCAAGTGGTGAAAATGATTGATGTTGAGATGCCAAAGAACTTGCCTCAGGAACTTGAAATTGTCAAGAAGGAAGTGTTGAAGCTAAGGCACACTGTGAACATCACAACTCCAGTGGCTGGAAGAACTTTTGGTGAGACAGACAGATATATGCTTGAACAATTATGGAATGCCCACAAGTCTCAAAATGGTGGACATTCCAAGGGGGGAAAGTCTGTTCCAGAAGGGTCGTCTGTTCCAGAGGGGTTGACAAAGAAAAAGAAAGAAGTGGTTGCCAGTGCTATTGAAAAGGCCTTTGCTACTGAAAGCACCGTGCAACAAGAAAGAGTGACTGGTACTGATGCCAGTGCATAAGAAGCACAGAAGGCACTTGGCACTGAAGCCATTGTGCAGGTTGAAGAAGCTACTGGTTTGAAGCTTTCCCAGATATCATAACTACGCAAAAGTCAGTAAAAAGAAAGCAACATGTGATATCAGGAGAAGAGACTGAAATTGCTGGAAGTTCATAAGAGTTTCCTACTGCTGATGATGACACCTCAAAAAGACTGGAGCAAGAATGTATAATGATAGAAATCTTCAAGAAAAATCAAAGAGATGAATTGCTGGCCCACCAAAGGGAGATGGCAAATATGGGGACTCTTGATTCATATAATGCTGGCAGGTTGGGCATAAATATTGATGTTTACAAAAAGATGAAGGAAGACCCCAGAGTTCATCAATGTCTGAATGCATTGGATGATGTACACATTCGCTCCAGGTACTCTGAAGAAGAACAAGTTTATGATGCAGTTATGTATGGTGTCAGTGTTGTGGAACTGATCAGACAAAGGACAGAAGAACTGGTGAACCTCCAGAGAAAGATTAGAAAAAATGCTGGTACTCTGGAGATAGAGTACAGGAAGAAAATTAAAGGCTTGCCTAAACTTACTGCCAAACAGCTCAAAGCAATTAAAGATGCAGATCTGAGCACATTCATTCCTTTGGATACTTCACTCAAAATTAATCGTGAACAACTCCAGTCTGCCATGGAACAGCAGAGAGTGTCCAAGGAAACTGAACATATGATCCAGATGGCTAAGCAGAAAGCCAAGTATGAAGATATGATGAAATTCAGGGCTGATGCCAGAAGGATCATAGGTGCCGAAATCAAATTAGCTGAAAATCATGAAGGCATGACCAAGTTTAATATAAAGTTGACCAGAGAGGGTAACTTTACTGATGAAAGGAAGAATGCATCAGTCCAAGCTTTTGGATGGACTGAACTGAAGGAGATATGATTAACTTTCAAAGGAAAAACTGATTTGTCTCCTGATGTCAAGGCATCCATGAAGAGGATTGAAAAGGTTTGGAGAAGAATACAACAGATGGAAGCTGTTCTGGGTATGAGACCACCAGTTTCTGTTCCATCCTCTCCATCACCAAAGAGAAAGGCTTCTGAAGATGCTCCTGGACAGACGTCGAAAAGAAGGGCCTAACTCTTGTATCATTTACTTGTAATTTGTATTTAAATTCACAAAATTGTAACTTATTTTCTGTTGATGGCTGTAAATATAGTTGCATATTTTGTTTCACAAAGTAAATGATCAGATTTAGTCTAAGTTAGAATTAAAAGATGAAACTGGAACACTGATGATCTATAAAGTGTTTCCCAGTAACCATAAATTTTTAGACTAAGTCAAAACAAGTGTTTTTCAAGCATACAAAATTGTATAGATTTAAGCTTGAAAAACCTTGCATTATTTCTAAACAAATAGGGGGAATTTGTTAGGTCCAGATTTACTGGACTCGCTCCAGACTCGACTACTGGAGCCTTACTGAAGATCTGTCCAGAAATGATAAATACTGGACCTACTCCAGACTTGGAATCTGGAGTCCCTCTGAAGATTTGTTCAGAAATAATGGAAGACCAGTGAGCAAATACTTGTATAGGAAATCTGGAGTATTCCAGATTAGCTCACTGGACTTCACCCCCAGTCCAGATCTATTCTACTGAAGACGTTCTCACTGAAGTCAAAGACTGAAGTCAAAATAAAGAAGACTGACAAATGGCGGAGTCCACTGGAAGTCTTACCAGATCTGAACACTGGAGGTTGTTAGTGTTCTAGACCTTACAAGTCTGAACACTGATATCGAGGAATTGAATTTTGCCTTTACACACTTTCCAAAGAACATTCCACTTGTTCTTTACTAAAGTATATACGTGTGTAAAGGTGGTTGGTTAAAAGAATAAAGTCATATTGATGTGACTTTATCCTTGTACTTTAACCAATGCATTTAATGATCTTGTCGGTTCATTAAATGCATGCAACCATATTTGTACGGCACAAATTCACTGGTGAATTTGTTTGCCTATAAATACAAAGTCATATTCTTCGTTAAAATTACTTTTAGCATTAAAGGTGAATTTGTCTAAATACTCTCGATCTTAAACAGGGATACTTCACAACTTTAAGTATCTCGATCTAAAAGAGTTATTTGACAAATATAGATCATTTGTAATTCATAGGTTGTTAGGACACATACTTATTTGTATTATCTTGATTTTGCACAACCTTGTATTTTATTTAACATCATAAATAAAATACTCTTGGAAAATTACATTGTGTTCCACCTTTACTTTTAGTCGTGTATTACTTTGTTTATATACTTGCATTTATATTCAAGTAATACTAGTCCATTCTAGTGATTATTAGACTTGTTGTATTTTACATTCGGGGTTAAACATCAAGAGAGTTTGGGACTCACATAAAGCAAAAAGGTCTCTCTCGTAATCAGTGTAAAGCGTTGTAAAGGCTTTAAACTGACAATCTCCAGTTTCGATCTGATTAGAATGCCAACTGGGCTTCGCTGCCATTGTCATTCTCTATCTTACACTTGTTGTCTTCGACTTCAATTGGAATGCTTCAGGTCTTGGTCAGATCTCAACTGGAGGAAGTCTTCAGTTGCATTAACTGTACACTTGCAACTGGACTTCGTATATTTCTGGACAAATCAACTGGTCTCCAGATGCAACTGGAGACTTGCCAGTTTATCAGTAAACTGGTCCTAACAAATTCCCCCTATTTGTCCTGAAATATTGCCAAGTCTTTTCAAGTTCTTGTATCTATACAAGTATGAACTTGAAGGACTTGTTTGACTAAATCTATCTAATTTTCCAAGGCATTTTTATAGATCATTAAATGCCTTGGGTTTTTCTTTTGAGTTTGTTAGATTTAATCTGTTACCTATCTTCTGGTTATAATTTGGCAACTTCATTTATACAAGGAAATGAAAATTTACATAAGTTACAAGATTGAAACATAAAATACAAGTAGATAACTGGAAGGAAAACTTATACAGATGGCCCTTCGCCAGTTTTCCTTCTTTTGGCAACTGAAGAGATTGGAAGGGAGTCTTCAGTATCAATGCCCAATCTTGATTCCACATTCTCTTTAAATTTGATGAGATTCTGGAGAATGTGAATCCAACCCCTTTCAATTTTTCTCTTCTCTTGCTTGGCCTCCAACAAATTTTGCATCTCCACATGCTCAGCATGGCCATACCTATGAATATCTGGATCTTCAGTATAGCACATAGGTCCATTGAAATACTTAACCCCAACATTGAAGAACTTGGTCCCTGGCTTTATTGTAACTTTAACATCAATGATTTTGCCAGGGTTGTATCGACGCTGCATCAAATCACTTAAGTATGCCCTGGCTTCAGATTTATTTGCCAGTTTAATCTGGCCAGTGCTCAGTCTTTGCACAGCAGCTCGAATATCTTCAGTAGTTGGATCAGTTGGTTGCACCCAAGTTCTTAGGTCTGCATCTCTTGGCAATGGCTTTGTTTTACCTTTAAGCTTGGGTGGGTTAAGTACCCTTTTTACAACCTTTTGGACATTTTGCACTCTTCTTTCGATCCCATATGCTCTTATCTCTTTCGCCTTCTCCACTAACACATTTATGTTTCTGGCATCAAAGGCAACTTCATCATCTGGATAGTCTTTCTCTAGTTGTATATCAAGCATTTCATTGACCATTCCAACTATCCTTTCATCATTCTTTACATTTACATACTGCTCCAGTGTGATGCCCAATAAAGCAGCATCACTAGCATCTAAGGCACCCAAATCCGAAATTTGAGCCGTGGAAACCCTTTGTTGTTCTTTTCTTTGTTTTCTTTTCTCTTTAAAGGAGTCGCCAATAGCTGCCAGTCTTCTGCTTTCACTTTCAGACACTGGAGGAAATCTGTCAACGTTGCCAGTTTCTAGTACACTGGCTTCAGT
Source organism: Erigeron breviscapus (assembly GCA_034093135.1). NCBI lineage: Eukaryota > Viridiplantae > Streptophyta > Magnoliopsida > Asterales > Asteraceae > Erigeron > Erigeron breviscapus. The sequence continues at coordinate 86,114,471 of CM067175.1, read as the reverse complement.
ACCAGTTACTTTTGTTAAGGTGCCAGTGGCCAGCACAAGGGTATTCTCATCAGATACATTCTTACCCTTGTCGAGATTCCCCCTATCAACCACATCGTCAAATTGTTCAATAACATGCTGGCTAGCATCAGTACTAGCACCAGCAGTAACCACTTGCCTTTCCACCAACTTCCTTGCACTTGAACTTGACCTGGGGGCAAGGACTGCACCAGCTACAAATCTTTCCCCCTTGGAAGCATCTAGACCTGCCCGAATTGCTTCCCAGTCAGAATTACTATGGGGCAAACGGTCAAGAGGCTGCTACGACTGCATGTCCTTGCACTCTTTGAAGACTGAACATACCATTCTGAATGATCTCCAAAGATGGTTGGTCTCTCTGGACTGGGTCAAGACATTACCAGCAACTTGTGCTTGACCAGTCTTTAATTCTTCTAACAATTTGGCACCATCTGGAGAGAGACCAACCTGTGCAACCTCCTTTTCCTTCTCATTCTTTTGCAAATCCTCCACTTTAGTGATCAGTTTATCAATAGAAGTTGTATGGGAGGATAGTTGGGTGTTCAGAGCATTGACAACACCTCTTAACTGGTTGATCTCAAGAGTAATTGGGGCCAGATCAACCTGAGGAGGGGGTATCTTGGCAATCTCAGACATCACCTTTTTAACTAATTCTTCTTTTCTGGCAACCAAAGTATCCTCAATCTTCTGGCCAACTGAAGTGGCCAATTGTTGCCCAAGCTCAACCACATTAAGTTCAGGTTTGTTCAATATTTCCTTCACCTGCTTTTCTATCTCCTTCAAATCAACCTCTGATGATCTAACAGTTGTACTCAGCAGGTTGGAGATAGAAGTTGAGACTTTCATCTGAGTAAGGTCAAAAGCTTCTTTTAATGAAACTGATAAGGTGTTGCAGCATCTGACCAACTCGTTGAGCTTCTTGAACACCAAGTCTTCATTAACTGCAAACTTGTTTATCCCCAGATCAACAACCTTATAATTTGTGAGAGTATCCTTGTTGTATCTGGAGAAAGACTTGGTGTTATTTTCAATTGCCTTCTGAACATCCTCCACCCTTTGAATAAGGTTTCGGATGTCGGCTTGGAAGGAGACAAATTGACTGTCCAGTGACGGAGGTGAAGGTGTCACTGGACTGGTAACAAAGCCTACTGAAGCAACTGGAGGAGGCACATTAAGGGAAGCCTCACCAGTTGACTGTCCAGCAGCAAATGAAATAGAACCTGCAATAGGGAAAGAAGAAGGACGTACAGTGAGATCAATGTGTTGATCATGCTGAGAATGCTCAGGTGTGATCAACGGCGGCGGTGGTGGCATATGTCTATTGCTAGACATAAATAGTTATGATATTTGAGATGGTGGTGGTGGTATATCTGAGAATGGGAGTACAGAAGATGAAACTGAAATTTGTTGGTCTGGGAGTGAACCAGGAGATGAAGGGTGTTGAACTTGTACAGAAATATCAACAATCTCCTGGTCAGAAGTAGTTCCTTCAGAGTCCGAAGACTCAATCTGAAACTCATCAACATCCATGCCCAGATTCATGAATGATAGAGATGGCTGAACTTGTTGTTCAGACTCCTGATGACCATCTCCAGTTTCCTGGATGGTTTCATCAGTTGGTGGTGTAGTTGCCGTAGCAACTTCACCTGGAATAGAGGTCACTAGAATTGCCTCAGTTATAACTGCTCTATCCTCAGTCATAACTTCATTGGCCGAAGAGTTTGGAACTTCTGTCTTCAGTTGTGACTGGCCAGAGACATCATCAGTTCGTGCTAGAGCAGTGTCACAAGTTTGGCCAGACTCATGTTGTGCAGACACGGACTCTAATCTGGGTTGGGCTGACCCAGTAATCTCTTCACCACCCTCTCCTAAAGAAGTTTCGAGGGTGGTTGCTTGCGGTTCTCCCATTTGACTATCTCCAGCAACCTGTTGGGAGGAAGCTGGAGGGCTGGTAGGGTTACTACTGTCAGTGGCAAGTTCTGACTGACGACGAGATCTTGTTGCGTTTGGAACACCCTGGAGACCTGTTTGGAGGTCTCCAGTGACAGTTGAGGGAACTGACAAGCTGGAGCTGGAAGGGTTAGACTGTTGTTCGGGCTCAACAACTGTCTCTAGTCCAACAGACGAACCGGTGGGTCCCTCATTGTTTTGAGACCCGCCCAGTTGTCTTTCTGACTCACCTGGAATAGAGGTCACTAGAATTGCCTCAGTTATAACTGCTCTATCCTCAGTCATAACTTCATTGGCCGAAGAGTTTGGAACTTCTGTCTTCAGTTGTGACTGGCCAGAGACATCATCAGTTCGTGCTAGAGCAGTGTCACAAGTTTGGCCAGACTCATGTTGTGCAGACACGGACTCTAATCTGGGTTGGGCTGACCCAGTAATCTCTTCACCACCCTCTCCTAAAGAAGTTTCGAGGGTGGTTGCTTGCGGTTCTCCCATTTGACTATCTCCAGCAACCTGTTGGGAGGAAGCTGGAGGGCTGGTAGGGTTACTACTGTCAGTGGCAAGTTCTGACTGTTTCCTAAGACGACGAGATCTTGTTGCCTTTGGAACACCCTGGAGACCTGTTTGGAGGTCTCCAGTGACAGTTGAGGGAACTGACAAGCTGGAGCTGGAAGGGTTAGACTGTTGTTCGGGCTCAACAACTGTCTCTAGTCCAACAGACGAACCGGTGGGTCCCTCATTGTTTTGAGACCCGCCCAGTTGTCTTTCTGACTCACCTTGGATTGGTGCATCAGTTTTAGCGAATGCTAGCCGCATTCTTTCTGGAATCTCAACCTCCCTATCTACAGATGTAAGAGAGTCAAGATTCCTTAACAACTCTGGGACAGTGTATAGTGATTGAGTATTTTTGTATTCTTCATTGCCCAAAAGTTGTAGGAAACAGAGTGACAAATACCTGGAGAAGGGGATGCATAATCCCCAGGAGCCCTTCAGTTTCTGTACAAGGCTTCTGTACAGGACATCGACAAAGTCCACTCTGAGTCCATTCCATAAGCAGTAAGCCATCTCTGCTTGTGTGGAGTTGATCTGGTCAAGACCACCAGAACTCCCACCCATGCTTTCCACCAGATGGATAAAGAAATATTTCCATGATGGTGTCAGGCTCTTCATTGTCATGGGTCCTTTAGTTTTTAATACCCCATTTTCTAGGCACTCCTTGTGTCCCACATCAAGGAGGACCTGTCGAAAGTTAATGTTTTGGGATATTACAACTGGAGATTCACCTTATCTCCAGTAGTTGAGGTGCAAGGCATTCCTCAATGTTTCAGCCGTTATGGTACACTCAACTGATCCATCTTTTAGAGTAAAGGTGATAGATGAGCAGACGTCAGAAAGTTCGGCGGTGTACCAGAACTCACACAAGTAATCATGGTACATTTTGTGTGGGTTGAGGGAAAAAGACTCGCCGAGTGGAGAATCACAAAGAAAACTTTGGATTCTCCCAATAAGAGTATCGGCGGCTTGAGTCCCTCTCAAACTTGCCATGGGGTTATTTGGATTTAATTTTATTTGAGTAGCGTTTGAAGGAGCACCATGAGCACGTTTGACGTTACCAGATGGATTATATGGGACAGTGAGCAGATTTACATCTCTGCTACGAGAAGATTTAGGAGCCATTTGATTATGAGATGAAATTGAAATTGAATGTTTTGGAATTAGGGTTTTGGATTTATGAAGCAGAGAGAGAAAGGAAGCGATTTTGATGATTGGGAAGTAAATGAAGGAATGTGAAAAGAAGTAAATTGTAACCGGAGTAAATGTGGGGGTATTTATAAGGGTATAAAATCCCACTATAAATACAAAAACATTATTTTAATCCCCAAATTTTCTAAAACAAAAGATATTTTGATTTATTGAAAAATTGAAATTCAAAAACATTTAATACCAACTTGTCAACATTAAATGCTACGACGACTGGTATTCCCACATGTCCACTAACTTTCCACGATCCCCATAAAAAAGTGCATCTTTTTACAAAAAAGTCTTTGACACGTCATGTGACGGTTGCAAGTAGGAAAATACACTTGAGTACCATCACGTGTCACAAATATTGACCAAGTATTTTACAACGTTATGAAATCTGGTTGACCACCAGTTTTAAGACAAGACCAAACATGTACACTGGAGGGTTAGTCCAGTGCCAGTTTCAACTGGAGAGTTCTCCAGTTGTAATTTTTCAAATAAAACAAGTTTAGTCAGAAAAATATTTTTGAGTCTTTCCCCCTAGAATGATGATCCAGAAATCAATCAGTGCCAGGATAGTATCACAAAGGCGTTCGATAGCCTGGTGAGCAAGGATTATCTGGACCTCCTCAACTGGAGAACTTCATCAGTGTCACTGACGCGTTCATAACAAAGTCTCAAGTTTTAAGGATTTAGCATTCCCAACTCACTGATGAGATGTTTAAAGGTTTTCTTATCAAGAGGTTTTGTAAAAACATCAGCGAGCTGTTTGTCAGTGGGGATGAAATGAATTTTAATGTCTCCTTTCATAACATGATCACGAATGAAATGATACCTGATGTCAATATGCTTTGTCTTTGAGTGCATCACAGGGTTGTGAGATATAGCAATTCCACTGGTGTTATCACAAAAGATTGGGATCCTTGTATACTTCTGACCATAATCTAGTAACTGGTTCTTGATCCAGAGAATCTGTGCACAACAACTGGCCGCAGAAATGTACTCTGCCTCAGCAGTGGACATAGAGACTGACGTCTGCTTCTTGCTGGTCCAACTCACCAGTTTTCCTCCAAGGAAATGACAACCTCCAGTTGTTGACTTTCTATCTATCTTACAACCTGCATGATCTGAATCTGAATAACCCATTAGATCTAACCCTGAGCCTTTGGGATACCAAAGACCAAGGCTAGGACACCCTTTCAGGTATCTGAAGATGCGCTTAACGGCATGCAAATGTGATTCTTTTGGGTTAGCCTGGAATCTGGCACATAGACATGTTGCAAACATTATATCTGGTCGACTGGCAGTTAAGTACATCAGTGAACCAACCATTCCTCTATATTCAGTTGTGTTCACTGGTTTGCCATTTGGGTCAGAATCCAAATTTAAAGGTGCTGCAATTGGTGTGATTTTAGATGGGATTGAATCATATTTGTATTTTCTTAACAAATCTCTGACATATTTTTCTTGGTTTATGAAAATTCCATTTTCAGTTTGCTTAATCTGAAGACCTAAGAAAAATGTTAATTCACCCATTAAACTCATTTCATACTCAGATGACATGATTTTAGAAAACCTTTTACACATTGCATCATCAGTTGACCCAAATATAATGTCATCAACATAAATTTGTACCAGTAAGATATTACCTTTTTCTTTCAAGATAAACAAGGTGTTATCTATTGCACCTCTTTGAAAGCCATTTTTGAGAAGATGTTTAGTTAAAGTGTCATACCAGGCTCTTGGGGCTTGTCTTAGACCATACAAAGCTTTGTTCAGTCTATATACCCAGTGAGGATGCTTCTCATCAATGAAGCCTGGAGTCAGTTTAACATACACTTCTTCTTCCAGTGTCCCATTAAGGAACGCACTTTTGATATCCATCTGGAAGACTTTGAACTGCAGATGGGCTGCATAAGCCAAGAAAATTCTGATGGCTTCAAGTCTAGTAACTAGAGCAAAAGTCTCATCAAAGTCAATACCCTCTGCTTGACAATAACCCTTGGCAACTAATCTGGCTTTGTTTCTTACAACATTGCCATCTCCATTCATCTTGTTTCGGTAGACCTATCTTGTACCAATAGGTTCTTTTTTCAACCCTGGTGGACAAGGAACAAGTTCCCATACATTGTTCCTTTCAAACTGGATAAGCTCTTCTTGCATTGCTTCTACCCAGCTTGGGTCTGCCATAGCCTCGTCAATCTTCTTCGGTTCAATCAGTGATAAGAAGGTGACGTTCAAGCATTGCTCACTTGTGGCTCTTATAGTCTGAACCCCACTACTTGGATCTCCAACAATCTGTTCAATTGGATGTGCTCTTGTCCATTTAGTGTATTGACTAGATTGGTGAACAACAATATCAGTGCAAGTCACCTGATGATCTTCTTTAGTTGTTGCTTCTGGAGGAGGATCAGCCCAAGCTACTTCAATGTCCTCATCAGAGTCAGTGAGGTCACGATTGGCATCATGAAATTCTCCAGTTAAAGGCATTTCTTGAAGAACTGGAGAAGTTGGAGTTTGAAATGGTGCAGATATTGGAGTGACACGTACATCTGATCCAATCACCAGTTTCTGTGGAAAGTTGAAACTGATGAAGGGATAAAATGGAGTGTACTGGAGGTTTTCTTCATTTGTACTGGTTCCAGTACTGAGTGACTGGAAACATCTTCTGGTGAAACAACTTACTGATGAACTTGGTCAGTTTCACCAAAATTCAATGGAATGACTGGAGAAGTATCAAGGCTTGGTCTTTTATTAATTGCATCATTAGATTCATCAAATGTGACATGAATTGTCTCATGAACCTTTTGGAGTCTATAATTATAAACTCTAAAGGCCTTTCGAATATCTGAATAGCCTATAAATACACCTTCATCAGCTTTTGCATTAAACTTTCCAAGCTGACTGGAATCATTCAAAATATAAACTGGACAACCAAATATATGGAAATATCCAATATTTGGTTTACGATTCCTGAGCACTTCATAGGCAGTCTTCTTATGTCTCTTGATGTAGACTGACCGGTTTTGGGTGTGACAAGCTGTTGCCACTACTTCAGCCCAAAAACTGGTAGGAAGACCAGATTCAGATAGCATACTCCTGGCAGCTTCTATCAGTGTGCGATTCTTTCTTTCCACAACTCCATTTTGCTCTGGAGAGTGTGCTGATGAGAAGTTCTGGGAGATGCCAGTGTCATTGCAGAAGGATTCAAGAGTCTTGTTCTGAAATTCTGTTCCATTATCACTTCTCAACTGACAAACTTTTCGAGTGTACTTGAGCTCAATTCTTTTGATGAGAGAGATGATTTCAGCAGCTGCATCACTTTTGGATCTGAGGAATACCACCCAACAATATCTGGTGAATTCATCAACCACAACTAGAGTATACTTCTTTCCAGCTCTAGTTTAAACATTCACTGGACCAAAGAGATCCATATGAAGCATGTGAAGAGGTTCAGTGATGCTAAAGTTTTGCCTTGTCTTGAAACTGGCTCTTTTCTGCTTGCCCATCTCACACCCTGGACATGGCTTTTCCTTTTTAAAGGAAACTGGAGGTATCCCATCAGCCAGTTGTTTTCTAGACATCTTGTTGATATTCTTAAAATTAAGATGGGATAACCTTTTATGCCACAGCCAGTTGGTGTCCTCATCAGCCTTGGTATAGAAACACTGCTCTTTTGGAGCTGGTTCCATATCCATGATGTACACATTTCCTCTTCTTGGTGCAATCATCACCACTTTCCAATCCTTGTTAAATATGGTGCCTTGTGCAACATCAAACAAAACTCTGTAGCCATCATCACAAAGTTGGCTGACACTGATTAGGTTATATTTCAAACCGTTTACAAATGCAACCATTTTGAATTCGACTTGTCCATTGTTGAGCACACCATATCCTTCAGTCTTTCCATTCTCATCATTACCAAACGTCACTGCCGGTCCATCTTGGACAGTAAACTCTTCCAGCAGGGGCTTACATCCGGTCATAGTCAGGCCAGCTGCGCTGTCCAGATACCTTGTATTCTTTTTACGATCGCCCTGCACACCCTCAAAAATCATTAGTTATTTTTGTGAACCCATCTTTTCTTGATGGGTTCACTGGACTTCTCCCTGGAAGTCTCAGTTGATTCTGGTGGAGTTGAACTGGAGGCTGAATCTGGAGCCTTCTTATCAGCTCCAGTTTCAGGAGTAAAAACAGTTTAGTTGATGGGTTTCTTCCCCTTTTTTCTTCATATTTTTAGCTCCAGATTGAGCGTTTTTGTTTTGTTTTAGTTTTAAAGGGGGTGCATTTTGCTGAACAACAGGAGAAGACGAGGTTCCCTCCAGATTTTTGATTCTGGCAGTACAACTTTGAACCTGCCTTGACAATTGTTGAAATTGACTCTCCAATTTTAACAAAATGTCTTTTTCAGTAGGCGGCTGAACCTTGGACTTAGGTTCAGCAGGGATCTTAGTATTTTGAGTCTTGGGCTCCTTTGACTTTTGAGGTAAAGGCTTATCACCAGTAGCGTTTTTAACTGGAGCATTAGCCTGATTGGCTCCAGTTTTGACCTCAGATGGGGTGGTCTCACTAGTTTATGGCCTAAGAGCTGGAGGCAAAGTGTGGATATCTGGAATGATACCTGCCATGTGCACATCTCCAGATTTGTAGGCAGTTTGTTGTGCATCAATGGTTTTAGAAAAAGCATCATAATTTAGACCAGATGACCTAATCCAAGATTTGATCACCTTTTGTTCTTTTTCCAGATCCGTTTTTAACTTTTCATTTTCAAGTTCCAAAGCCTCAATCTTTAAAACTGACTCTTTGAGAGCCAACTGGACACTTTGCAGATTTGAAAGTTGAGGTTTTAAATTATTTAACTCTGTTAGAACTGTTTCCAAATATCTTTCACTGTCAGTTCTAACAGTTTCAACAAAAATCAAATCACTGTTAAGTGATTCAGCAAGGTCCAGTTTCAGTTCTGGGTCCATTTGATTATCATAATCACATACCTTTTTCAAAATGATGTCCACCCATCTTACAGTGATAACATCATCCTTCACCACATGTTGTTGTTGTTCTTCCAAGGCCATGAAACACATGTCCCTTTCCTCTTCATCATCAACTGATGAGTCATTAGAGTATTCCCATTTTCCTTCAGTTTTAGCCATCATGCACTTGTTCTTTTCATTTTCTCTTTCAAGTGACAAGAGGGCAATCTGGGCCTTAAGCTTTTTGTATTTTGCTTTATAGCTATCATCAGGCCTATTAAAATTGGGGACAGGGGGACCAGTTTGATTGTTCAACTGACTAGATCTGCATTCCTTCATGAAATGACCTTTCTTACCACACTTATAGCATGTAAGATTGGCCTTTTCCAGAGAGTTGGAGCTAGAAGCATTGTTGGGGCCATTAAATCTATTAGATTTATGCTTAAACCTGTTAAAGGTTTTAGCAATCATGGCAACTAGATCATCATCGTCAGTTTCATGACAATCATCACTAATTTTAGTGGTCAGGCCAGCGTTCAATAAGCCATTTAACATCTCCTTCATTGAGTGTGGCTGGACACTCTCTGCAGACATTAAAGCAGCACAAGGTTTCTCAGTTATACTAGCAACCTTGGAACTCTGAGCATGGTTTAAAGCATCCTGCTCAGCCACCAGTCTCTGTGCATTATTATCTTCAGTGAATCTGAAGGCTCCATACAGAGATGCAAGAGTGTGACTGTGCAGGGTCTTACCTTGTCTTAGGACAAGAACCATGTTTGCCCATTTGGAAGGAAGAATATCACAAAACTTCTCAAGAAGAATATCCTTATCCTTCTCTACACCCAGCCCTCTCAGTTGATTAATCACACTAGTGAATCTGGTGTAAGTACCAGTCATGCTCTCATTGGGTAAGACAAAGAAGGATTCATACTTCTTGTTTAATGCAACTTTCCTGGTGACAATGGTATCATCACCTCCTTCAGTTGCCAATTCATCCCACATTGCCTTTGCACTGGGGAACAACACAAGTGTTGGAATAAGGTCTTCAGGAACAGTAGTAACACCCGTCATTTTAAAAACTTGGATTTCAAAAACTTTTGCCAAACGGCGTTTAAAACGTAGCGGAAATAGGATCACTTAAAAACTGCCCCAACCGAAACGGTTGGTACTTTCAATAAATGGTGTTACCAAGTGCATCATCAAAATGATATCAATGAAATCCAAGTCATGGCACCAACATAAATGCCATTCATCATTACAAGTATCATAAATGTAAATAAAGTAGCCGAAACATAGGCTAAGGGAAGTCTACGCATTCAACAATCTATGCTAGTCTTCTTTATTGCATCTACCCCATCTCACCAAGCTAATCCTTTCCTAGCTCAAACCTGCTTATCCTGAAGGACACAACATTTTCATAAAAGCAAGTGTTAGCTAATAGATTAGCTAAGTAAGATACACACATTTATAAAACGTTCTTCATTTTACTTTTCATAAACTCTTCATATTAAACATATTAAAACATAATCGCATTACATATCATCCAAAACAATCATAGATCAACCCACACTTTCCTTTTCCCACATTGCATCACATTTCATTTCATATCAACATATACATCATATCATCATATACTCACATCTTAATCAATATCTTATATCATATCAACATAGACTTACCACTTAAATGTAACTTCATATCATATCTTGGCATATCACACATAAACTTGTCACACGTATTCATATTAGCACATGTAGAGTGTATACTCCTAATTGTGCCTATCAACGATACATCTTACTTATCACACGTCTCAACATATCTTATTAAATCTCACGTCACATTGTAATCCCACGTCTTAAACTATATGTACATCTTTCTCACATATTCTTATAATCAACTTAATCAACTTATTCTCACGTCTTACATCTTACATATTACGCACTAGCTTTACAACTAGCACGATTTCCCACGTCTTAACTTTTAGAAAAAGCAAAGCCATTTCCATAGTATCCCGTTATGCTTTTAACATTGGTGGTTAGTCACTCCACCCGGAAATACTAGTCCCACTTAACTATGCCGCAAGGAGCCACTCAAGCGACCACGTACGCACTAGCTTTACAACTAGCATGGGTTAAGCTTAACACTTCCCACGTCAATCTCACGTATTTAGCTATAACATTTCTTACGTGAATCTAGTGAACTAGACATTTCATACTTAAGTCCCACATATAAACCATCACATATCAACATTAAGGCATATCAACGACATTATCAACATCACAACGCATATCTTAAACATATCATAGCAACGTCATTTTATTCAGCATACTATACATGCATATAATTACTTCAACTTTAAACGTCATCATATCATAATAAGCCACTTCATCATACATACATTCCCACATAACCTCCCGCATAACCCAGAAAACCCAACACATGTAAGATAATCCGATTAAGAGGTTAAGTATAGAAAATCACATTTTGTTGTGCCTCCAGCGTGAGAAAAGTCGTGTATCTTACCTCAATGGAGTACTCAACAGTCACAATAGAGTTTACCGTGCTTGGCAAGTGTTCTCGACAACCTATGATACAAGAAGGATGGATATATAAGTCAACTAGACACTTAAACGCGCTTAAAACCTTCCTGCCGGCTGATCTCGCCGAGCCCAGGGGTGGTCTCGTCGAGTTCAAGCTCCAGAATGCATCAAAAGTGAGACCTGACCACGATCTCGTCGAGCCCACTAGTGGTCTCGTCGAGATCAACTTCCAGACTCGCACCCTTCACTTGCAGGCGACTTTTCGACCTCAAGACGACCAAATGAGTCAAAACTTAGTTCTTATGAAATGTAGTGAATTCAAAGAACTTTCCAGAAATATAAAGTTTGACTCTTGAAGTGTGAGTCCTCGATAGCTGCAGATCGCTCTCGAGATCGTCTATTGTTATGTCGTGAGTGCGGAATCCTCACGAGATAACTAGTTTGATTAGTTATCAAATATATTGCTAATTATATCAATATAATTGGCC
>CM067175.1:86082055-86101765 GCA_034093135.1 Erigeron breviscapus | reverse complement strand
CACCGCCTAATACGCCGACGGCCTTAACCCTCCGCGCCAGATTCTCAGCGTTTTGGGTTGAATACGTCGCCAATACATGCTGCGTTAAAGTCGGTCTTAGTGCTAGTCAAACACGGACAATTAAAATGAGACGGACAGGAATACATTATACTAACGAGTCTTGGATTTATGACTTTGGGCATCGGGTTCAACTAATGCATAGCTTAGATGTTTTACTTCTTTTTTTAAACTTGTTTGGACGCGTTTTACTTATAGGCAAATAGTTGGTAGTGTTAGAATATATCATATATATAAACATATAATCACGAGTAAGCGCAACGGAAGAAAAATCAAACATATATGCAATCATATTAATCAACAAAGAATAGAATTGAGTTGTGTACCTTTTGCAAAGCTCCAATAAATTAATAATAATAAGATTATTATCAAGTAGGATTTAAGTTATGAACGCGTCAGTGACACTGATGAAGTTCTCCAGTTGAGGAGGTCCAGATAATCTTTGCTCGCCAGGCTATCGAACGTCTTTGTGATACTATCTTGGCACTAATCGATTTCTGGATCATCATTTTAGGGGGAAAGACTCAAAATAATTTTCTGACTAAAATTCGTTTTTGTTTGAAAATGCAACTGGAGAACTCTCTAGTTGGAAACTGGCACTGGACTAATCCTCCAGTGACCAGATTCAGTCTTGTCTTAATTTTTTATAACGTTTAGAGATACTTGGTCAATATTTGTGACACGTGATGGCACTCGAGTGCTTTAAACCACTTGATATCGTCATCCGACGTATTTAAAGTCATTTTGGTATTTGACAACTATTTTTATTGGGAAAATTAAATTAGTGGGCGCGTGAGTAAGTTAAGCCGTCGTAGCATTTAATGCTGACACAATTAATTATGTTTTTATTTCAAAATTCAAACTTATTTTGTTAAAATATCTACAAAATTGATTTTGTTAAATAAAATATAATTTTTGTATTTCATTGGGATCTTGAATTCCTTATAAATACCCTTATTTACTCCGATCACATTTACTCCCTTTACATTCTTTCATTTACTTCCCAATCATCTAAAATTGCTTCATTTCTCTCTCTGCTTCATAAATCAAGAACCCTAATTCCTAAATTTCAATTTCAATTTCAAATGGCACCTAAATCATCCCGTTCAAGAGATGTAAATCTCTTAACTGTCCTATATGCTCCTTCACCAGATGTCAAACAGGCACCTGGTGCTCCTGGTAACACTTTGCTCATCAAACTTAATCCGAATAATCCGGTGGCGAGTTTACAAGGAACTCAAGGGTCCAATACCCTTATTGGAAGAATTCAAATTTTTTTGAAGGATTCTCCAATTGGACCCTCATTCTCTCTAAACCCACGCAAGATGTTTCACGACTACTTGTGTGAGTTTTGGTACACTGCTACACTTTCTTCTGATTGTTCTTCCATCACTTTCACATTAAAAGGTGGAACAATCCAGTGTACCTTATTAGCAGACGTGTTGAGGGATGCCTTACACCTCAACTACTGGAGAGAGGGTGAATCTCCAGTTGTCATCACCCCAAACGTTAATTTTCGCCAGGTCCTCCTTGAAATGGGACATAAGGAGTTCCTAGAGAAAGGGGTGTTGAAAACAAAAGGCGCGATGACCATGAAGGGCCTTACACCTTCATGGAGGTATTTTTTCATCCACCTTGTGTAAAGTATGGGTGGGAGTTCTGGTGGTCTTGACCAGATTAACTCCGCACAGGCAGAGATGGCATACTGCTTGTGGAATGGATTGAGAGTGGATTTTGCCGATATCCTGTATAGAAGCCTGGTACAAAAACTGAAGGGCACCAGGGGACTTTGTATCCCCTTCTCCAGGTTTCTCTCTCTTTGTTTTCTACAAATTCTGGGCAGTGAAGCATACTTAAGCACAGATTCACCGTATACTGTCCCAGATTTGTTGAGGAATCTAGACTCTCTAGTATCTGAAGCTGGAGAGGTCGAGATTCCAGATCGAATGCGGCTGGCATTCACAAAAACTGATTAACCAATCAAAGGTGAGTCAGAAAGACAACCGGGCGGGCCTCAAAATAATGAGGGACCCTCCAGTTCGTCTAATGTTATGGTTGAGGATAGAGCAACTATAACTGAAGTAACCCCAATAACCTCTATCCCTGGTGAAGATACCTCGGTATCTGATCCTCCAACAGATGCACCCAACCAGGAAACTGGGGAAGGTCATCTGGAGACTGACCCATCTGGTCAGCCCTCAGTTACATTCATGGATCTGGACATGAATGTCAACGACGAGGAAATCCTTATTGAATCTTCGGATTCTGAAGGTACTGCTTCAGACTTGAAGATTTTTGATTCTGCTGTACCAGATCAAAACCCTTCATCTCCAGTCTCGCTTCCAGATGCTTCAATTTCACTTTCACCATCCCAAGTAAATGAGCCAACAAATATTCCTTTTCCCACTTATAACTATATGTCTGGAAACAGACGTATGGCACCTTCACCATCTGGGCAATTCTCACTCCTTCGAGAAATGCCACCCCCACCGCCGCCGTTGTTCACACCTGAGCATTCTCAGCATGAACAACACATTGAATTTCCAGTCCTTTCTTCTACCACCACTCCTACTATTCTTCAACTGCTGCGATGTCAACTGGGGAGACTTCTCTAAGTTTGCCTCCTCCAGTTGCTCCAGTAGAAACTACTGCTGGTCCAGTGACACCTTCTCCTCCGTCACTGGACAGTCAAGTTGTCTCTGTTCAGCCGATCTCCAAAACCTTCTCACCAGGGTGGAGGAGATTCAAAAGACACTTGACAAAAACACCAAGTCTTTCTCCAGATACCACAAGGATCACTTGACCAATATTAACGTGGTTGATCTGGGGATTAACAAGTTTTCATCAAATGAAGACTTGGTGTTGAAGAAGCTGAATGAGTTGGTCACTGGCTGCAACAATCTGGCAACATCTTTAAAAGAAGCCTTTGACCTCCCTCAGTCCAAGGTCACAACCTCATTCTCCAACTTGCTGGGTAACACTGTTAGAACATCTGAAGTGGATTTAAGGGAGATTGAAAAATAGGTAAAGGAATTGGTTGACAAGCCTGGGTTGAATTTGACTGAACTTGGGCAGCAGTTAATGACTTCAGTTGGTCAGAAAATAGATGATACACTGGGTGCTAGAGAACAACAATTGATAGAAAAGGTGATGTCTGAGATCACCAAGCTGGCCACTCCTCAGGTTGATCTGGCCCCACTCACAAATGAGATCAACCAGTTGAGGGGCAGCATTGATAACTTGAACACCCAGGTATCACTTCATGCTCAGTCTTTGGATAAACTGACAACTGAAGTAGAAAGTTTGAAGAAAAAGGATGAAGAGGTGAAAGATAAGGTGGTTTCTGGTTTGGATGAAGATTCCAAGATTTTGAATGAACTAAAAACTGGTCAGGAACAAGTTGCAGCTAATGTTCTGACCCAGTCTAAAGAAACCAACCACCTATGGAGATCTTTCAGGATGATGTGCACGATATTTAAAGAATGCAAGAACATGCAATCGTGGCAGCCTCTTGACTGGTTGCCAGCTCACCATTTTGAATGGGAAGTGATTAGGGCAGGTCTAGATGCTGCAAAGGGGGAAAGAAGTGTAGTTCTTGCATAAACTCAAACTGAAAGTAATCCATCTGGAAGTCAAACAGGTAGGGAAATGATTGTGGCTGCCAGTACTGAAGCTGGTGAGCAAAGAATTGGTGAAACTGGTGATATAAGTGTTAGGGGGAATGTTGTGGATAAAGGAAAAGGTTTGGCATCTGATGTATCTGCCCAGCCGGCCACTGATGTACCAATGTTAGAAACTGGCAATGCTGATGTACTTCCTCCAGTTTCAAAAAGTGATAGCAGAAGATTGGCTAGACTTGGCAATGAAATTAAAGAAAGAAAGAAGATGAAACAAAGAAACCAAGCTGAAGCCAGAGCACATCTTGCACAGATTAAATTGCTTGATATGAGTGATGCTCATCTTTTGGGAATCACTAAGGAGGAGTATGCCAGAGTAAAGAATGATTCCAGGATAGTTGACATGTTGAAAGAAATGCTTGATGTTGAACTGGACAGGTACTATCCTGAGGAAGAAGCTGAATTTGATGCCAGAAGTTTGAATATATCAGTGGATAAGGCAAAGGAGAACAGGGCCAGTGAGATTTTGAAAAGGATCGAAAATGTAAAGAAGGTTGTGAAAAAGGTTTTGAATCCACCAAGAAGGAACCCTCAACCAAGAAGACCACTGACCAGAGATGCTGACCTTAGCACATTTGTAGAACCAACTGGCGAGGTATCGAATGGTGACATCAAGTCTGCTGTACTGGCTGCTGGAGCTAGGAGTATTAAAATATCCAATGAATCTGAAGCAAGAAGCTATTACTCCCAGATCATGGCAACCAGAAGACATAGTGGGACTATCAATGGTGTTAATGTAATAATTAAGCCAGGCACCAAGTACTTTCACGTTGAAGTTAGTTATACCAGAGGGCCACTGGTTAAAACTGACAATCCTGGTGCAATGCAGTATGGGTTCTCGGAATGGGTGGAAATGGTGAACTTTTTGGATGCTAAGGCACAAAA
This sequence comes from Erigeron breviscapus, assembly GCA_034093135.1. NCBI lineage: Eukaryota > Viridiplantae > Streptophyta > Magnoliopsida > Asterales > Asteraceae > Erigeron > Erigeron breviscapus. Next base: position 86,097,146 of record CM067175.1, on the reverse strand, counting down.
GAATAGGTTTGAGAAACTTGGGTGAACTTCTTGAAGGGCAAGATTCAACACAAAGAAAATCTGGAGCTAAAGTTGAATATTGATCCTGAAGACTCACAACCTATCTCTTCAGTGACCAACAGAAGACGAACTGGCGAAGGGCCATCTAATTAAGTTCTCTTTTCAGTTTATCTACTTGTAGTTTTATTTACATTCTGTAACTTGTGTAAATTTCATTTCCTTGTATAAATGAAGTTACCAGTTTGTAACCACAAGGTAGATAATAGATTAGATCTAACAAACTTAAAAAGAAAAACCCAAGGCATTTATTGATCTATAAAATGCCTTGGAAAACTTAGATAGATTTAATCGAACAAGTCTCTCCAGTTCACACTTGTACAGATACAAGAACTGAAAAAAGACTTGCTAATATTTCAGGACAAATAGGGGGAATTTGTTAGGACCAGTTTCAGTGAAACTGGCCACTCTCCAGTTGCACCTGGAGACCAAGAAGATTTGTCCAGAAATATATTAAAGTCCAGTTGCATCGTACAGTTAACGCAACTGAAGACTTCCTCCAGTTGAGAACTGACCAGTTGAAGAATCCTTCCAGTTGGAGTCGAAGACAACAAGTGGAAGATAGAGAATGACAATGGCAGCGAAGCCCAGTTGACATTCTAGTCAGTTACAAACTGGAGACCGTCAGTGGAAAGCTCTTACAAAGCTTTACACTGATTACGAGGAATTGACTTTTATGCTTTATGTGCTTTTACCCTGATAATAAGATTTATCTTATTATTTAAATACAAAAAGGTACATAAAGCTGGTTGAATAAAGTTGCTTTATACTGCAACTTTACACTGCATTTTAAGGAATTAAATGATATTCCTTAAATGCTCTCAACCACATTTGTACGGCCAATGTTAACTTTGCCTATAAATACAAGTCATTGCACAACAAGAATAACACTTGTTGAATAGTAAGTGAGATAACACACTTCACACTTTGCATACCTGCAATATTCTTGGTGAACTTGTACAATCTTCTCTCAATCGTAAAAAGGAACATTTCACAACTTTAAGTGTTTCGATTGTTTAGAGAAATTCCAAGTGTAGATCAATTGTAGTTCATAGGTTGCTAGGATATTTACATACTTTGTATTATCTTGGTTCCGCAACAACCTTGTAATTTATTTAAAGTTAATAAATAAATTACACTTGAAAATTACATATTGTCTCACCAATTTACTTTACAACTATTTCACTCTTACATCTTACACATTACGCACTAGCTTTACAACTAGCACTTCTCACGTCTTACATCTTACACATTACGCACTAGCTTTACAACTAGCACTTCTCACGTCTTACATCTTACACATTACGCACTAGCTTTACAACTAGCACTTCTCACGTCTTACATCTTACACATTACGCACTAGCTTTACAACTAGCACTTCTCACGTCTTACATCTTACACATTACGCACTAGCTTTACAACTAGCACTTCTCACGTCTTACATCTTACACATTACGCACTAGCTTTACAACTAGCACTTCTCACGTCTTACATCTTACACATTACGCACTAGCTTTACAACTAGCACTTCTCACGTCTTACATCTTACACATTACGCACTAGCTTTACAACTAGCACTTCTCACGTCTTACATCTTACACATTACGCACTAGCTTTACAACTAGCACTTCTCACGTCTTACATCTTACACATTACGCACTAGCTTTACAACTAGCACTTCTCACGTCTTACATCTTACACATTACGCACTAGCTTTACAACTAGCACTTCTCACGTCTTACATCTTACACATTACGCACTAGCTTTACAACTAGCACTTCTCACGTCTTACATCTTACACATTACGCACTAGCTTTACAACTAGCACTTCTCACGTCTTACATCTTACACATTACGCACTAGCTTTACAACTAGCACTTCTCACGTCTTACATCTTACACATTACGCACTAGCTTTACAACTAGCACTTCTCACGTCTTACATCTTACACATTACGCACTAGCTTTACAACTAGCACTTCTCACGTCTTACATCTTACACATTACGCACTAGCTTTACAACTAGCACTTCTCACGTCTTACATCTTACACATTACGCACTAGCTTTACAACTAGCACTTCTCACGTCTTACATCTTACACATTACGCACTAGCTTTACAACTAGCACTTCTCACGTCTTACATCTTACACATTACGCACTAGCTTTACAACTAGCACTTCTCACGTCTTACATCTTACACATTACGCACTAGCTTTACAACTAGCACTTCTCACGTCTTACATCTTACACATTACGCACTAGCTTTACAACTAGCACTTCTCACGTCTTACATCTTACACATTACGCACTAGCTTTACAACTAGCACTTCTCACGTCTTACATCTTACACATTACGCACTAGCTTTACAACTAGCACTTCTCACGTCTTACATCTTACACATTACGCACTAGCTTTACAACTAGCACTTCTCACGTCTTACATCTTACACATTACGCACTAGCTTTACAACTAGCACTTCTCACGTCTTACATCTTACACATTACGCACTAGCTTTACAACTAGCACTTCTCACGTCTTACATCTTACACATTACGCACTAGCTTTACAACTAGCACTTCTCACGTCTTACATCTTACACATTACGCACTAGCTTTACAACTAGCACTTCTCACGTCTTACATCTTACACATTACGCACTAGCTTTACAACTAGCACTTCTCACGTCTTACATCTTACACATTACGCACTAGCTTTACAACTAGCACTTCTCACGTCTTACATCTTACACATTACGCACTAGCTTTACAACTAGCACTTCTCACGTCTTACATCTTACACATTACGCACTAGCTTTACAACTAGCACTTCTCACGTCTTACATCTTACACATTACGCACTAGCTTTACAACTAGCACTTCTCACGTCTTACATCTTACACATTACGCACTAGCTTTACAACTAGCACTTCTCACGTCTTACATCTTACACATTACGCACTAGCTTTACAACTAGCACTTCTCACGTCTTACATCTTACACATTACGCACTAGCTTTACAACTAGCACTTCTCACGTCTTACATCTTACACATTACGCACTAGCTTTACAACTAGCACTTCTCACGTCTTACATCTTACACATTACGCACTAGCTTTACAACTAGCACTTCTCACGTCTTAACTTTTAGAAAAGGCAAAGCCATTTCCATAGTATCCCGTTATGCTTTTAACATTGGTGGTTAGTCACTCCACCCGAAAATACTAGTCCCACTTACCTATGCTACAAGGAGCCACTCAAGCGACCACGTACGCACTAGCTTTACAACTAGCACGGGTTAAGCTTAACACTTCCCACGTCAATCTCACGTATTTAGCTATAGCATTTCCCACGTATTTATATCTTTCTTACTTTTACGCACTAACACTAAGGCTAGAACGATTTCCCACATACATTAGCTTATATTCATACCTAACTAATCCCACATCTACTTTAACGTTTAATCCCACTAACGTGCACAACTCATAACATTTCTTACGTGAATCTAGTGAACTAGACATTTCATACTTAAGTCCCACATATAAGCCATCACATATCAACATTAAGGCATATCAACGACATTATCAACATCACAACGCATATCTTAAACATATCATAGCAACGTCATTTTATTCAGCATACTATACATGCATATAATTACTTCTTTAGACACTTAAACGCGCTTAAAACCTTTCTGCCGGCTGATCTCGCCGAGCCCAGGGGTGGTCTCGTCGAGTTCAAGCTCCAGAATGCATCAAAAGTGAGACCTGGCCACGATCTTGTCGAGCCCACTAGTGGTCTCGTCGAGTTCAGTTTTCAGAATCGCACCACTAGTGGTTCTCGTACGAGATCACCAGACTCGCACCCTTCACTTGCAGGCGACTTTCGACCTCAAGACGACCAAATGAGTCAAAACTTAGTTCTTAAGGAAATGTAGGGAATTCAAAGACCTTTCCAGAAATATAAAGTTTGACTCTTGAAGTTCTTTAATGAATGATTTATGACGTTTACAAGATAGGTCTGCAGAAATCGTCCGAAATTCGACCACTTTTGGAAATCGACACTTTTCGGCTATTTATGGGCAAAATTACCAGAAACTTTGTTCATATCGATTCAAGAGGACACATAGTACTTTTCAAAAGTATAAGATTCATCTTGTAACTCTTTTAATTGAAAGAGATATGAGTTTTTCAATATTACTAAATTTCAGATCTAGTAAACCCTTTATTTTTCAAACTATTTCGACCATCAAATGACCATAGCAACCACCACGACCTATGGATCTCATAAGCACCCAAAATATGACTCATATAATGATTTCACAAGATCACATGTTCCAGGGACAAGAGGATACAATAACAATACGTTAGATTACCCGAAAACCCAAGTAATCGATGACGAAACGTAATCAGGAGGAGGAGGAGGAGGAGGAGGAGGAGGAGGAGGAGGAGGAGGAGGAGGAGGAGGAGGAGGAGGAGGAGGAGGAGGAGGAGGAGGAGGAGGAGGAGGAGGAGGAGGAGGAGGAGGAGGAGGAGGAGGAGGAGGAGGAGGAGGAGGAGGAGGAGGAGGAGGAGGAGGAGGAGGAGGAGGAGGAGGAGGAGGAGGAGGAGGAGGAGGAGGAGGAGGAGGAGGAGGAGGAGGAGGAGGAGGAGGAGGAGGAGGAGGAGGAGGAGGAGGAGGAGGAGGAGGAGGAGGAGGAGGAGGAGGAGGAGGAGGAGGAGGAGGAGGAGGAGGAGGAGGAGGAGGAGGAGGAGGAGGAGGAGGAGGAGGAGGAGGAGGAGGAGGAGGAGGAGGAGGAGGAGGAGGAGGAGGAGGAGGAGGAGGAGGAGGAGGAGGAGGAGGAGGAGGAGGAGGAGGAGGAGGAGGAGGAGGAGGAGGAGGAGGAGGAGGAGGAGGAGGAGGAGGAGGAGGAGGAGGAGGAGGAGGAGGAGGAGGAGGAGGAGGAGGAGGAGGAGGAGGAGGAGGAGGAGGAGGAGGAGGAGGAGGAGGAGGAGGAGGAGGAGGAGGAGGAGGAGGAGGAGGAGGAGGAGGAGGAGGAGGAGGAGGAGGAGGAGGAGGAGGAGGAGGAGGAGGAGGAGGAGGAGGAGGAGGAGGAGGAGGAGGAGGAGGAGGAGGAGGAGGAGGAGGAGGAGGAGGAGGAGGAGGAGGAGGAGGAGGAGGAGGAGGAGGAGGAGGAGGAGGAGGAGGAGGAGGAGGAGGAGGAGGAGGAGGAGGAGGAGGAGGAGGAGGAGGAGGAGGAGGAGGAGGAGGAGGAGGAGGAGGAGGAGGAGGAGGAGGAGGAGGAGGAGGAGGAGGAGGAGGAGGAGGAGGAGGAGGAGGAGGAGGAGGAGGAGGAGGAGGAGGAGGAGGAGGAGGAGGAGGAGGAGGAGGAGGAGGAGGAGGAGGAGGAGGAGGAGGAGGAGGAGGAGGAGGAGGAGGAGGAGGAGGAGGAGGAGGAGGAGGAGGAGGAGGAGGAGGAGGAGGAGGAGGAGGAGGAGGAGGAGGAGGAGGAGGAGGAGGAGGAGGAGGAGGAGGAGGAGGAGGAGGAGGAGGAGGAGGAGGAGGAGGAGGAGGAGGAGGAGGAGGAGGAGGAGGAGGAGGAGGAGGAGGAGGAGGAGGAGGAGGAGGAGGAGGAGGAGGAGGAGGAGGAGGAGGAGGAGGAGGAGGAGGAGGAGGAGGAGGAGGAGGAGGAGGAGGAGGAGGAGGAGGAGGAGGAGGAGGAGGAGGAGGAGGAGGAGGAGGAGGAGGAGGAGGAGGAGGAGGAGGAGGAGGAGGAGGAGGAGGAGGAGGAGGAGGAGGAGGAGGAGGAGGAGGAGGAGGAGGAGGAGGAGGAGGAGGAGGAGGAGGAGGAGGAGGAGGAGGAGGAGGAGGAGGAGGAGGAGGAGGAGGAGGAGGAGGAGGAGGAGGAGGAGGAGGAGGAGGAGGAGGAGGAGGAGGAGGAGGAGGAGGAGGAGGAGGAGGAGGAGGAGGAGGAGGAGGAGGAGGAGGAGGAGGAGGAGGAGGAGGAGGAGGAGGAGGAGGAGGAGGAGGAGGAGGAGGAGGAGGAGGAGGAGGAGGAGGAGGAGGAGGAGGAGGAGGAGGAGGAGGAGGAGGAGGAGGAGGAGGAGGAGGAGGAGGAGGAGGAGGAGGAGGAGGAGGAGGAGGAGGAGGAGGAGGAGGAGGAGGAGGAGGAGGAGGAGGAGGAGGAGGAGGAGGAGGAGGAGGAGGAGGAGGAGGAGGAGGAGGAGGAGGAGGAGGAGGAGGAGGAGGAGGAGGAGGAGGAGGAGGAGGAGGAGGAGGAGGAGGAGGAGGAGGAGGAGGAGGAGGAGGAGGAGGAGGAGGAGGAGGAGGAGGAGGAGGAGGAGGAGGAGGAGGAGGAGGAGGAGGAGGAGGAGGAGGAGGGAACAGGAGGAGGAATAATGTACATGGACATGGCTAGGGGCACTAGGAGGAGGAGGAGGAGGATTGGTATTAACATTTTGTCCATTAGGTGGATTATTAACATTAGTTTCATCAGGACCAGAACCATTCTCACCTTCAGTAGTAGACATCTAAGCAGATCTAGGCAAGTATATTAGCCTTCTGCTCTGATACCACTTGTAAGTCCCAACTCAAGAGATGGTACCACTGAAGACACCTCTATGTCAATGGTGAGAGTCTTTGCAATATGTTCACTGATCTGGACGTGACCAGTTGCACTGAACAGTATACCAGGTTAAGGTTAGATTACTTATTTAGGTGAGAATATAAATAAGTAAAGACGATGCAATAAGTAAATACTTGTAAAGTAAATTGGTGAGACAATATGTAATTTTCAAGTGTAATTTATTTATTAATGTTAAATAAATTACAAGGTTGTTGCGGAACCAAGATAATACAATAATGTAAATATCCTAACAACCTATGAAATACAATTGATCTAATACTTGGAAATTCTCTAAACAATCAAAACACTTAAAGTTGTGAAATGTTTCTTTTTGCGATTGAGAGAATATTGCACAAGTTCACCAAGAATATGCAAATGTCGAATATGCAAAGTTGTTTCTTGGTTGTGTAAAGACCTCTATTTATAGGCAAAGGTTGACATTGGGATGTCAACTTTGCCGTACAAATATGGTTGAGAGCATTTAAGGAATAACATTTAATTTCTTGAACATGCTTGATAAAGTATGACATAAAGTCACTTTATCCAACCTGCTTTATGTACTTTTGTACTTTATACATAGATAAATGCTATTATCTGGATAAAGGTACATAAAGCAAAAAGGTCTTCCTCGTAATCAGTGTAAAGCGTTGTAAATGCTTTAAACTGACAATCTCCAGTTTCGATCTGATTAGAATGCCAACTGGGCTTCGCTGCCATTGTCATTCTCTATCTTCCACTTGTTGTTTTCGACTTCAATTGGAATGCTTCAGGTCTTGGTCAGATCTCAACTGGAGGAAGTCTTCAATTGCATTAACTGTACACTTGCAACTGGACTTCGTATATTTCTGGACAAATCAACTGGTCTCCAGATGCATCTGGATATTCGCCAGTTTATCAGTAAACTGGTCCTAACATGTCAAACTAAAAAGATGATAGAACAGACTGCAAAAGAAAGCTCCAACGAATAAAACGATTTTATCGTAATAATAATAATAATAATAATAATAATAATAATAATAATAATAATAATAATAATAATAATATAACATATAACTATGAATAATAATAATAATAATAATAATAATAATAATAATAATAATAATAATAATAATAATAATAATAATAATAATAATAATAATAATAATAATAATAATAATAATAATAATAATAATAATAATAATAATAATAATAATAATAATAATAATAATAATAATAATAATAATAATAATAATAATAATAATAATAATAATAATAATAATAATAATAATAATAATAATAATAATAATAATAATAATAATAATAATAATAATAATAATAATAATAATAATAATAATAATAATAATAATAATAATAATAATAATAATAATAATAATAATAATAATAATAATAATAATAATAATAATAATAATAATAATAATAATAATAATAATAATAATAATAATAATAATAATAATAATAATAATAATAATAATAATAATAATAATAATAATAATAATAATAATAATAATAATAATAATAATAATAATAATAATAATAATAATAATAATAATAATAATAATAATAATAATAATAATAATAATAATAATAATAATAATAATAATAATAATAATAATAATAATAATAATAATAATAATAATAATAATAATAATAATAATAATAATAATAATAATAATAATAATAATAATAATAATAATAATAATAATAATAATAATAATAATAATAATAATAATAATAATAATAATAATAATAATAATAATAATAATAATAATAATAATAATAATAATAATAATAATAATAATAATAATAATAATAATAATAATAATAATAATAATAATAATAATAATAATAATAATAATAATAATAATAATAATAATAATAATAATAATAATAATAATAATAATAATAATAATAATAATAATAATAATAATAATAATAATAATAATAATAATAATAATAATAATAATAATAATAATAATAATAATAATAATAATAATAATAATAATAATAATAATAATAATAATAATAATAATAATAATAATAATAATAATAATAATAATAATAATAATAATAATAATAATAATAATAATAATAATAATAATAATAATAATAATAATAATAATAATAATAATAATAATAATAATAATAATAATAATAATAATAATAATAATAATAATAATAATAATAATAATAATAATAATAATAATAATAATAATAATAATAATAATAATAATAATAATAATAATAATAATAATAATAATAATAATAATAATAATAATAATAATAATAATAATAATAATAATAATAATAATAATAATAATAATAATAATAATAATAATAATAATAATAATAATAATAATAATAATAATAATAATAATAATAATAATAATAATAATAATAATAATAATAATAATAATAATAATAATAATAATAATAATAATAATAATAATAATAATAATAATAATAATAATAATAATAATAATAATAATAATAATAATAATAATAATAATAATAATAATAATAATAATAATAATAATAATAATAATAATAATAATAATAATAATAATAATAATAATAATAATAATAATAATAATAATAATAATAATAATAATAATAATAATAATAATAATAATAATAATAATAATAATAATAATAATAATAATAATAATAATAATAATAATAATAATAATAATAATAATAATAATAATAATAATAATAATAATAATAATAATAATAATAATAATAATAATAATAATAATAATAATAATAATAATAATAATAATAATAATAATAATAATAATAATAATAATAATAATAATAATAATAATAATAATAATAATAATAATAATAATAATAATAATAATAATAATAATAATAATAATAATAATAATAATAATAATAATAATAATAATAATAATAATAATAATAATAAAATAATAATAATAATAATAATAATAATAATAATAATAATAATAATACTATTAATAATAATAAGAGTTGTATTCATGCAAAACCTACAAATTTGGTGAGATCCAAGGGCTAAATCTCAGCCCTTGGATCAAAACAGATCGACAGTTCCATTAAAAAAACAAAAAAACACGCAGAGGGGTACTTTGGTAATTTTGCACATTATCTCACACCCCAATTATTTCTTTCCAGTTTCAAACACACACAAACACACACAGATCTCTCTCTCTCTCTCTCTCCCCCCACTAGTAGCAGCACCATAACCACCACCACCACCACCACCACCACCACCACCACCACTACCACCACCGTGCTCAGGTCACCATCGCGTTTCAATCGATATGGTACAGCCATCGTTGCCTCTGTCGTCATCATCTCCATCATTCATCATCAATTGATCTTGAAGATGACTTTTTGTTATGTAAATTCGAAATATTCAAGTGTAATTAGATAACATGTGATTAGATCTTTCCAACATTTGAATTTGTTAAATTTTATTGTAGCGTAAAATCATATATGATTTTGTATAGCTTTTCCAATGTATGCTTAAATCATTTTTGTTTTTAAATGGGTTTCTTGGTATGTAACTCATTTTGTTTTGTCTAATGTATGATTAAATCAAATTTGATTGTGTATAGGTTTATTGATATAAACCCCATTTGCTTGTGTAAATGTATGAATAAAATCAAATTTGATTGTGTATAGGTTTATTGATATAAACCCCATTTGCTTGTGTAAATGTATGAATAAAATCAAATTTGATTTTGTATAGTTTTTGAAGCATGCTATAAATCATATATGATTTTGTATAGCTTTTCCCCAATGTATGCGTAAAATCATATATGATTTTGTATAGTTTTCCAATGTATGCGTAAAATCATATATGATTTTGTATAGCTTTTCCCCAATGTATGCGTAAAATCATATATGATTTTGTATAGTTTTCCAATGTATGCGTAAAATCATATATGATTTTGTATAGCTTTTCCCCAATGTATGCGTAAAATCATATATGATTTTGTATAGTTTTCCCAATGTATGCGTAAAATCATATATGATTTTGTATATTTTCAATGTATGCAAAAATCATATATGATTTTGTATAGGTTTTCCCCAATGTATGCGTAAAATCATTTTTGATTTTGAATAGTTGATTTTGTATATGTTTTTCACAATGTATGCGTAAAATCATATATGATTTTGAATGAGTTTAATGATATCGAACTCACTTTTTTTGTCTAGATGTATGAATAAAATCATATATGATTTTGTATGTGTTTAATGATATCGAACTCACTTTTTTTGTCTAGATGTATTAATAAAATCATTTATGATTTTGTATAGCTTTTCTTGACAATGTATGCGTAAAATCATATATGATTTTGAATAGGTTTAATGATATCGAACTCACTTTTTTTGTCTAGATTTATGAATAAAATCATATATGATTTTGTATAGTTTTTGAAGCTGTATGTATACAATCAAATTTGATTGTGTATAGTTTTATGTATGGTAAAATCATATATGATTTTGAATGAGTTTAATGATATCGAACTCACTTTTTTTGTCTAAATGTATGCATAAAATCAAATTTGACTTTGTATAGCTTTTTGACACAGTACGTATCAAATATGGGTAACATCAAATATGATTTCGTATGGCTATTTCACAATGTATGCTTAAAATCATTTTTGATTTTAAATGGGTTTCTTGGTATGTAACTCATTTTGTTTTGTCTCAATGTGCTATACAAAATCATATATGATTTTGTATAGCTTTTCCCCAATGTATGCGTAAAATCATTTTTGATTTTGAATAGTTGATTTTGAATAGGTTTTCATACTTTATGAGTAAAATCAAATTTGATTTTGTATAGCTTTTTCACACTGTATGCGAAAATCATATATGATTTTGTATAGGTTTTCCCCAATGTATGCGTAAAATCATTTTTGATTTTGAATAGTTGATTTTGTATATGTTTTTCACAATGTATGCGTAAAATCATATTGATTTTCTATAAGTTTTTCACACTGTATGCGTAAAATCAAAATTGATTTTAAGTAGGTTTATTTGTATAGAACTCATTTGCCTTGTCTCAATTTTATACGTAAAATCATATATGATTTCGAATAAATTTTTCACAGTGTATTCTTAAAATCAATTTTGATTTTGAATAAGTTTATTTGTATGGAAGCCTATACAAAATCATATATGAATTTTGAATGAGTTTAATGATATCGAACTCACTTTTTTTGTCTAGATGTATGAATAAAATCATATATGATTTTGTATAGCTTTTTCATACTCTATTCTTAAAATCATTTTTGATTTTAAATGGGTTTCTTGGTATGTAACTCATTTTGTTTTGTCTCAATGTGCTATACAAAATCATATATGATTTTGTACGTTTTCCCCAATGTATGCGTAAAATCATTTTTGATTTTGAATAGTTGATTTTGTATATGTTTTTCACAATGTATGCGTAAAATCATTTTTGATTTTGAATAGTTCATTATGTATAGGATTTTCACACTGTATGAGTAAAATCAAATATGATTCTAGGCATAAGAACACAGGTAACTAAAACCTCAATACAAAATCAAATTTGATTGTACAAAACAAAGTTACAAAACACAAATCTATAGAATCTATATACAAAATCATATATGATTTTGAATGAGTTTAATGATATCGAACTCACTTTTTTTGTCTAGATGTATGAATAAAATCATATATGATTTTGTATAGCTTTTTCACACTCTATTCTTAAAATCATTTTTGATTTTAAATGGTTTTCTTTGTATGGAACTCATTTAGTTTTGTCTCAATGTGCTATAAAAAATCATATATGATTTTGTACGGGTTTTCCCCAATGTATGCGTAAAATCATTTTTGATTTTGAATAGTTGATTTTGTATATGTTTTTCACAATGTATGCGTAAAATCATTTTTGATTTTGAATAGTTCATTATGTATAGGATTTTCACACTGTATGAGTAAAATCAAATATGATTCTAGGCATAAGAACACAGGTAACTAAAACCTCAATACAAAATCAAATTTGATTGTACAAAACAAAGTTACAAAACACAAATCTATAGAATCTATATACAAAATCAAATATGATTTTACACATACAGTTACAAAAACAGAAATCTCTATAATCTCTATACATAATCAAATATGATTATGAACATAAAAGTATGGGTATTTCACGGCTAACCCTACAACTTCAAACCCTAAACTAAAGCTTTATCACGGGGGACTTCAAACCCTAAACTAAAGCTTAATTGCTAATCAAAGTTGATTTCACATGTATAATGTTAAAAATCAATGCAAATTCATTTTTGATTTTATGCATACATTTTAGAAAAGTTGCATTCTAAAACCCTAAAATCTAAACCCTTGGGGGCTAAAAGCTAATCCGAGGGGGAATTGTGATTACGGGGGCCTGCGGCCCGCGCTTTAGTTTAGGGTTTGAAGTCGTAGGGTTAGCCGTTAGGCTAACCCTATGACTTCAAACCCTAAACTAAAGCTTAATTGCTAATCAAAGTTGATTTCACATGTATAATGTTAAAAATCAATGCAAATTCATTTTTGATTTTATGCATACATTTTAGAAAAGTTGCATTCTAAAACCCTAAAATCTAAACCCTTGGGGGCTAAAAGCTAATCCGAGGGGGAATTGTGATTACGGGGGCCTGCGGCCCGCGCTTTAGTTTAGGGTTTGAAGTCGTAGGGTTAGCCGTTAGGCTAACCCTATGACTTCAAACCCTAAACTAAAGCTTAATTGCTAATCAAAGTTGATTTCACATGTATAATGTTAAAAATCAATGCAAATTCATTTTTGATTTTATGCATACATTTTAGAAAAGTTGCATTCTAAAACCCTAAAATCTAAACCCTTGGGGGCTAAAAGCTAATCCGAGGGGGAATTGTGATTACGGGGGCCTGCGGCCCGCGCTTTAGTTTAGGGTTTGAAGTCGTAGGGTTAGCCGTTAGGCTAACCCTATGACTTCAAACCCTAAACTAAAGCTTAATTGCTAATCAAAGTTGATTTCACATGTATAATGTTAAAAATCAATGCAAATTCATTTTTGATTTTATGCATACATTTTAGAAAAGTTGCATTCTAAAACCCTAAAATCTAAACCCTTGGGGGCTAAAAGCTAATCCGAGGGGGAATTGTGATTACGGGGGCCTGCGGCCCGCGCTTTAGTTTAGGGTTTGAAGTCGTAGGGTTAGCCGTTAGGCTAACCCTATGACTTCAAACCCTAAACTAAAGCTTAATTGCTAATCAAAGTTGATTTCACATGTATAATGTTAAAAATCAATGCAAATTCATTTTTGATTTTATGCATACATTTTAGAAAAGTTGCATTCTAAAACCCTAAAATCTAAACCCTTGGGGGCTAAAAGCTAATCCGAGGGGGAATTGTGATTACGGGGGCCTGCGGCCCGCGCTTTAGTTTAGGGTTTGAAGTCGTAGGGTTAGCCTAACGATTACGGGGGCCTGCGGCCCGCGCTTTAGTTTAGGGTTTGAAGTCGTAGGGTTAGCCTTCAAACCCTAAACTAAAGCTTAATTGCTAATCAAAGTTGATTTCACATGTATAATGTTAAAAATCAATGCAAAATCATTTTTGATTTTATGCATACATTTTAGAAAAGTTGCATTCTAAAACCCTAAAATCTAAACCCTTGGGGGCTAAAAGCTAATCCGAGGGGGAATTGTGATTACGGGGGCCTGCGGCCCGCGCTTTAGTTTAGGGTTTGAAGTCGTAGGGTTAGCCGTTAGGCTAACCCTATGACTTCAAACCCTAAACTAAAGCTTAATTGCTAATCAAAGTTGATTTCACATGTATAATGTTAAAAATCAATGCAAATTCATTTTTGATTTTATGCATACATTTTAGAAAAGTTGCATTCTAAAACCCTAAAATCTAAACCCTTGGGGGCTAAAAGCTAATCCGAGGGGGAATTGTGATTACGGGGGCCTGCGGCCCGCGCTTTAGTTTAGGGTTTGAAGTCGTAGGGTTAGCCTAGGCTAACCCTATGACTTCAAACCCTAAACTAAAGCTTAATTGCTAATCAAAGTTGATTTCACATGTATAATGTTAAAAATCAATGCAAAATCATTTTTGATTTTAAATGGGTTTCTTGGTATGTAACTCATTTTGTTTTGTCTCAATGTGCTATACAAAATCATATGATTTTGTATAGCTTAAAATCATTTTTGATTTTGAATAGGTTTTCATACTTTATGAGTAAAATCAAATTTGATTTTGTATAGCTTTTTCACACTGTATGCGTAAAATCAATTTTGATTTTGAATAGGTTAGTGATATGAAACTCATTTGTTTTGTCTCAATGTGAGCACAAAATCAAATTTGATTTTGTATAGCTTTTTCACACTGTATGCGTAAAATCAATTTTGATTTTGAATAGGTTTCTTGGTATGGAACTCATTT
>CM067175.1:86077055-86079555 GCA_034093135.1 Erigeron breviscapus | reverse complement strand
GATAACATTGCGCAACCAAGTTCATAAATCTCTCTGACACTTTCTTGAGCTGCACTCAAAAAGATCACATCTGCAATCTCTCTCTACGAAGCTCAAGACGTGAGGAAAAACTCTCCAACCAACTTATATGGGTGTTAAAATCCCAAGGTATGTACTAAAACCATGATCTTTTATATCTTGCCTAAGGTATATATAGCTCATATAATGGTCACCTACGTAATAGTTAAAACCATATACCATGCATAGCTTACCCACGACATAATTTGTATTCTACATATAGTCGATACTCCGCCCTTAGTATGATAAATCACTCCCGTAGAGTAAAGCTCCGAAAGTAGATTACCCACTACAAGGTCTATTACCCAAAAATCAACCTATGTACCCTAGAGGAACATACCTAACAAATACACATACGATCTAGATAAATGAAAAGCGCATATAACTCATACAACCTAGGGAAAACTCGAAACCAAAATATATCAGAGGTCACGAGCCCACGGTCTTGTATAAAAAGTCTTACTTAAGCATAAGAAGGTCGAGACTACTATCCCATAAGCTTTTTCAAATAATACTCCTCTGTAAGCACGAAGGTCAAGAAGTACATGCCTCGTCGCTACCCTTAATCATAAGGAACTCAACGATACACCTCTTCGCGGTTACGAAAGGTCGTACATAGCCTCCCGCAATCCCTAAACAACATTCCAGTAATAGAAGATTGACCCATCGATAAACATACTATCTTCCATAACGCATAAGTCGTTTAATCTAAACCAAAGAAGTCCTTACCTCATTCTTGTCAACATGACTAGAGACTTAGATAATATCCTCCAAACACCTTTCACCAAGATAAACTTACTCAAATCGTTACTTAGGCCTTAGCCTCGTAACTAAACATCAATTAAACTCCACTCCCAAAAAATAAGATATTACCCTAAAAACTTAAAGAAATCCAAGTGTAACGCTCAAACATCATATAATTAAAGCAACAAGGATACAATCCTGTGGTTATAACACGCAGAAAATGTGAGACATGGAACATCGAAGGTGGTTGCCTTTGAAACCATGCAGCCCTTTGGGCTAACAAAAATTTGAGACATGGAACCCCGCGGGTGGTTGCCTTCGGAACCATGCACTAATATTCCTGCACCTATAGGAACGTAGAACACCGAAAAAGAATACCCTTCAGAGTCATAAAACGAAGGGGATACCCCTTTGAGAAAACAAACAAAAATTAGAAACCCTTTAAATCAAAATCAAACACTTCAAAGGAATATTATATTCAACACAAAAATGTACTAAATTGCCATAATGGATACCTTTCACTTAATATGGAGAATACCTCATGTAACCTAAAAAATAATAATAATAAATAAAGAGGCCAACAAAAAATCGGAAGGCAGTGCCCTCCGCAATTGGCCAAACATTGGTCCTATTAAGACCACAACGTTTTATGTTATTCCTAAACTGAAAAAATGGTGCAACCTAGCAACCATATAAGTCTTTATTAGATATTATGCTAACTCTTTGATCTCAGCTCGCATTTGACAGTTGTTTAAATGGTGTAACAACTTAACTACAAAGTTTAGGCAAACTTCGTAATGGAGTTGTTCATATGTGAGTACTAAGGTTTAAAGAAGGCACGATATAAAGGTCTCACCCTCGAAGAGATCATTCCCCAAACCACATATATACGACCTTACAAAAGGTTTGAATTATTTTATACACGACAAAGAGACCTACATGTCCTACGTTGTAAAGCTCATGGCCCGAATAAGGTCAGAAAGCGGTGAACACACCCTCATCTTTAATCATTACGAAGGGTCGCTCCATATTGTATCATACAAACTCACCACATACGTATTCTTTCACTAAACAAGACATGCTAACAAAGGCTCAATGTGTCTTCAAAGGGACGCCTACACAACATATATCCAGACCGTAAATGAAAAACTTTTCATTACGAAGCATACACCAATAAGAAAGACATGGAAAAGACGAAGGTGGTCGCCTTTGATACCATGCAGACCATAAGAAAATGTGAGACACAGAACAATCGAATGGTGGTACCCTCGATACCGTGCATATACAAGGAAAGACCTTCAAATTTCCAACAAACTTTTGCACTACCCTACGGAAGCCATATATGTGCCCCCGATAGGTTCAGGGATAACTCTCAAAGCAATAAAAAGGTAGCTCGGAATGATGAACTATCCCTTCGTAATATATCTTCGAAGCCTAAAGAAAGGACTTCCGAATAATATAAAGAATAGTTCATCACTCGAAGCCCATAAAAAAAAATCTTGAAAGAGTACAAGAAGAAACCTCCCATAACAACAAGGAGGATACCTCTAGCACTTCCGGAGATAATCACAAAAAGAGAATAGTCATCCAAAGCCAACATAATCGACAATATATGAAGAACATATCCCACGTACCTATAACTCTGAAACATCAGCGACGTCTTCTCCACATAACGAGGAGCAAAATTCCTAAAGTCTGC
>CM067175.1:85997055-86072055 GCA_034093135.1 Erigeron breviscapus | reverse complement strand
GTCAGGATTACGGAGCTCACCTCCGTCAGGATTACGGAGCTCACCTCCGTCAGGATTACGGAGCTCACCTCCGTCAGGATTACGGAGCTCACCTCCGTCAGGATTACGGAGCTCACCTCCGTCAGGATTACGGAGCTCACCTCCGTCAGGATTACGGAGCTCACCTCCGTCAGGATTACGGAGCTCACCTCCGTCAGGATTACGGAGCTCACCTCCGTCAGGATTACGGAGCTCACCTCCGTCAGGATTACGGAGCTCACCTCCGTCAGGATTACGGAGCTCACCTCCGTCAGGATTACGGAGCTCACCTCCGTCAGGATTACGGAGCTCACCTCCGTCAGGATTACGGAGCTCACCTCCGTCAGGATTACGGAGCTCACCTCCGTCAGGATTACGGAGCTCACCTCCGTCAGGATTACGGAGCTCACCTCCGTCAGGATTACGGAGCTCACCTCCGTCAGGATTACGGAGCTCACCTCCGTCAGGATTACGGAGCTCACCTCCGTCAGGATTACGGAGCTCACCTCCGTCAGGATTACGGAGCTCACCTCCGTCAGGATTACGGAGCTCACCTCCGTCAGGATTACGGAGCTCACCTCCGTCAGGATTACGGAGCTCACCTCCGTCAGGATTACGGAGCTCACCTCCGTCAGGATTACGGAGCTCACCTCCGTCAGGATTACGGAGCTCACCTCCGTCAGGATTACGGAGCTCACCTCCGTCAGGATTACGGAGCTCACCTCCGTCAGGATTACGGAGCTCACCTCCGTCAGGATTACGGAGCTCACCTCCGTCAGGATTACGGAGCTCACCTCCGTCAGGATTACGGAGCTCACCTCCGTCAGGATTACGGAGCTCACCTCCGTCAGGATTACGGAGCTCACCTCCGTCAGGATTACGGAGCTCACCTCCGTCAGGATTACGGAGCTCACCTCCGTCAGGATTACGGAGCTCACCTCCGTCAGGATTACGGAGCTCACCTCCGTCAGGATTACGGAGCTCACCTCCGTCAGGATTACGGAGCTCACCTCCGTCAGGATTACGGAGCTCACCTCCGTCAGGATTACGGAGCTCACCTCCGTCAGGATTACGGAGCTCACCTCCGTCAGGATTACGGAGCTCACCTCCGTCAGGATTACGGAGCTCACCTCCGTCAGGATTACGGAGCTCACCTCCGTCAGGATTACGGAGCTCACCTCCGTCAGGATTACGGAGCTCACCTCCGTCAGGATTACGGAGCTCACCTCCGTCAGGATTACGGAGCTCACCTCCGTCAGGATTACGGAGCTCACCTCCGTCAGAATGGACTCACCTCAGTCAGAATTACGGAGCTCATCCGTCAGTACGGAGCTCCGCCAAATATGAAGGAAATCCCTTATTTCTTCCTCCCAAAGAAAAGGGGCCAGCCCAAATCTCTTCCTAATAATTAGGGTATCCCCCTAAAAACCCTAGCTTATCCCCCAAGATAAGCTCCTCTTATAAATAGAGGCCTCCCCCATGAATGAAGGCAAGTTCTTTCCACCCCGAGATACAAAGCCTCATTCCCTCAAACACCTAAGGTGGCCGGTTTCTCTTCTATGGAGAATCCTCCACCGCCAACACATAAAACACCTCCGATTTAATGGCGTTAAGCTTCTCAAAGCTTTACACCGATAGGGAATCGCCAATAAATCGGTCAAAACCCCCTCCTTGTTCCCGATCGAAGGTCCGTGCGATTCTTTGATCAAACAAATTGGCGCCATCCGTGGGACAATATACTACACGTTCCCACCTTCACCGCCGGGTTAGATCTCCGACAGTTAACGAATCATAAAAATCGTTAAACTTCTTTCCCAGATCTCGTAAAACCCAAAATTATAACTTTCTACGTTCTTCCGCTCATGTAAATTCCAAGACGAATGAGACAAAAAGAAACTCAAAAACTCATCACGTCTAAAACAACTCATATCAAATCAAAAAACCCATCTCTCTTTCTTTTCTTTTTCACCAAGATTCATAGGCGTCAAACAAAGATTCTTTCCGATTACACATACTACAAAAAATATTTTAAAACCACAGCCATGAATCATGTTAAAAAAAAAGAGAAAAAAATCACCCGGAGGTATGCAAAGATCATAGTTATCTGCTACCGTCAAAACAACATCGTACCGTCATTGCTTGTAATCGTTATCAAGATGGAATCAATATCAAAAAAGGGTTAAGGATGTCCCGAATATACAATGATCAAAAATTCCAAGATGTCTCGGTTTATAACAAAAACCGATTTGAAGTCATGGAAATTATATAATGATTCCATCACCGCGAAACCAACCTCTAACCATAAAAAAAAACACCAACTGGGGCGAAGAAAAGAAGGAAGACAACAATTGATCCAGATCCTGGCCGAGAAGAAGAATTTCAAAAAAATAAAGAGAAAGAGACGAAGAGCGATCAAAACAACTTGATCACCCCTGCCATCATCTCCAACCGTGAGAGGATGCATAATCTCCAATCATGAGAGGATGCATAATCTCCAACCGTGAGAGGATGCCTCGTGAAGACACTACAGCAAAGAACGGGATTTACGTTCTCATGTTTATGAAGGTTCAAGATCGCTTTCGCCTATTATTTCGATCGCTCTCGCCATAAATTGTGGTTCAACAACCACTCCTATAACGACCATGGATGCTATATCCGGGTCGAAAAGGATCAAATTTATGTGAGAAGAACCAAGGAGCCAAGTGATAGAAGCTCCGGTTCATAAGAGGACTCGAAAAAAGGCGAATAACCAAAAAATCACACAAAGCGAACTCAAAAGACTCTTGAAGATCGAAGACCTAAAGGACTGAAGGACAAAGCTAACAACCGAGCTGCTCTAGGGAACGACTAAAATACAGTTAGGGGCTGCAAGTTCCCGACCTTGGCAAAGAAGAAGAAAGATTCAGAAGGCTCAAAAAATATTGTTTCGAGTATGTCATTATAGCCTAACGATTCAGCCGTCATCTATAGCCAATGTATAGGTAAAATTTGACCTCAAAGAAGTTGGGGAAAATGTCAATAAGGACCAGGGGTCGAGTAAAGGAAGCTTCGGTTCATGAAAATTCGAGGAAGAAAGGCGAAAAACCAAAAAACGAGCACCATAATCACAACGTGGGCACGCAACCACCGTTGCAACACCATCAACCACCATCACCCATAACAACTTTGGATGCTGAATCTGAGCATGTTAAGGCTGCTAATGACATGGATAAAACTCAGGAGCCATCGGTAGAACGAATGAGTCCGTGGGAAGTACCCGAGAAATGGCGAAAACCCTCTTTCTGCAGCCGCCGCCACAGATTCACCATTGGCCACCACAAGACGATAACGAACCACCACAACACACCATTGGAAACACTCGGAGCAGCATACAAAGTCCCCTGAAACAACATCAAAGAATACGTCTCGAAGGATCAACATACGTCGAGTTACATACAAGAATAGTGACACCATTGCATCGCTATTTGGAGCCACCTTGATCATATATGCTCGAGCCAAGTCATATTGATTCGAAACACCAATTTCATATTGGTGACTACTTCTTCTAAAAACATAAGGATAAGTAGGCGGTAACATCTCGAGCCAAGAATATGACAAATCGAGCTCTCAGGAAGCTGTTCAAAAAGCTATATCCCCTATGCATGACATGACGAGTTTTGATACATAGATCGTCTCTCATATTCGAACCAGATTGATTCAACAACATGTGCATAGCTTCTGGAGGTCGTTCACACACAATGTCCGTGTCCATCAATAATATTACGTGAGCATGATTTGCATGCAAAATCATCATTGATGGTAATTAGCATGCAAAGACGTACATATAAAACTATGAAGTATATGTGCATAGTAAGGATGGACTACAAATACGTGGACAATTGGATATGAAAAATAATGTTTTGTCTCTTCACAAGTTGGAAAATAGTCATGCATGCCATTCAGCCCATTTTAGCTACGGGGTTATATAAAAACAAAAGAGATACGAACACGCAAGGATCTATCTTCGACTCATCTCTAGCAGCATGACGTCATTACACAAGACATAAGATCAGAGTCAAAAACTTCCATTTGAGGCGCAGCACGAGACAATGGAACACATATTTAAAAAAAATGGCGAGCTACAAGATCATTAAGATCTACTACGAGATGAACAATTCATACTTCGCCAACAGCAACAAGCCGAGCCAATATCCCTAAAAGGCGACCATAACGCAAAGCCCACGCAACAACGATGCTCGCAAGGATATTTTCAACATTAAATTAACGCAAACACGCGTATGGAATTATTAAAACTCGCATTGGGATCCCTAAGCCCTAGAGTCCATCGGTAGAGAATTTGCTCCCGACGGCATCGCTAGATAATATATCGCGATGATTAAAATAAACCATCGGTAGAGAATTTGCTCCCGACGGCATCGCTAGATAATATATCGCGATGATTAAAATAAACCATCGGTAGAGAATCTGCTCCCGACGGCATCGCTAGATAATATATCGCGATGATTAAAATAAAAGATCGTTGGATAAATTGATATATTCAACTCATTCAAGCATGCCAGACATAACAGAAAAAGGAGAGAAAGTGATTTTCTACTACAACATCAGAAGAACACAGTATTTATCTTGATCCCCTACGTCCAGCCGAAACATATTATATCTGCAACAAAGGCGTCATCTTCAAAGGCACAGACCGCAGCCAATACTTCTAAAAAGACGGTCGTAACACCAAAGGCGGACGACCACATTACTCTCTGATATTCTGGCATAGCTCTGCGTATAACGATGGCTATATTATCTCCTAAGCTTCCAAAAGACTATCTGAAGCAATTGGCGCAAAATTTGCAGAGCACGCCAAAGGAGGAGCATTCAATCAGCGGATAGCCACAACAACCGCAACCAATGATCACATCAAAAGATGACGGAGCCGAAAACCTTCCACAAAGCTGCTTGAAAGGTACACATCTCTGTCACTACTATAAGACCCTACGTAGGCGCTTAGCAGATAACTCAGTGCCAGATGCTTACTGAGCTCTGCTAACACACGCGAAGTTGGGTCGCTACCCTTCGCAAATATTATACATAAGTACGTACATATAAATCTTAAATGTTCAAGGGGACGCCCAGAGAACAAATAAAAACAACGTCATGAGGCGACTGCAATAAGACACCGTCCTAAGAGACACCGTCATAAGGCGACTGTCACGAGACATTATCACAGGGTCGAGCCTCGGCCAGGGCAAATCTTGTGCAAATCTGAGCATTGTGGAATAGTCTCGCAAAGGCATAAGCCAATAGATAGCCTGATCAGCATCTTTAAAAGGCAAGCGCCCAGAGATAAGCCCAATGCAAAAAATTCAAGAAGACGGTTACTCATCGGAGCTACCAAGGAAGACACAATTCAAGACACGGACCTCCAGAGATACAGATAAAGGAGAATCCGATTTGAAGTAACCGATTATTACGAATGAGCGTCTCTTACATCTTAGCCGATTCAAATCGACAGCTCTTAGAAACTTTGTAAAAAAAGTTTCTTACGAAAATTCGTAATGGCTATATGCGAAGCTGTCGAGGTGTAATAGAGAGCCATTTGAACAAAAATACAAGACCATGCTGAATCACTCTAGCACGACACTTCTTGCAGCAAGAATAGAGCATGATTATCGAAGGAATGTTTTTAAACCTTCCGGAAGGCTGAATGACAAGCATCAAAGACTTCAATAGAAGAAGATGATTTCAGCCCTTACACATCAACATATTGAAGAATCTGAAGGGCCCAAGTTTGTCTTTACATCCAACACCAACAAAACAAGGCCCTCCAAGCACTAAAAGACTCCCGGAACAACCTACGATGGTCAGATTACACAGTCTACACATGGCGAAAATACCGAGAAATATGCACAAAACAGTTTTCTTGTGCATTAAAAGATAAGGGTGGAGTAAAATTCAAATAAATTTTGGACGACGATTCATATGTTGCCTAAAAACATTTTCTGCGAAGGAGAACGCAGTTATAAGAAGATCATTAAGAGCAATACTATCTTCAACAACAAGATCCCGGATCAACCATGCCTCAACATCTACCCTAAATACCGTCACACAAGCCATATATATCCGCAAAAATCCTAAATAAGCACGAACCAACTATCCATTCACTATATTGAAAACCTTTTTCACCAACAGCAGAGCCGAAGCTATATACTACATCATAACATCACCAACCCACCATCAGAAACTTCCCAGGAAAAAGTGACGCAATTAAGTAAACATTGAGTTCACACACGAAGCTTTTTCATCACCTACGGACATACGCGAAGCAAACAGACACTTGGGCGACATAAAGAAGCATCCTATGTGATCCCAGCGAGTTACCAGGCTTAGACCCACTATCAGGGATATAAGTATTGGAACAAGCTATAAAGTACATGAGGGGCACATAGATTTTGAAGTGACCTAGGAAGCTCCGGGAGAAGTATGAAAAAAGGAACCTCAGGCAGAATTACGGAGCTCACCTCCGTCAGAACGGACTCACCTCGTCAGAATTACGGAGCTCACCTCCGTCAGAACGGACCACCTCAGTCAGAATTACGGAGCTCACCTCCGTCAGAATGGACCACCTCAGTCAGAATTACGGAGCTCACCTCCGTCAGAATGGACCACCTCAGTCAGAATTACGGAGCTCACCTCCGTCAGAATGGACTCACCTCCGTCAGAATTACGGAGCTCACCTTCGTCAGAACGGAGCTCACCTCCGTCAGAATTACGGAGCTCACCTCCGTCAGAACGGACCACCTCAGTCAGAATTACGGAGCTCGCCTCCGTCAGAACGGACCACCTCAGTCAGAATTACGGAGCTCACCTCCGTCAGAACGGACCACCTCAGTCAGAATTACGGAGCTCACCTCCGTCAGAATGGACCACCTCAGTCAGAATTACGGAGCTCACCTCCGTCAGAATGGACCACCTCAGTCAGAATTACGGAGCTCACCTCCGTCAGAATGGACTCACCTCCGTCAGAATTACGGAGCTCACCTCCGTCAGAATGGACTCACCTCGTCAGAATTACGGAGCTCACCTCCGTCAGAACGGACCACCTCAGTCAGAATTACGGAGCTCACCTCCGTCAGAACGGACCACCTCAGTCAGAATTACGGAGCTCACCTCCGTCAGAACGGACCACCTCAGTCAGAATTACGGAGCTCACCTCCGTCAGAATGGACCACCTCAGTCAGAATTACGGAGCTCACCTCCGTCAGAATGGAGCCCTCCGTCAGAATTACGGAGCTCACCTCCGTCAGAACGGAGCTTACCTCCGTCAGAATTACGGAGCTCACCTCCGTCAGAATGGACCACCTCAGTCAGAATTACGGAGCTCATCCGTCAGAACGGAGCACCTCAGTCAGAATTACGGAGCTCACCTCCGTCAGAACGGACCACCTCAGTCAGAATTACGGAGCTCACCTCCGTCAGAATGGACCACCTCAGTCAGAATTACGGAGCTCACCTCCGTCAGAATGGACCACCTCAGTCAGAATTACGGAGCTCACCTCCGTCAGAATGGACTCACCTCGGCCAGAAATACGGAGCTCACCTTCGTCAGAACGGAGCTCACCTCCGTCAGAATTACGGAGCTCACCTCCGTCAGAACGGACCACCTCAGTCAGAATTACGGAGCTCACCTCCGTCAGAACGGAGCTCACCTCGTCAGGATTACGGAGCTCACCTCCGTCAGAATGGACCACCTCAGTCAGAATTACGGAGCTCATCCGTCAGTACGGAGCTCCGCCAAATATGAAGGAAATAAAAAAAAAAAAAAAAAAAAAAAAAAAAAAAAAAAAAAAAAAAAAAAAAAAAAAAAAAAAAAAAAAAAAAAAAAAAAAAAAAAAAAAAAAAAAAAAAAAAAAAAAAAAAAAAAAAAAAAAAAAAAAAAAAAAAAAAAAAAAAAAAAAAAAAAAAAAAAAAAAAAAAAAAAAAAAAAAAAAAAAAAAAAAAAAAAAAAAAAAAAAAAAAAAAAAAAAAAAAAAAAAAAAAAAAAAAAAAAAAAAAAAAAAAAAAAAAAAAAAAAAAAAAAAAAAAAAAAAAAAAAAAAAAAAAAAAAAAAAAAAAAAAAAAAAAAAAAAAAAAAAAAAAAAAAAAAAAAAAAAAAAAAAAAAAAAAAAAAAAAAAAAAAAAAAAAAAAAAAAAAAAAAAAAAAAAAAAAAAAAAAAAAAAAAAAAAAAAAAAAAAAAAAAAAAAAAAAAAAAAAAAAAAAAAAAAAAAAAAAAAAAAAAAAAAAAAAAAAAAAAAAAAAAAAAAAAAAAAAAAAAAAAAAAAAAAAAAAAAAAAAAAAAAAAAAAAAAAAAAAAAAAAAAAAAAAAAAAAAAAAAAAAAAAAAAAAAAAAAAAAAAAAAAAAAAAAAAAAAAAAAAAAAAAAAATAACACACGAATGAAAAAATAAAAAGAAACTATATATATAATAAAAAAAAAACACAAAACTGATAAAAAAAAAAAAAAACAAAGAATTACACAACTACAAAAAATATTTTAAAACCACAGCCATGAATCATGTTAAAAAAAAAGAAGAGAAAAAAATCACCCGGAGGTATGCAAAGATCATAGTTATCTGCTACCGTCAAAACAACATCGTACCGTCATTGCTTGTAATCGTTATCAAGATGGAATCAATATCAAAAAAGGGTTAAGGATGTCCCGAATATACAATGATCAAAAATTCCAAGATGTCTCGGTTTATAACAAAAACCGATTTGAAGTCATGGAAATTATATAATGATTCCATCACCGCGAAACCAACCTCTAACCATAAAAAAAACACCAACTGGGGCGAAGAAAAGAAGGAAGACAACAATTGATCCAGATCCTGGCCGAGAAGAAGAATTTCAAAAAAATAAAGAGAAAGAGACGAAGAGCGATCAAAACAACTTGATCACCCCTGCCATCATCTCCAACCGTGAGAGGATGCATAATCTCCAATCATGAGAGGATGCATAATCTCCAACCGTGAGAGGATGCCTCGTGAAGACACTACAGCAAAGAACGGGATTTACGTTCTCATGTTTATGAAGGTTCAAGATCGCTTTCGCCTATTATTTCGATCGCTCTCGCCATAAATTGTGGTTCAACAACCACTCCTATAACGACCATGGATGCTATATCCGGGTCGAAAAGGATCAAATTTATGTGAGAAGAACCAAGGAGCCAAGTGATAGAAGCTCCGGTTCATAAGAGGACTCGAAAAAAGGCGAATAACCAAAAAATCACACAAAGCGAACTCAAAAGACTCTTGAAGATCGAAGACCTAAAGGACTGAAGGACAAAGCTAACAACCGAGCTGCTCTAGGGAACGACTAAAATACAGTTAGGGGCTGCAAGTTCCCGACCTTGGCAAAGAAGAAGAAAGATTCAGAAGGCTCAAAAAATATTGTTTCGAGTATGTCATTATAGCCTAACGATTTAGCCGTCATCTATAGCCAATGTATAGGTAAAATTTGACCTCAAAGAAGTTGGGAAAAATGTCAATAAGGACCAGGGGTCGAGTAAAGGAAGCTTCGGTTCATGAAAATTCGAGGAAGAAAGGCGAAAAACCAAAAAACGAGCACCATAATCACAACGTGGGCACGCAACCACCGTTGCAACACCATCAACCACCATCACCCATAACAACTTTGGATGCTGAATCTGAGCATGTTAAGGCTGCTAATGACATGGATAAAACTCAGGAGCCATCGGTAGAACGAATGAGTCCGTGGGAAGTACCCGAGAAATGGCGAAAACCCTCTTTCTGCAGCCGCCGCCACAGATTCACCATTGGCCACCACAAGACGATAACGAACCACCACAACACACCATTGGAAACACTCGGAGCAGCATACAAAGTCCCCTGAAACAACATCAAAGAATACGTCTCGAAGGATCAACATACGTCGAGTTACATACAAGAATAGTGACACCATTGCATCGCTATTTGGAGCCACCTTGATCATATATGCTCGAGCCAAGTCATATTGATTCGAAACACCAATTTCATATTGGTGACTACTTCTTCTAAAAACATAAGGATAAGTAGGCGGTAACATCTCGAGCCAAGAATATGACAAATCGAGCTCTCAGGAAGCTGTTCAAAAAGCTATATCCCCTATGCATGACATGACGAGTTTTGATACATAGATCGTCTCTCATATTCGAACCAGATTGATTCAACAACATGTGCATAGCTTCTGGAGGTCGTTCACACACAATGTCCGTGTCCATCAATAATATTACGTGAGCATGATTTGCATGCAAAATCATCATTGATGGTAATTAGCATGCAAAGACGTACATATAAAACTATGAAGTATATGTGCATAGTAAGGATGGACTACAAATACGTGGACAATTGGATATGAAAAATAATGTTTTGTCTCTTCACAAGTTGGAAAATAGTCATGCATGCCATTCAGCCCATTTTAGCTACGGGGTTATATAAAAACAAAAGAGATACGAACACGCAAGGATCTATCTTCGACTCATCTCTAGCAGCATGACGTCATTACACAAGACATAAGATCAGAGTCAAAAACTTCCATTTGAGGCGCAGCACGAGACAATGGAACACATATTTAAAAAAAATGGCGAGCTACAAGATCATTAAGATCTACTACGAGATGAACAATTCATACTTCGCCAACAGCAACAAGCCGAGCCAATATCCCTAAAAGGCGACCATAACGCAAAGCCCACGCAACAACGATGCTCGCAAGGATATTTTCAACATTAAATTAACGCAAACACGCGTATGGAATTATTAAAACTCGCATTGGGATCCCTAAGCCCTAGAGTCCATCGGTAGAGAATTTGCTCCCGACGGCATCGCTAGATAATATATCGCGATGATTAAAATAAACCATCGGTAGAGAATTTGCTCCCGACGGCATCGCTAGATAATATATCGCGATGATTAAAATAAACCATCGGTAGAGAATCTGCTCCCGACGGCATCGCTAGATAATATATCGCGATGATTAAAATAAAAGATCGTTGGATAAATTGATATATTCAACTCATTCAAGCATGCCAGACATAACAGAAAAAGGAGAGAAAGTGATTTTCTACTACAACATCAGAAGAACACAGTATTTATCTTGATCCCCTACGTCCAGCCGAAACATATTATATCTGCAACAAAGGCGTCATCTTCAAAGGCACAGACCGCAGCCAATACTTCTAAAAAGACGGTCGTAACACCAAAGGCGGACGACCACATTACTCTCTGATATTCTGGCATAGCTCTGCGTATAACGATGGCTATATTATCTCCTAAGCTTCCAAAAGACTATCTGAAGCAATTAGCGCAAAATTTGCAGAGCACGCCAAAGGAGGAGCATTCAATCAGCGGATAGCCACAACAACCGCAACCAATGATCACATCAAAAGATGACGGAGCCGAAAACCTTCCACAAAGCTGCTTGAAAGGTACACATCTCTGTCACTACTATAAGACCCTACGTAGGCGCTTAGCAGATAACTCAGTGCCAGATGCTTACTGAGCTCTGCTAACACACGCGAAGTTGGGTCGCTACCCTTCGCAAATATTATACATAAGTACGTACATATAAATCTTAAATGTTCAAGGGGATGCCCAGAGAACAAATAAAAACAACGTCATGAGGCGACTGCCATAAGACACCGTCCTAAGAGACACCGTCATAAGGCGACTGTCACGAGACATTATCACAGGGTCGAGCCTCGGCCAGGGCAAATCTTGTGCAAATCTGAGCATTGTGGAATAGTCTCGCAAAGGCATAAGCCAATAGATAGCCTGATCAGCATCTTTAAAAGGCAAGCGCCCAGAGATAAGCCCAATGCAAAAAATTCAAGAAGACGGTTACTCATCGGAGCTACCAAGGAAGACACAATTCAAGACACGACACAATTCAAGACACGGACCTCCAGAGATACAGATAAAGGAGAATCCGATTTGAAGTAACCGATTATTACGAATGAGTGTCTCTTACATCTTAGCCGATTCAAATCGACAGCTCTTAGAAACTTTGTAAAAAAAGTTTCTTGCGAAAATTCGTAATGGCTATATGCGAAGCTGTCGAGGTGTAATAGAGAGCCATTTGAACAAAAATACAAGACCATGCTGAATCACTCTAGCACGACACTTCTTGCAGCAAGAATAGAGCATGATTATCGAATGAATGTTTTTAAACCTTCCGGAAGGCTGAATGACAAGCATCAAAGACTTCAATAGAAGAAGATGATTTCAGCCCTTACACATCAACATATTGAAGAATCTGAAGGACCCAAGTTTGTCTTTACATCCAACACCAACAAAACAAGGCCCTCCAAGCACTAAAAGACTCCCGGAACAACCTACGATGGTCAGATTACACAGTCTACACATGGCAAAATACCGAGAAATATGCACAAAACAGTTTTCTTGTGCATTAAAAGATAAGGGTGGAGTAAAATTCAAATAAATTTTGGACGACGATTCATATGTTGCCTAAAAACATTTTCTGCGAAGGAGAACGCAGTTATAAGAAGATCATTAAGAGCAATACTATCTTCAACAACAAGAGCCCGAATCAACCATGCCTCAA
The DNA here is from genome assembly GCA_034093135.1 of Erigeron breviscapus. NCBI lineage: Eukaryota > Viridiplantae > Streptophyta > Magnoliopsida > Asterales > Asteraceae > Erigeron > Erigeron breviscapus. Next base: position 86,059,453 of record CM067175.1, on the reverse strand, counting down.
CATCTACCCTAAATACCGTCACCCCCCCCCCCCCCCCCCCCCCCCCCCCCCCCCCCCCCCCCCCCCCCCCCCCCCCCCCCCCCCCCCCCCCCCCCCCCCCCCCCCCCCCCCCCCCCCCCCCCCCCCCCCCCCCCCCCCCCCCCCCCCCCCCCCCCCCCCCCCCCCCCCCCCCCCCCCCCCCCCCCCCCCCCCCCCCCCCCCCCCCCCCCCCCCCCCCCCCCCCCCCCCCCCCCCCCCCCCCCCCCCCCCCCCCCCCCCCCCCCCCCCCCCCCCCCCCCCCCCCCCCCCCCCCCCCCCCCCCCCCCCCCCCCCCCCCCCCCCCCCCCCCCCCCCCCCCCCCCCCCCCCCCCCCCCCCCCCCCCCCCCCCCCCCCCCCCCCCCCCCCCCCCCCCCCCCCCCCCCCCCCCCCCCCCCCCCCCCCCCCCCCCCCCCCCCCCCCCCCCCCCCCCCCCCCCCCCCCCCCCCCCCCCCCCCCCCCCCCCCCCCCCCCCCCCCCCCCCCCCCCCCCCCCCCCCCCCCCCCCCCCCCCCCCCCCCCCCCCCCCCCCCCCCCCCCCCCCCCCCCCCCCCCCCCCCCCCCCCCCCCCCCCCCCCCCCCCCCCCCCCTAAGATCACAACCTCAATGGTCACCATACAACATCTATCAACATCAAGATCACAAAGTATACGAAACCAATGTAACATATATATACTGATGATATACCCTATACGGAGCTCTACCTCCGTATGTGAATTTGCTATTACGGAGGCTACTTAAGGATGCTTCTGCCAGAATTACGGAGCTCACCTCCGTCAGGATTACGGAGCTCACCTCCGTCAGAATGGACTACCTCAGTCAGAATTACGGAGCTCATCCGTCAGTACGGAGCTCCGCCAAATATGAAGGAAATCCCTTATTTCTTCCTCCCAAAGAAAAGGGGCCAGCCCAAATCTCTTCCTAATAATTAGGGTATCCCCCTAAAAACCCTAAAACCCTAGCTTATCCCCCAAGATAAGCTCCTCTTATAAATAGAGGCCTCCCCCATGAATGAAGGCAAGTTCTTTCCACCCCGAGATACAAAGCCTCATTCCCTCAAACACCTAAGGTGGCCGGTTTCTCTTCTATGGAGAATCCTCCACCGCCAACACATAAAACACCTCCGATTTAATGGCGTTAAGTTTCTCAAAGCTTTACACCGATAGGGAATCGCCAATAAATCGGTCAAAACCCCCTCCTTGTTCCCGATCGAAGGTCCGTGCAATTCTTTGATCAAACAAATTGGCGCCATCCGTGGGACAATATACTACACGTTCCCACCTTCACCGCCGGGTTAGATCTCCGACAGTTAACGAATCATAAAAATCGTTAAACTTCTTTCCCAGATCTCGTAAAACCCAAAATTATAACTTTCTACGTTCTTCCGCTCATGTAAATTCCAAGACGAATGAGACAAAAAGAAACTCAAAAACTCATCACGTCTAAAACAACTCATATCAAATCAAAAAACCCATCTCTCTTTCTTTTCTTTTTCACCAAGATTCATAGGCGTCAAACAAAGATTCTTTCCGATTACACATACTACAAAAAATATTTTAAAACCACAGCCATGAATCATGTTAAAAAAAAAGAGAAAAAAATCACCCGGAGGTATGCAAAGATCATAGTTATCTGCTACCGTCAAAACAACATCGTACCGTCATTGCTTGTAATCGTTATCAAGATGGAATCAATATCAAAAAAGGGTTAAGGATGTCCCGAATATACAATGATCAAAAATTCCAAGATGTCTCGGTTTATAACAAAAACCGATTTGAAGTCATGGAAATTATATAATGATTCCATCACCGCGAAACCAACCTCTAACCATAAAAAAAACACCAACTGGGGCGAAGAAAAGAAGGAAGACAACAATTGATCCAGATCCTGGCCGAGAAGAAGAATTTCAAAAAAATAAAGAGAAAGAGACGAAGAGCGATCAAAACAACTTGATCACCCCTGCCATCATCTCCAACCGTGAGAGGATGCATAATCTCCAATCATGAGAGGATGCATAATCTCCAACCGTGAGAGGATGCCTCGTGAAGACACTACAGCAAAGAACGGGATTTACGTTCTCATGTTTATGAAGGTTCAAGATCGCTTTCGCCTATTATTTCGATCGCTCTCGCCATAAATTGTGGTTCAACAACCACTCCTATAACGACCATGGATGCTATATCCGGGTCGAAAAGGATCAAATTTATGTGAGAAGAACCAAGGAGCCAAGTGATAGAAGCTCCGGTTCATAAGAGGACTCGAAAAAAGACGAATAACCAAAAAATCACACAAAGCGAACTCAAAAGACTCTTGAAGATCGAAGACCTAAAGGACTGAAGGACAAAGCTAACAACCGAGCTGCTCTAGGGAACGACTAAAATACAGTTAGGGGCTGCAAGTTCCCGACCTTGGCAAAGAAGAAGAAAGATTCAGAAGGCTCAAAAAATATTGTTTCGAGTATGTCATTATAGCCTAACGATTCAGCCGTCATCTATAGCCAATGTATAGGTAAAATTTGACCTCAAAGAAGTTGGGGAAAATGTCAATAAGGACCAGGGGTCGAGTAAAGGAAGCTTCGGTTCATGAAAATTCGAGGAAGAAAGGCGAAAAACCAAAAAACGAGCACCATAATCACAACGTGGGCACGCAACCACCGTTGCAACACCATCAACCACCATCACCCATAACAACTTTGGATGCTGAATCTGAGCATGTTAAGGCTGCTAATGACATGGATAAAACTCAGGAGCCATCGGTAGAACGAATGAGTCCGTGGGAAGTACCCGAGAAATGGCGAAAACCCTCTTTCTGCAGCCGCCGCCACAGATTCACCATTGGCCACCACAAGACGATAACGAACCACCACAACACACCATTGGAAACACTCGGAGCAACATACAAAGTCCCCTGAAACAACATCAAAGAATACGTCTCGAAGGATCAACATACGTCGAGTTACATACAAGAATAGTGACACCATTGCATCGCTATTTGGAGCCACCTTGATCATATATGCTCGAGCCAAGTCATATTGATTCGAAACACCAATTTCATATTGGTGACTACTTCTTCTAAAAACATAAGGATAAGTAGGCGGTAACATCTCGAGCCAAGAATATGACAAATCGAGCTCTCAGGAAGCTGTTCAAAAAGCTATATCCCCTATGCATGACATGACGAGTTTTGATACATAGATCGTCTCTCATATTCGAACCAGATTGATTCAACAACATGTGCATAGCTTCTGGAGGTCGTTCACACACAATGTCCGTGTCCATCAATAATATTACGTGAGCATGATTTGCATGCAAAATCATCATTGATGGTAATTAGCATGCAAAGACGTACATATAAAACTATGAAGTATATGTGCATAGTAAGGATGGACTACAAATACGTGGACAATTGGATATGAAAAATAATGTTTTGTCTCTTCACAAGTTGGAAAATAGTCATGCATGCCATTCAGCCCATTTTAGCTACGGGGTTATATAAAAACAAAAGAGATACGAACACGCAAGGATCTATCTTCGACTCATCTCTAGCAGCATGACGTCATTACACAAGACATAAGATCAGAGTCAAAAACTTCCATTTGAGGCGCAGCACGAGACAATGGAACACATATTTAAAAAAAATGGCGAGCTACAAGATCATTAAGATCTACTACGAGATGAACAATTCATACTTCGCCAACAGCAACAAGCCGAGCCAATATCCCTAAAAGGCGACCATAACGCAAAGCCCACGCAACAACGATGCTCGCAAGGATATTTTCAACATTAAATTAACGCAAACACGCGTATGGAATTATTAAAACTCGCATTGGGATCCCTAAGCCCTAGAGTCCATCGGTAGAGAATTTGCTCCCGACGGCATCGCTAGATAATATATCGCGATGATTAAAATAAACCATCGGTAGAGAATTTGCTCCCGACGGCATCGCTAGATAATATATCGCGATGATTAAAATAAACCATCGGTAGAGAATCTGCTCCCGACGGCATCGCTAGATAATATATCGCGATGATTAAAATAAAAGATCGTTGGATAAATTGATATATTCAACTCATTCAAGCATGCCAGACATAACAGAAAAAGGAGAGAAAGTGATTTTCTACTACAACATCAGAAGAACACAGTATTTATCTTGATCCCCTACGTCCAGCCGAAACATATTATATCTGCAACAAAGGCGTCATCTTCAAAGGCACAGACCGCAGCCAATACTTCTAAAAAGATGGTCGTAACACCAAAGGCGGACGACCACATTACTCTCTGATATTCTGGCATAGCTCTGCGTATAACGATGGCTATATTATCTCCTAAGCTTCCAAAAGACTATCTGAAGCAATTGGCGCAAAATTTGCAGAGCACGCCAAAGGAGGAGCATTCAATCAGCGGATAGCCACAACAACCGCAACCAATGATCACATCAAAAGATGACGGAGCCGAAAACCTTCCACAAAGCTGCTTGAAAGGTACACATCTCTGTCACTACTATAAGACCCTACGTAGGCGCTTAGCAGATAACTCAGTGCCAGATGCTTACTGAGCTCTGCTAACACACGCGAAGTTGGGTCGCTACCCTTCGCAAATATTATACATAAGTACGTACATATAAATCTTAAATGTTCAAGGGGACGCCCAGAGAACAAATAAAAACAACGTCATGAGGCGACTGCCATAAGACACCGTCCTAAGAGACACCGTCATAAGGCGACTGTCACGAGACATTATCACAGGGTCGAGCCTCGGCCAGGGCAAATCTTGTGCAAATCTGAGCATTGTGGAATAGTCTCGCAAAGGCATAAGCCAATAGATAGCCTGATCAGCATCTTTAAAAGGCAAGCGCCCAGAGATAAGCCCAATGCAAAAAATTCAAGAAGACGGTTACTCATCGGAGCTACCAAGGAAGACACAATTCAAGACACGGACCTCCAGAGATACAGATAAAGGAGAATCCGATTTGAAGTAACCGATTATTACGAATGAGCGTCTCTTACATCTTAGCCGATTCAAATCGACAGCTCTTAGAAACTTTGTAAAAAAAGTTTCTTACGAAAATTCGTAATGGCTATATGCGAAGCTGTCGAGGTGTAATAGAGAGCCATTTGAACAAAAATACAAGACCATGCTGAATCACTCTAGCACGACACTTCTTGCAGCAAGAATAGAGCATGATTATCGAATGAATGTTTTTAAACCTTCCGGAAGGCTGAATGACAAGCATCAAAGACTTCAATAGAAGAAGATGATTTCAGCCCTTACACATCAACATATTGAAGAATCTGAAGGGCCCAAGTTTGTCTTTACATCCAACACCAACAAAACAAGGCCCTCCAAGCACTAAAAGACTCCCGGAACAACCTACGATGGTCAGATTACACAGTCTACACATGGCAAAAATACCGAGAAATATGCACAAAACAGTTTTCTTGTGCATTAAAAGATAAGGGTGGAGTAAAATTCAAATAAATTTTGGACGACGATTCATATGTTGCCTAAAAACATTTTCTGCGAAGGAGAACGCAGTTATAAGAAGATCATTAAGAGCAATACTATCTTCAACAACAAGATCCCGGATCAACCATGCCTCAACATCTACCCTAAATACCGTCACACAAGCCATATATATCCGCAAAAATCCTAAATAAGCACGAACCAACTATCCATTCACTATATTGAAAACCTTTTTCACCAACAGCAGAGCCGAAGCTATATACTACATCATAACATCACCAACCCACCATCAGAAACTTCCCAGGAAAAAGTGACGCAATTAAGTAAACATTGAGTTCACACACGAAGCTTTTTCATCACCTACGGACATACGCGAAGCAAACAGACACTTGGGCGACATAAAGAAGCATCCTATGTGATCCCAACGAGTTACCAGGCTTAGACCCACTATCAGGGATATAAGTATTGGAACAAGCTATAAAGTACATGAGGGGCACATAGATTTTGAAGTGACCTAGGAAGCTCCGGGAGAAGTATGAAAAAAGGAACCTCAGGGTATCACGAGTTTAAAGACGCAAGCGGACTCCGATGGACATGAAAAGTCTCATCCGCAGATCATCATGCCGACAGAAGTTTCCATCAGTCCAACCATGACATTGAGGTAATTGCCCTAATTATTATAGTGGAAAAAGCCGGATAATCAAATGTTATAATGGCCTAAGGACAAAGACGGAACGGATAATACCAGACGGAGGACATCAATCACGGAGAGCTTACTCGGATTTGCAGCCAGTTGATATTTTTTGGAGTCTAACACGATAGCCTCTTGCCGTTCTCTCCAATTAGACTGGGGGGCTTGATGATATACCCTATACGGAGCTCTACCTCCGTATGTGAATTTGCTATTACGGAGCTCACCTCCGCCAGAACGGAGCTCACCTCCATCAGGATTACGGAGCTCACCTCCGTCAGAACGGAGCTCACCTCGTCAGGATTACGGAGCTCACCTCCGTCAGAATGGACCACCTCAGTCAGAATTACGGAGCTCATCCGTCAGTACGGAGCTCCGCCAAATATGAAGGAAATCCCTTATTTCTTCCTCCCAAAGAAAAGGGGCCAGCCCAAATCTCTTCCTAATAATTAGGGTATCCCCCTAAAAACCGTAGCTTATCTCCCAAGATAAGCTCCTCTTATAAATAGAGGCCTCCCCCATGAATGAAGGCAAGTTCTTTCCACCCCGAGATACAAAGCCTCATTCCCTCAAACACCTAAGGTGGCTGGTTTCTCTTCTATGGAGAATCCTCCACCGCCAACACATAAAACACCTCCGATTTAACGGCGTTAAGCTTCTCAAAGCTTGACACCGATAGGGAATCGCCAATAAATCGGTCAAAACCCCCTCCTTGTTCCCGATCGAAGGTCCGTGCGATTCTTTGATCAAACAAAAACTATTTTGAATTAATTAAAACATGTTATTTGATAAAATCATGAACATTCTTAATTAACAATCATTAGTCTCAAGATGAACGGATTAATCAATTAATTCGTTTAGACAATTAATCTAGTTTAATCATCTAAAGACTAATTCCGTTAATTAATGCGGAATGATTAACAAAACAATTAAAGCTAGTTTAATTCCCTAATCATACTTAAGCCAAGAGCTAACATGCATGCAAATATAGCAAACTAAAATAGATAAACATAATTGAATAGAAGAGAAAGAATACTAACCTTTTAGCATCCAAACCCTAAAAGTCGACTAGAAGCAATCGACCACCCCTTCACGAACTTGAACTCGAACACTTTGCCACGAACTAAGAGCCCAAGTGTAGAACTCCTCAAGAGGTGCACACACACGAACAAATCCCCAAGACTAGCTAGTTGCTAGCCTTAACTTGTATTATATATATATATATAATATATAAAATACGTAATACATGAAAAATGTGTTGCAACCACGTTAGTGTGACCATCACCGATCATCTATCATTACTAATATGATAGTTGACGATAACTAAATCCCTGTGTCTAGTAAATATATAATGGGTGTATCTACTCTTAAAGACGTACTATAGGGTTTCCCATTAGGTGATTGGAACTATGAGGACTAATGTTACACACATTAAACACCATAGGGGTTGTAACACCCGTCATTTAAAAACCTGGATTTTCAAAAACTTTGCCAAACGACGTTTAAAACGTAGCGGAAAAGATCACTTTAAAAACTGCCCCATCCGTAACCGGATGGTACCTTTCATAAAATGGTGTTACTAATGTGCATCATCAAAATAATAAAAATGAAATTCAAGTCTTGGCACCAACATAAATGCCCGCATTATTACAAAGTCATAATTCATAAATAAAGTAGCTAAAACATAAGGCTAAGGGAACTCTAAGCATTCAACAACCTATGTTAGTCTTCTTTATTACTTCTACCCATCTCACCGAGCTAATCCTTTCCTAGCTCAAGCTTACTTATCCTGAAGGCACAACATTTTCAAAAGAACAAGTGTTAGCTAATAAATTAGCTAAGTAAGATAATATGAATTTGAAAACATTTGTCATTTCATAATATATTAACAAAACGTGTCATAAATGTTAATATCACATACATAACATTTGCCATTTCATAATATATTAACAAAACGTGTCATAAATGTTAATATCACATACATATCATATCACAAGATAAACATAACACAATAGGATCATCATACTCCTAATGTGCCTAACTTTTCTTTCTTATCTTTCTATCTTTACTTTGTTTCTTTGCTTAGACGTAGGCTAAGTGACTTATGCCACTTACATAGGGATGTGGGGTTTGTGTGCAGGCAGTCGTAGACCATACATGAAGCCCTCACACCTGACATGATGGGTAAACCATAAGGTGGTCCATCGGCGTCGTTAAAGAATGACAAAGTCAATCCAAACTGAATAAACCATTTATGCCTTTATGCAATGGTGGTTAGTTACTCCACCCGGAATACTCAAACATAACTATGCCACGGGAGGTATCATGATTCCCAAAACACGTGACCACATACGCCCTAGCTCCGAGGAACTAGCACGGGTTAAGCTTAACACAAGACTTTACATGTGCTCGAGACTTCTTAATTATATTAGCTTAGGCTAACTTTCACCTAAACTAATCACATATAAACATCTTTACTTTAGGGCCCTTAAACGTGCATGTGACATGGCAATCTTAATCATATGTCTAGTGACTAGGTGTTGAAGCCATGCATACAAACATATAACATAATCATTTCATCTTTTCATAATCACATAACATAAACATTTCATCATTTCATAACATATGCACTTACCTCATACCTTTGCAACCTGCATAAGCATGTTGTTTGATCAAATAATCACACTATGGTACAACCGAAGGGGTGTGTAAGTTTCGGAGGTGGTTTGTAGGCGATTCCCTTTCGGTCAGAGGGACTATGGCCGCTTTACGCCTGATTTATGATTTGTTACCGAAATCGGGAGCCGGTGTTGTATGAATGAATTCTGTGCCATAAAGCATCTCCTCTTTATATAGAGGGTAGAAAACTTGGGGAGGAGGATAAGAGATTTAGGGTAAATCTCTTCCTCATTTGAGGATATCTTTTATCTTTTGAGAAGATTACAATTGATATTGTAACAAACCGTGTCCGAGGTATTCGGACCTAGGCATGCTATCTAAGTTACAGGAAGATTCGGATAACCATGGAAAGGATCTATGTATATCCAATCTTTTAATATGTTCCTTCGGAGCTGGGTGTATTACCCCGGGAGCTCCGGGATGAGTATGATTTACGAAGGTTGTACTCCGCTTTGGATATAAATCTGGTATGTTAAGTAAGTAATTTTACCTATACGAAGGTGTCTTCGTATCTGCTTCGGGTACGGAGATAGGACTCCGTATGGGGTATATCATCAATCCCCCAGTCTAATTGGAGAGGTTGCCTATAGGATGTCCGATTAGACTTCAAAAATATGCTCTGAGGCTTCGCAATGCAACTTGCCTGTCATATCAATTCATTAGTTCTAGGCGGTATTAATTCAATTAGGCTCAGAGAGTTTATTGCGGCTTATCCCTTAGAGTAACAACTTGTTAGCACAAATCCTAAGGTTTTTTTCATCGGTTGGTATCCGTGATTATTACCATAATACAAATACCAACTTATTGTAGAAAAAAAGGCTTTTGCCTCCCTCTGTTTTACTATTCGAAAAAATCTTATTCCGCTACTTCGACGTCGATCTTCATCTTCAACAGGTACACTTGGCATCCTCAAAAGACTCGTACACGTGAATGGATCTTCGGCACTTAATTAAGTGCTAGCTATAACCTTACGTTATAACAAATGCCTACCGGAAAAATAACTAGAATTGGGTGCTCTCCACCCTTGAGGGTGTCAAACTCCACACGAAAAAAAGGAGAGAAAAGAGAGGGTTTTTGGTGCAAGGATTCAAGAAGGAATAAGGATTCTTTATATAGGCATAGAAAACCCTTAGGTTTCCTTCTTTGAATCAATGTGGGATAAGGAAACAATTTTCCTTCTCTCTCTCCTTCTCTTTGCGCGGCCGACCTAGTGGGACCCCCATGGGTCGACTCATGGTGCTTGATGTCCGATCCCGTTTTCGACCCGATTCGCGTTTCCGACCCGCGAATCATTTCCAAATCTATTTTTGGAAACTTTTAGTTATTTTCATTTCTAATGAATTCCTTGTTATTTATAAAGTTCAATTAAGCCCTCCTCGTTCTATGTGTGCGACCCTAATGGTTCATAGATATGCAACCGTATAAGTATATTGAAATATTCTCATAATTACAACACTCCCACTTGAGGATTGTAAGTGTAATCTAGAGGGGGGTGAATAGATGACACCAATTTTTTCTTCTTTTTGAACACTTATGTTTGAAAAACTTATTTGAAACTTGTTTGTGCTTAACTTGACTATATTAAACAATATGCAAGTATGTTTATAATAAACTTGAAATAGACAAAGAGATAAGGTAAGAAATATATCACCACACAAATGAACACCACGATGTATAGTGGTTCGGGTGAATGTTAACGAATTCACCGTAATCCACTCCTCGATTCACAAATCGAGAGTTAGTAGCACTAAGTCCTCCAAAACCGGTGGAGAGTCCGCGAGTACAATCTTGACACTTCAAGACTCACTAATTCCTAACCACTAGGAAATCTCAATCCTTGACACTTCAAGAATTATCACCACTCTACCCAGTAGTGTTGATAAACACTCAAGAATACCTATTCACCAAGATCTTCTAGCACTAATCACACTCACTAGTGTGATATTACAACTTGTAGTAAATTGAGAATTATACAATTTTTCACTCACTACAATTTTTCGCTCTTGCTAATTTCTCAAATTGAAAGTAGATATGAATATGTAAATGATCACTTTGAATCTCAGGAGGTTTTGTGTGTGCAAGAGGTGTGAGTCCCTTAAGTTCGATGGTTAACCAGGAAAGTGCAAAATACAATAAGTCTAATAAGCACTAGATTGGACTAGTATTACTTTAATATAAATGCAAGTATATAAATAAAGTAATACAAGACTTAAAGCAGTAAACAAATAAAGTGGAACATTATGTATTGTTTCATGGGTATTTTATTTATGATGTTAAATAAAACACAAGGTTGTTGCGGAATCAGGATAATACAATTAAGTATATATCCTAACAACCTATGAGTTACAAATGATCTATATTTGTCAAATATCTCTTTAGGATCGAGATACTTAAAGTTGTGAAGTATCCCTGTTTAAGATCGAGAGTATTTGGACAAATTCACTTCAATGCAAAATGAATGCTTAAAAGTATTTTTGTCAAGGAAATGACTTTGTATTTATAGGCAACTAAATCACCAGTGAATTTTGTCCCGTACAAATATGGTTGCATACATTTAATGATCCGACAAGAACATTAAATGTATTGGATAAGGAATAAGGATAATACAATTAAGTATATATCCTAACAACCTATGAGTTACAAATGATCTATATTTGTCAAATATCTCTTTAGGATCGAGATACTTAAAGTTGTGAAGTATCCCTGTTTAAGATCGAGAGTATTTGGACAAATTCACTTCAATGCAAAATGAATGCTTAAAAGTATTTTTGTCAAGGAAATGACTTTGTATTTATAGGCAACTAAATTCACCAGTGAATTTTGTCCCGTACAAATATGGTTGCATACATTTAATGATCCGACAAGAACATTAAATGTATTGGATAAGGAATAAGGATAAAGTCACATCAAGTGCAAGTGTATCCTTTTATCCAACCACCTTAACACACGTATACTTTGGTAAAGAACAAGTGGATTGTTCTTTGGAAAGTGTGTAAAGGGAAAAGTCAATCCTTGATATCAGTGTTCAGACTTGCAGGATCTAGAACACTAACAATCCTCCAGTGAACAGATCTGGTAAGACTTTCCAGTGGACTCCGCCATTTGTTAAGTCTTCTTTCTTCAGACTTCAGTCTTTGACTTCAGTCAGAATGTCTTCAGTAGAGTTGATCTGGACTGGGGTGAAGTCAAGTGAGCTAATCTGGAGAATACTCCAGATTTCCTATACAAGTATTTGTTCACTGGTCTTCAATTATTTCTGGACAAATCTTCAGAGGGACTCCAGATTCCAAGTCTGGAGTAGGTCCAGTAGAACACGATTCTGGTCAGATCTTCAGTGAGGCTCCAGTAGTCGCGTCTGGAGCGAGTCCAGTAAATCTGGACTAAATCTGGACTAAATCTGGACCTAACAAATTCCCCCTATTTGTTTAGAAATAATGCAAGTGTTTTCAAGCTTGAATCTATACATTTTGTAAGCTTGAAAAACACAAGTTTCGATTTGTCTAAAAAATCTAAGTTACTGGAAAACACTTTATAGATCATGAGTGTTTTCAGTTTCATCAATTAAGTTCTAACTTAGACTAAATCTGGTCATTTACTTATAAAAATAAAAAATTGCAACTATTATTACATTCATCAACTGATAAATAGTATACAATTTTCATAAGACAATAATTTACAATAAGTAAACAATAAGAGTTAGGCCCTTCTTTTCGATGTCCTTTCTGGAGCATCTTCAGTAAGCCCGGCTTCAGTGCCATATGCTCTTTGTGATTCAGTAAGCCCGGCTTCAGTGCCATATGCTCTTTGTGATTCAGTAAGCCCGGCTTCAGTGCCATATGCTCTTTGTGATTCAGTAAGCCCGGCTTCAGTGCCATATGCTCTTTGTGATTCAGTAAGCCCGGCTTCAGTGCCATATGCTCTTTGTGATTCAGTAAGCCCGGCTTCAGTGCCATATGCTCTTTGTGATTCAGTAAGCCCGGCTTCAGTGCCATATGCTCTTTGTGATTCAGTAAGCCCGGCTTCAGTGCCATATGCTCTTTGTGATTCAGTAAGCCCGGCTTCAGTGCCATATGCTCTTTGTGATTCAGTAAGCCCGGCTTCAGTGCCATATGCTCTTTGTGATTCAGTAAGCCCGGCTTCAGTGCCATATGCTCTTTGTGATTCAGTAAGCCCGGCTTCAGTGCCATATGCTCTTTGTGATTCAGTAAGCCCGGCTTCAGTGCCATATGCTCTTTGTGATTCAGTAAGCCCGGCTTCAGTGCCATATGCTCTTTGTGATTCAGTAAGCCCGGCTTCAGTGCCATATGCTCTTTGTGATTCAGTAAGCCCGGCTTCAGTGCCATATGCTCTTTGTGATTCAGTAAGCCCGGCTTCAGTGCCATATGCTCTTTGTGATTCAGTAAGCCCGGCTTCAGTGCCATATGCTCTTTGTGATTCAGTAAGCCCGGCTTCAGTGCCATATGCTCTTTGTGATTCAGTAAGCCCGGCTTCAGTGCCATATGCTCTTTGTGATTCAGTAAGCCCGGCTTCAGTGCCATATGCTCTTTGTGATTCAGTAAGCCCGGCTTCAGTGCCATATGCTCTTTGTGATTCAGTAAGCCCGGCTTCAGTGCCATATGCTCTTTGTGATTCAGTAAGCCCGGCTTCAGTGCCATATGCTCTTTGTGATTCAGTAAGCCCGGCTTCAGTGCCATATGCTCTTTGTGATTCAGTAAGCCCGGCTTCAGTGCCATATGCTCTTTGTGATTCAGTAAGCCCGGCTTCAGTGCCATATGCTCTTTGTGATTCAGTAAGCCCGGCTTCAGTGCCATATGCTCTTTGTGATTCAGTAAGCCCGGCTTCAGTGCCATATGCTCTTTGTGATTCAGTAAGCCCGGCTTCAGTGCCATATGCTCTTTGTGATTCAGTAAGCCCGGCTTCAGTGCCATATGCTCTTTGTGATTCAGTAAGCCCGGCTTCAGTGCCATATGCTCTTTGTGATTCAGTAAGCCCGGCTTCAGTGCCATATGCTCTTTGTGATTCAGTAAGCCCGGCTTCAGTGCCATATGCTCTTTGTGATTCAGTAAGCCCGGCTTCAGTGCCATATGCTCTTTGTGATTCAGTAAGCCCGGCTTCAGTGCCATATGCTCTTTGTGATTCAGTAAGCCCGGCTTCAGTGCCATATGCTCTTTGTGATTCAGTAAGCCCGGCTTCAGTGCCATATGCTCTTTGTGATTCAGTAAGCCCGGCTTCAGTGCCATATGCTCTTTGTGATTCAGTAAGCCCGGCTTCAGTGCCATATGCTCTTTGTGATTCAGTAAGCCCGGCTTCAGTGCCATATGCTCTTTGTGATTCAGTAAGCCCGGCTTCAGTGCCATATGCTCTTTGTGATTCAGTAAGCCCGGCTTCAGTGCCATATGCTCTTTGTGATTCAGTAAGCCCGGCTTCAGTGCCATATGCTCTTTGTGATTCAGTAAGCCCGGCTTCAGTGCCATATGCTCTTTGTGATTCAGTAAGCCCGGCTTCAGTGCCATATGCTCTTTGTGATTCAGTAAGCCCGGCTTCAGTGCCATATGCTCTTTGTGATTGGTCACCAGACAACTCTTCCCCCTTGGAAGGATCTCCAGTTCTTGACTTGAGATCATTCCACATTTGTTCAAGCATAAGTCTGTCCAGTGAACCAAAAGATGTACCTTGTACTGGAGTTGTTTCAGACACAACTTTCTTTAGTTCCTGCACTTCCTTCTGAACATTTGCAACAGCTTTGGGCAAGTGTTTTGGCAACTTCTCATCCAGTAGCTTCTCTACTTGGGGTAATACCCCATCATAAATGCTACGAAGGACAGTCCCAGAAACTTCTTCACATAATTCTTTAACATGTTGTTTCTGAACTTCCTTGTACATTCATCACTTAGAGTACTAACAACTGCACTCTGGTCCAGTGTGGGCCTACTATCCAGAGAGCTTACCCTGAAAACCAAATTTGAACCTCTTCTTTCAGACCTGCCAGTCCACCAGTGACTGCACTCTGAACAGAAGTAACCAACCTATTCTCTAATCCCTGGACTGCCACCTTGATCTTTTCAGTGTTGGTGTTTGTGGCCAGTACCAGTTCATCAAGCTTCTCATAAACCAGCTTCTCTTTCCCAGCGAAGACATTCATCTCTGAAGCAAGGTTATTTGAAAGTAAAGATTTGAAGTCTGAAATAACCTGAGATGAAGTCTGGAGTGATCTCTCCAGGTCCGCCACCTTACTTAAAAGTCCTTGGACCTCGGTTGAAGGAGAAGTGGAGAGACCAGTGGGAGGTTCAAGAGTGGAGGGTAATCTGGTCATTAGAGGAACTTGTGCCCAGTCCTCTTCAGTTGCAGCTTCAGACGTTGCAACTGGTGACTCCGGCGCACGAGGAGGAGGTTGAGATTCTGAAGGTTGAATGGTTGCTGGAGTGAAGTATTGGGTGTTTTCTGGAATTGAAAGTGGTGTTGGTGGTGGCATTTCTGGTAGATTTTCTTCTTCTTGTACATCTTCACCCAGAAAGTTCAAGTTCACATCAAAGCCTTCAGACATTGGAGATTCAACAACATCCCATTCTTGAGCAATCCCAACTGCCTGTTCACCAGACTGTTCACCAGTCTCTACATCTACCTGTTCACCAACCTCAACATTCAAGTCCAATGGAGCCTCTTGCTCACCAGAAGCATGTTCATCAGTTTGAACATCTTCAACAACTTCTTCAACAACCTGGGCAATATGTTCAGCTTGTTCATCCAGTTTCTTGCCCAACAACCTCTTCAGATTCAAATATTGGTGATCCATCCAGATTCATAACATCACCTGGATGTCTTTCTGGATTCACCTGGATTCCAGCTCTCATCAGACGCCTATTAGTTCTAGGTCGTCTGGAAGGTTCAACAACTTCTTGACCTTGACCTTCTGGAGCAACTTGTCTTATGGGCTGTACAGCCTCTATTATCTGTACATCATCACCAGATAGTCCTTCAACATCTTGAACTCTAACTGGACCCATTTCAACTTCTTCCCTTTGGAAGGAAAGCATGGACTGAGGAATATCTACCTCATCCACTGGAGACCTAAGGTTGACTAGGTCCCTCATATACTCACTCATAGAAAAGTGAGTAGTATCCATATCATACTGGTCGCCAAGTGCATTCTTAAACATCAGTGAAAGGAATCGAATATAAGGCACAAATGGTTTTCGTCCTTTCACTCTTAGGCGCTCAACCAGGTCGTCAAAAAGGATTTGGGCAAAATCCACTCTAAGCCCAAACCACAAGCAATAGGCAATCTAGAGGTGTGTTTGATTAATCTGGTCTAATCCTCCAGAGCTGCCTCCTAGACACTCAACAATATGAGTGAAGAAATATCTCCATGAGTCTGACAGCTTGCTCATGTAGATAGTCCCCTTTCTGGATAGCTGGCCATGCTCATCCAATATATTTGTATGCCCCATTAGCCTGCATACTTCCCTTGTATTTATACCAGTGGGAAGTTCGATAGGTAACTCATTCTGTTCATGATAGCTTAACTGGAGAACAGACCTGAAAAGACTAGCTGTGAAACCAAGGGATCTGGTACCTCCCTTGAGAGTATAGTTGATCGATGAAGTTTCATCGTCATAGGTTGCAGTGTACCAGAATTCACACAAATATTCATGGTACATCCTTCTGGATTCACCTGGATTCCAGCTCTCATCAGACGCCTATTAGTTCTAGGTCGTCTGGAAGGTTCAACAACTTCTTGACCTTGACCTTCTGGAGCAACTTGTCTTATGGGCTGTACAGCCTCTATTATCTGTACATCATCACCAGATAGTCCTTCAACATCTTGAACTCTAACTGGACCCATTTCAACTTCTTCCCTTTGGAAGGAAAGCATGGACTGAGGAATATCTACCTCATCCACTGGAGACCTAAGGTTGACTAGGTCCCTCATATACTCACTCATAGAAAAGTGAGTAGTATCCATATCATACTGGTCGCCAAGTGCATTCTTAAACATCAGTGAAAGGAATCGAATATAAGGCACAAATGGTTTTCGTCCTTTCACTCTTAGGCGCTCAACCAGGTCGTCAAAAAGGATTTGGGCAAAATCCACTCTAAGCCCAAACCACAAGCAATAGGCAATCTAGAGGTGTGTTTGATTAATCTGGTCTAATCCTCCAGAGCTGCCTCCTAGACACTCAACAATATGAGTGAAGAAATATCTCCATGAGTCTGACAGCTTGCTCATGTAGATAGTCCCCTTTCTGGATAGCTGGCCATGCTCATCCAATATATTTGTATGCCCCATTAGCCTGCATACTTCCCTTGTATTTATACCAGTGGGAAGTTCGATAGGTAACTCATTCTGTTCATGATAGCTTAACTGGAGAACAGACCTGAAAAGACTAGCTGTGAAACCAAGGGATCTGGTACCTCCCTTGAGAGTATAGTTGATCGATGAAGTTTCATCGTCATAGGTTGCAGTGTACCAGAATTCACACAAATATTCATGGTACATCCTTCCTGGATTCAATGTTAATGCACCATATAATGGGCAAGAAAGGAAGAATGAGTTTAATCTCCCAATGATCGATTGGGCATCATGAACACTGGACAGAGAGAGTCTTGCCATCCAGTTATTCATATTTATTCTTATGGCACTTGCCTCAAGATTGATATGAGGCGCCCTATCAACATTTTCCGAAGGAGCAAATTCGTTGGCAAGCAAATTTCTAAGAGATCTTGACTGTCTAGGTGCCATTTATGAGAATAGATGAAAATGAAATTGAATATTTAAGGTTATGATGAAGATTTGATGAAAGAATTGAATGTAAATGGAGTAAATAAGAGAGATAAATATGATTGGAAATTGAATGAAGGAAGAAATTTAATGAAGGAATTTGAGAGATTTGGGAGTTATGTTCGAAGTAAATGCTATTGAAATTGAAAGTGGGTATATATAGGAGAGACAATGTGGAACTCAAACGTCTTATTTGAAATTATCAAACAAAGTTTTTGATCGGGTTCTGAGATCCGCATTAATTACATCACATCATACATAAATGCATGACGGTTTACAGCCCACAAAACAGTAACAACTTGTACTTTTTGTTTTCCCAAGGTAAAAAGACCATCATTGCGTTGAAAAAATTTACATGCCACGTAGGATTAAAATATCTTCAAAAAGGTTTGCTTACGTGGCACACACAAAGACCAAGTATTTAGAAAATATTATGACATATTTCAGTGCATCTGGAGGTTGACTAGACACTCCAGTATCACTGGTGGATTAGTCCAGTGAACATGTACTGATGGTACACTGGAGGGACACTCCAGTAAAGTACCAGTGAAAACCATTTTTTTTTTTTTTGAAAGACTGGTAACCTCAAACATGCACGTCAACTAATACAGACAAATGAGAGGGACACTCCAGTATCACTGGTGGATTAGTCCAGTGAACATGTACTGATGGTACACTGGAGGGACACTCCAGTAAAGTACCAGTGAAAACCATTTTTTTTTTTTTGAAAGACTGGTAACCTCAAACATGCACGTCAACTAATACAGACAAATGAGAGGGACACATTTACAAGAAGACATAAGTCAACTCAAATACGCACTTCAACCTGTCCAGTTACCAGTGAGAGGGACATATTTACAAGGCACCAGTAATATTTTCTGAAGAATTTGTCCAGTGAGAAAATAAATTACCCCTGAACTTAAAACATGTTTAATAGAAAATATTTTTCAAGTCTTCCCTGGAATGTTGTTCCAGAAATCTAATAATGCAAAGATAGTACACAAAGGCGTTCAATATCTGAGCAGTCACCAGATTTAAGGATTTAACATTCCCAACTCACCAACAAGATATTCAAAAGTTTTGACATCCAGAGGTTTGGTAAAATGTCAGCGAGTTGTTTGTCAGTGGGAATAAAATGGAGTTCAATGTTGTTTTTCATAATATGATCACGAATGAAGTGATACCTTAGATCAATGTGCTTCGTTCTGGAGTGCATGACTGGATTGTTTGAGATAGCGATGGCACTGGTATTATCACAAAAGATTGGAGTCTTTGAATATTTAATACCATAATCAAGCAACTGGTTCTTCATCCAGAGTATCTGAGCACAACAACTGGCTGCAGACACGTATTCAGCTTCAGCAGTGGACAATGAAACTGAAGTTTGCTTCTTATTGGTCCAGCTGGCCAGTTTGCCACCAAGGAAATGACATCCACCAGTTGTGGATTTCCTATCTATCTTACAACCTGCATGATCTGAATCTGAATAACCCATTAGATCCATGCCTGAGCCTTTGGGGTACCAAAGACCTAGACTGGGGACACCTTTAAGATACTTCAGTATGCGCTTTACAGCAAGCATATGAGATTCCTTTGGATTAGACTGATATCTGGCACATAAACATGTTGAAAACATAATATCTGGTCTACTGGCAGTTAAATACATCAGTGAACCAACCATGCCTCTATAGACAGTGGTGTTCACTGGTTTGCCATCTGGATCAGAGTCCAGTGTCAGTGGTGCAGAAATTGGAGTTGGTTTAGATGGTGAAGAGTTCATATCATATTTCTTTAAAAGATCTCTAACATATTTCTCCTGATTAATAAAAATGCCATCTTTGTTTTGTTTAATCTGGAGTCCAAGAAAATATGTTAATTCACCCATCAGACTCATTTCATATTCAGTGGACATGATTTTTGAAAACTTCTTGCACATGTTTTCATCAGTAGACCCAAAAATAATATCATCAACATAAATTTGTACCAGTAACAGATTACCTTTCTCATGAAGAATGAATAAGGTATTGTCAATTGCACCTCGTTTAAAACCATTTTTCAACAAATGTTTAGTCAGAGTATCATACCAGGCACGTGGGGCTTGTCTGAGGCCATATAGCGCTTTGTCCAGACAATATACCCAATGTGGATGCTTTTCATCAACGAAACCTGGAGGTTGTCTGACGTAAACTTCTTCTTCAAGCTTTCCATTCAAGAAAGCACTCTTTACATCCATCTGGTAGACCTTGAACTGATGATTAGCAGCGAATGCTAAGAATATTCTGATCGCTTCAAGTCTAGACACTGGAGCAAATGATTCATCAAAGTCGACATCTGACTGGCAGTAGTCTTGTGCTACCAGTCTGGCCTTGTTTCTGATTACGTGGCCATCTTCATCTACTTTGTTTCTGAAGACCCATCTTGTTCCAATTGGTTCTTTCTTTCCAACTGGGAAAGGAACCAGATACCAGACTTTGTTCCTTTCAAACTGGTGAAGCTCTTCTTGCATAGCACTCACCCAGCTTGGATCTTCCATAGCCTCGTCAATCTTCTTTGGTTCCATCAAAGATAGAAAACTTACGTATAAGCATTGATTACTGGAGGCTCTTCTGGTCTGAACTCCACGACTGGAGTCACCTATGATCTGATCAATAGGGTGAGCTTTTGTCCATCTGGAGTACTGACCAGGATTGTTACTGACAACAATATCAGTGCAAGAATTCAGTTGAGTCTCCTCTGGAGTTGCTTCTGGAGGAGGATCTTGCCAGATTACTTCAGTATCTTCATCTGAGTCATTTAAATCACGATTTGCATCATGAAATTCTTCATAAGAAGACATTTCTGGTCTATTCTCAACTGACACTGATACTGGGGGAGTAGTACGTACATCTGAACCAATATTAATTTCAGAGGGTAGTTTGAAAATAATAGAGGGATAGAATGGAGTACTACTGTAGAGTTTCTGAACAGGTTCCAGATCAGGATGACTGAAAACTGTGTCTGGTGAATCTTCAAATTTGTCGTTTATAGGATCAGATTCACAAAAGACAATTGGAGTTACTGGGGGAGTGTCAAGGGCTGGCTTCTTGTTGATTGCAACATTTGATTCATCAAATGTCGACATCTGACTGGCAGTAGTCTTGTGCTACCAGTCTGGCCTTGTTTCTGATTACGTGGCCATCTTCATCTACTTTGTTTCTGAAGACCCATCTTGTTCCAATTGGTTCTTTCTTTCCAACTGGGAAAGGAACCAGATACCAGACTTTGTTCCTTTCAAACTGGTGAAGCTCTTCTTGCATAGCACTCACCCAGCTTGGATCTTCCATAGCCTCGTCAATCTTCTTTGGTTCCATCAAAGATAGAAAACTTACGTATAAGCATTGATTACTGGAGGCTCTTCTGGTCTGAACTCCACGACTGGAGTCACCTATGATCTGATCAATAGGGTGAGCTTTTGTCCATCTGGAGTACTGACCAGGATTGTTACTGACAACAATATCAGTGCAAGAATTCAGTTGAGTCTCCTCTGGAGTTGCTTCTGGAGGAGGATCTTGCCAGATTACTTCAGTATCTTCATCTGAGTCATTTAAATCACGATTTGCATCATGAAATTCTTCATTTGAAGGTATTTCCTGGAGTACTAGTTCAGTTTGAAATTCTTCATAAGAAGATATTTCCTGGAGTACTAGTTCAGTTTGAAATTCTTCATTTGAAGGTATTTCCTGGAGTACTAGTTCATTGAAATTCTTCATTTGAAGGTATTTCCTGGAGTACTAGTTCATTGAAATTCTTCATTTGAAGGTATTTCCTGGAGTACTAGTTCAGTTTGAAATTCTTCATTGAAGGTATTTCCTGGAGTACTAGTTCAGTTTGAAATTCTTCATTTGAAGGTATTTCCTGGAGTACTAGTTCAGTTTGAAATTCTTCATTTGAAGGTATTTCCTGGAGTACTAGTTCATTGAAATTCTTCATTTGAAGGTATTTCCTGGAGTACTAGTTCAGTTTGAAATTCTTCATAAGAAGACATTTCTGGTCTATTCTCAACTGACACTGATACTGGGGGAGTAGTACGTACATCTGAACCAATATTAATTTCAGAGGGTAGTTTGAAAATAATAGAGGGATAGAATGGAGTACTACTGTAGAGTTTCTGAACAGGTTCCAGATCAGGATGACTGAAAACTGTGTCTGGTGAATCTTCAAATTTGTCGTTTATAGGATCAGATTCACAAAAGACAATTGGAGTTACTGGGGGAGTGTCAAGGGCTGGCTTCTTGTTGATTGCAACATTTGATTCATCAAATGTGACATGAATTGACTCATGGACCTTCTCCAGTCTCTTGTTGTAGACTCTTAAGGCCTTGCGAATGGCTGAATAGCCTAAGAAATACCCTTCATCAGCTTTGGCATCAAATTTGCCTAGCTAACTGGAGTCGTTCAGGATGTAAACTGGACATCCAAAAACGTGAAAATAACCAATATTTGGTTTTCTATTTCTTAAGACTTCATAGGCTGTCTTTTTGTGTCTTTTAATGTACACTGATCGATTCTGGGTGTGGCAAGCAGTTGCAATTGCTTCCGCCCAGAAACTGGTAGACAGACCAGATTCAGCAAGCATACTCCTGGCAGCTTCTATCAGCGTTCGATTTTTCCTTTCCACCACTCCATTTTGTTCTGGAGATCGAGCTGATGAGAAATTCTGGGAGATGCCAGTGTCAGTATAGAATGACTCCAGAGTTGCATTCTGGAATTCTGTTCCATTGTCACTTCTTAACTGACACACTTTTCGACTGTACTTGAGCTCAATTTGCTTGATAAGACTGATGATTTCAGCAGCAGCTTCACTTTTAGACCTTAGAAAGATCACCCAACAATATCTGGAGAATTCATCTACGATCACCAGGGTGTATCTTTTACCAGCACGAGTCTGAACGTTCACTGGACCAAAGAGGTCCATATGAAGCATATGAAGAGGTTCGGATATGCTGAAATTCTGTCTGGTCTTGAAACTGGTACGTTTTTGCTTACCCATCTCACATCCTAGACATGGCCTTTCCTTTTTGAAGGAAACTAAAGGTATCCCATCCGCAAGTTGTTTTCTGGACAACTTGTTAATGTTTTTGAAATTTAAATGGGATAACCTTTTATGCCATAACCAGTTTGTGTCTTCATCAGCTTGAGTATAGAAACACTGCTCTGAAGGAGAGCTTTCCATATCCATCACGTACACATTCCCTTATCTGGGAGCAATCAACACTACCTTCCAGTCCTTGTTGAATACGATGCCCTGAGCAACATTGAATAAGACTTGATAGCCATCGTCACACAGTTGGCTTACACTGATCAAGTTATATTTCAAACCATTCACAAATGCAACATGTGTAAACTTGACTTGTCCATTGTTCAGAACACCATATCCCTCAGTCTTTCCACAACCATCATTTCCAAAAGTGATGGAGGGTCCATCAGAAATGGTGAACTCCTCCAGTAGGGTCTTACATCCGGTCATAGTCCTACCAGCTGCACTGTCAAGATACCAGATATACTTCTTTCGATCGCCCTACACATACACCAGATATTTATCAGTTAGATTTGGGAACCCATCGACTGATGGGTTCACTGGACCCTCCCTTATAGGTCCCTGGGGCAATCTGATCTAGTTCACTTTCTTCAACAGTGGTCTTAGATAAAAAGACCACTGGAGTTGATAGTTTTAAAACCTTTTTCTTTTTCTCAACTGGAGAAATAGATTTGTCTTTCTTAGCAAAAGGTTTTGTGTTTTGTCTAGGGACAGATGAAGTACCCTCAATAAAGTTTAATCTTGCATTAAAACTTTGTAATTGACGAGTCAGAATTTGAATCTGGCTCTCTAACCTGGACAAAACATTATCTTCAGATGATACCTTAGCCTTTCCAGTCCAAGGCTTTGGTAGGGGATTGGTCTGAGGCAAAGGTTTATTCCGATAGACCTCTTTAACTGGAGCAGCCATCTGGAGCGCTCCAGTCTTGACCTCTGGGGATTGAACTGGGCAAAACTTGGTCTTGGGAGTTACAGGCTTATCATAAACAGTGGTTGACCTGAACTCCTCTGGTAATCGATCGATTAATGGTATTAATGATGCTATATGAGTATTTCCATCTAAATATGCACGTTTCTGGGCAGGAAATTGTTTTACTGCAGCATCATATGGCTTTTTGGTTTCTAGCCATGACTTAATCACCAGTTTTTCTTTCTCTAAAATGATCTCAAGATCTTGTTTTTCTTGAATCAATTGTTCAGTTACCAGAACCTGGGCTTGAAATGCCAGTTCAATGTCTTGAAGTTCTTTTAATTTTGATTTTAAAGCATTTATTTCAGAAGAATCTGTTTCTAGACCATTTACACAATCAGATCTAACAGTTTCTACAAAAATCAAATCAGAATTTAAAGCTTCAGCAATGTCCAGTTTTAGTTCTTGGTCAGTTGCATTATCATAATCACTAACCTTCTTGATAACAATGTCCACCCATCGTCCAGATGTGACATCTTCCTTCACCAGGTGCTCTTCGTCTGCTAGAGCCATGTAGCAGCAATCTCTTTCTTCTTCTTCATCAATAGATGAGTCATCAGAAGGAACCCACTTCTCTTCAGTTGTTGCGATCATGCACTTATTATTGGTTTCAATTTGTTGTGCCATGAGAGAAATTTGGGCCTTAAGCTTTTTATATTTTATTTTATAGCTATCATCAGGCTTATTATTAGAAGAGAATGGACCAGGCTTGGATGCAAACTGGTTGGACCTGCACTCTTTCATGAAATGACCCTTTTTGCCACACTTAAAGCATGTCAAATTGGTCTTGGGAGTTACAGGCTTATCATAAACAGTGGTTGACCTGAACTCCTCTGGTAATCGATCGATTAATGGTATTAATGATGCTATATGAGTATTTCCATCTAAATATGCACGTTTCTGGGCAGGAAATTGTTTTACTGCAGCATCATATGGCTTTTTGGTTTCTAGCCATGACTTAATCACCAGTTTTTCTTTCTCTAAAATGATCTCAAGATCTTGTTTTTCTTGAATCAATTGTTCAGTTACCAGAACCTGGGCTTGAAATGCCAGTTCAATGTCTTGAAGTTCTTTTAATTTTGATTTTAAAGCATTTATTTCAGAAGAATCTGTTTCTAGACCATTTACACAATCAGATCTAACAGTTTCTACAAAAATCAAATCAGAATTTAAAGCTTCAGCAATGTCCAGTTTTAGTTCTTGGTCAGTTGCATTATCATAATCACTAACCTTCTTGATAACAATGTCCACCCATCGTCCAGATGTGACATCTTCCTTCACCAGGTGCTCTTCGTCTGCTAGAGCCATGTAGCAGCAATCTCTTTCTTCTTCTTCATCAATAGATGAGTCATCAGAAGGAACCCACTTCTCTTCAGTTGTTGCGATCATGCACTTATTATTGGTTTCAATTTGTTGTGCCATGAGAGAAATTTGGGCCTTAAGCTTTTTATATTTTATTTTATAGCTATCATCAGGCTTATTATTAGAAGAGAATGGACCAGGCTTGGATGCAAACTGGTTGGACCTGCACTCTTTCATGAAATGACCCTTTTTGCCACACTTAAAGCATGTCAAATTGGTCTTGTCAGTGGAAGAACTGGATGCAAATTGTCCAGATGGCCTATTTGCTCTTGCTTTGAAACGGTTAAACGTTTTAGCAATCATTGCAATAAGGTCATCATCTTCAGTTTCATCACAACAGTCTGGAGAGACTTGACTGGATTCTCCAGAATCCATGAGTTCAGACACCATCTTCTTCATAGAAAATACATTCTCAGAAGATATCAGTGCTGTACCTTGTGGTTCAGTATGACTAATCACATTAGAACTACTGGAGGCATGGTTAAAGGCATCTTGTTCTGCCACCACTCTCTGAGGTTGATTTTCTTCAGTGTACCTGAAAGCTCCATAAAGAGTTGAGAGAGTGTGTGTGTGCAGAGTTTTTCCTTGTCGTAAGACTAGGATCATGTGAGACCATTTTGTGGGTAGAATGTCACAAAATTTCTCCAGAAGTATATCCTTGTCCTTCTCAACCCCAAGACCTCTCAATTGGTTTATAATACTCATAAATCTGGTGTAAGTACCAGTGAGAGACTCGTTAGGTTGAGCAAAAAATGACTCATACCTCTTGTTTAAGGAGACCTTTCTGGTGACAATGGTGTCATCTCCTCCTTCATGTTGGTTTAAAAGTTCATCCCACATGGTTTTAGCACTAGGAAAAAGAACTAGTGTGGGAATTAGGGTTTCTAGAACGGCCCCGAGGATCATGTTTTTGAGAAGGGTGTCTAGATTCACCAATCTCCTCTCCTCTTCTGACCAATGTTCCTCCCTCTTTTCCCTTCCTCTTCTAGATCCAGAAGGATCAAGAAGGGGATTGAGAGGTGATGTTGGAATATATGGACCTTCGTTTAAAATTTTCATCATGTTCCTCTCAATACCAGTGACATGCAAAACCATCCTAGCCTTCCACGTACCAAATTCATCACTGTTCCCACTGAATTTAGGAACATGATTATTTGAGTAGTGCACATGCACGTGTGGAGAAGCAGGAGTAGGAGGAGGAGGAGGTGGATTAGTGTTATTGACAATTGGTGGTTCATTTTGATCATTAATGTTTGCATTAGGATCGGGACCAAGACTAAAACCTTGTGTATTTTCTTGGTTAGCCATCAAGAAACAGATCTAGGCAATGTTTAGCCTTCTGCTCTGATACCAAATGTGAGTCCCTTAAGTTCGATTGTTAACCAGGAAAGTGCAAAATACAATAAGTCTAATAAGTACTAGATTGGACTAGTATTACTTTAATATAAATGCAAGTATATAAATAAAGTAATACAAGACTTAAAGTAGTAAACAAATAAAGTGGAACATTATGTATTGTTTCATGGGTATTTTATTTATGATGTTAAATAAAACATAAAGTTGTTGCGGAATCAGGATAATACAATTAAGTATATATCCTAACAACCTATGAGTTACAAATGATCTATATTTGTCAAATATCTCTTTAGGATCGAGATACTTAAAGTTGTGAAGTATCCCTGTTTAAGATCGAGAGTATTTGGACAAATTCACTTCAATGCAAAATGAATGCTTAAAAGTATTTTTGTCAAGGAAATGACTTTGTATTTATAGGCAACAAAATTCACCAGTGAATTTTGTGCCGTACAAATATGGTTGCATACATTTAATGATCCGACAAGAACATTAAATGTATTGGATAAGGAATAAGGATAAAGTCACATCAAGTGCAAGTGTATCCTTTTATCCAACCACCTTAACACGCGTATACTTTGGTAAAGAACAAGTGGATTGTTCTTTGGAAAGTGTGTAAAGGGAAAAGTCAATCCTTGATATCAGTGTTCAGACTTGCAGGATCTAGAACACTAACAATCCTCCAGTGAACAGATCTGGTAAGACTTTCCAGTGGACTCCGCCATTTGTTAAGTCTTCTTTCTTCAGACTTCAGTCTTTGACTTCAGTCAGAATGTCTTCAGTAGAGTTGATCTGGACTGGGGTGAAGTCCAGTGAGCTAATCTGGAGAATACTCCAGATTTCCTATACAAGTATTTGCTCACTGGTCTTCAATTATTTCTGGACAAATCTTCAGAGGGACTCCAGATTCCAAGTCTGGAGTAGGTCCAGTAGAACACGATTCTGGTCAGATCTTCAGTGAGGCTCCAGTAGTCGCGTCTGGAGCGAGTCCAGTAAATCTGGACTAAATCTGGACCTAACAAGAGGTGAGAACATTTGAAGCCAATATTGGAATATATAGGAAGAGAAAAATTCAGACCGTTAGTACAGACAGACGCATGAGCAGTCGTGCTTCCTGCAGATTCACTTTATCACTTGGTTCTTGGCAAAAGTTTCAATCCGTTCAAGCTATGTCAAAATCAAACCCAAGCATCTTTCCATTGCCATAAGAGTATATAAACACTACTTAGAAAGAACATAAGATGCTTGCCTCTTATGGAGATTTCTTGAAGAAGGGAAGATCACATGTGGGTTTTGAAAGTGAGTAAAGTCACTTTGTTTTCTTTGAGGAAAAGGGATAAGATTTTGCTTTTTCAAATGGGTAATTTTATTTCCAGAAATCTGAGATAAAACACTTTATAAGTGTTTATATATTAGACCCAACCCGTTTGACTTTCATTGACCCTCCAACACTTAGTGAAATTTTTAGGCCAAAATGTGTGAAAAACTTAAAGTGAACATATGCAAATTCTAACAAATTGGAACTCCTAGATATGATACAATAAGCATATTCTGAAGGTTACAAGTCACGAAGAAATCAAACGGGCCTTACTCATTTGATCAATTTGGGATAGACGTACTGCGGCCACAAGCAGGCCGTGCTTGCATCTGTACTCAGCTAGTGCTACACTTTTGCTCAAACATGAAGTTTGCGGTTTTTAGCTTGGAAATAGCGTATACATGCATAAATCAATATTTATATCCTTTAACAATCGTTTCGTGTATTGTTAATCATCATTAAAACATGAGAGACGTGTTTATTAATTTCATGATGCCTAATATGCACCAACAATCTCCCCCTTTTTGATGATGACAACAATAAACGATAGGTATGTAAAAGTTATAAATATTGATCTCGTTAACAACATGCATACCTATTTTTCTCCCCCTTTGTCGCATCAAAAAGAATACAATGCATGGTATTAGAGTCGAGGTGACAATCTTTGGGACGTGTGGGTATTGTTAACAATGGAAGCCCCCCCTTGAGAGTTGCTTTATCTTGTGTACCTAAGTGTTGGATAGCAAAGACAAATAGAAAGCACATATACTAGCATAATAACAAGCATCCACACAAGCATATCACATAATAAAGTTCCTACTAGTCAACCAACCATCCAACAGGTTCCTACCAAGCTACCAAAGTTCCTACATAACATTTGACAAATACCAAGTGATAACATTCCTACATAACAAGTACTAACAAACCAAGTTAGTTGCATTTGAAAGCTCCCAAGATCTTCTCAAGTAGCGTTTTAATTCCCAATTGTTCCTTAGCAATCCGTTTTTGTCCTCGATAGATCTCGTCAAGCTTTTCTTCAGTAGGGCGTGAATAAAACGGATCATTTGAGTCGTCCTCTTCATGAGTTCCACTTCCACTAGCATCTCCACCACAAAGTAACGCCGCTTTTTCCTTATCAAGATCAACAACGGGAGTTTTCCTAGGCCGTTTACCCTTTCCTATTCGGTCTTGAATGCCCATTCTAGTGAAAGTGACCGTTGTTAACCCGGTCCTAGTAATTGTTCTAGGATTTTCAAGTGTGAGACCAAGATTGACAAAGAGGTTGGTCAAAAGCATGCAATAAGGTAGGGCCCTAGTTCCATTGGAAGGAAGACCAACCATTCGTTTAGCAATGAAGAAGGAAAGGTCCACTTTGATATTACAATCAAGATACCAGAAAAGAGCACACACACAAGCCGGTACTTATGTTATCTTCGATGCTATTGGGGTCAAGACAAAGTTTTTCAATGACGTCATGTTTTACAAGTGGTGAAGGTAGATGTTTTAAAGACATACCCACTTTATAGAATTGTTCCCCTTCGGTTGGCACACCTAGTTTAGAGCCAAAGGTTTCAAGGGACATTTGGTGAGTTCTTCCACCTAATGAGAATTTCACCCACTTTTTCTTGACATCAAATTCATACAAAGCATAGAACTCCCTAACTAGGTCATCATACACCGGACCTTTGTGAGTTAGAATACTCGACCAACCCATCCCATCAAATGGGCGAATAGCCTAACTTGGAAATGCATCTTTATCTACAATCCTACCATCACACATTTTTCGTTTCTCAAAGTCTTCCATGATTTCTAGTTGCTCACTTCTTTTGGCAGAACCCAACTTTTTAGGCATAGGATAGTTTGGGTCGGCCATTTCCTAATAACAACACACTAGTTTGCCATTTTGACTCACTGTACATGTAGCTATGAATGTGTGTGTGTGCCTATATGAACAACTATGTCGATTATTAATTGTCTCGACCTTGTGACTCAAAGACCATGTGCCAAAAATATTTTTGAGACAACTTTCATCTTTTAATCTTTTGTTGTAAAGCAAGGATAACTACAATCATTTTGCAATATCGCAACTTTTTTAACAATTTTGTGTGAGTGAGTGTGTGTAATAAATCATGCCAATGCTACTAATATGCACACAATGACTTGTCAATGCAATGGCACATTTTGTTTTATTTAACTAATATGCATGTCATACAATATATATATATATATATATATATATATATAATATATATATATATATATATATAGATATTTATGTACACACCTATATGGAAACATTATGTCAACCTGTTTATAAAAAAAATTATGTGCATCCTATAGTGAGTGTAAACACAAATTTGGGATTTCTTAACAAAATTCGGATTAAATAAATAAATAAATAAAAATCTTGTAATATGTCTACATTATATTTATACTCAAGAACTCATGTCAATCTATGATTGTGTTTCTAAATACTTATAAAAATCAAATTTAAACAACTAATTGCGGTTATAATAAAAAATCCCCAAATTTTAAACCCTAGAAATTCAAGTAATGCATGAAATGATGAAATAGATAGAATTGAGGAGTTACCTTGAGTTGGAGAAAGGAATAAGGAAATAAAGAATGAGAAACTATAAGATGAACCCTACAATTTTAGTGGAGATTGGCAAGGGAGAAGATAGATTTTGGGAGAGAGAAAGTGTAATAAAGTGAGGTAAAAGATAAGGTAAGGTTAAAAAGATGTATCTTATCTGCACATACTGCTGCCGCATAGCGCAGCTTGCTGTGTTTGCGTCTGCGCTTCCTAACAGTGGCCTTTTTAATTCCCTAAGTACATAGAGTATGGCAGTTGAGTACAGCCGACCGTGTTAGTGACCGTGTTGCTACTGTAATTAGTCACTAGTTCAATTTTTCGTTTTTGGTCATGGCACATATTCCATCATACCCAAACCCAATCTCAAAGTGTTAAATGTTTCCTTTTTCAGTGCCTTTGTAAAAATATCCGCAACATTTTCGGTGGTGTCGATTTTTTCAATGACGATGTTGCCCTTTTGAACATTATCTCTTAAAAAATGATGTCTAATCTCTATGTGTTTAGTTCTTGAGTGCGAAACCGGATTTTTACTAAGGCCAATGGCACTTTTATTGTCACACATAATGGGTATTTCAATTTGATTCTCATTATAATCCATAAACATTTGTTTCATCCAAAGGGCTTGAGCACAAGCACGACCGGCGGCTACATATTAGGCTTCGGTGGTTGAGAGCGCAACGAAATTTTGTTTCTTGGAAAACCAAGAAGTAAGACATAGACCCACATAAGCACACACGCCACTAGTACTTTTTCTATCAACAAGTGACCCACCTAAGTCGGAATCCGCATAACACATAATATCAACACCGGAAAATTTAGGATACCATAATCCGAGGTGCATTGTACCTTTAATATATCTAAATATTCGTTTAACCGCTTCATAGTGTGATACTTTAGGATTTTCTTGAAATCTAGCACATAAGCACACACTATACATAATATCCGGTCTACTAGCGGTAAGATACAACAAACTACCAATCATGCCACGATATTTAGTACTATCCATAGATTCACCTTCTTCATCAATGCTAAGTCTAGTTGTAGTAGCCATAGGTGTATCTAATGGTTTAGAAGATTCCATTTCAAATTTTTTTAGCATTTCCTTGATATATTTAGATTGATTAATGAATATGCCATCTTCTAGTTGTTTAATTTGTAAGCCAAGAAAGAAATTAAGTTCACCCATCATGCTCATCTCAAATTCATCATGCATAAGGTTTGAAAATTCATCACACAAAGATTGATCCGTGGATCCAATACAATATCATCTACATATATTTGCACAATTATTAGATGATGTTTTTCTTTTTAATAAACAAGGTGCTATCTACTTTACCCATTGCATATTCATGATCAATCAAGAATGTCTTCAACCTATCATACCAAGCTCTAGGTGCTTGTTTTAGCCCATATAATGCCTTTTTGAGTTTATAAACATGATTAGGTTTTTCAAAGTTTTCAAATCCCGGTGGTAGAGACACATATACATCTTCTTTAATTACACCATTCAAGAATGCACTTTTTACGTCCATTTGGTATAGCTTAAAATTATGAGCACAAGCATAGGCAAGTAAAATTCGGATGGATTCTAGTCTAGCAACCGGGGCAAAAGTTTCATCATAATCAATTCCATCTTCTTGACAATATCCTAGAGCCACTAATCTAGCTTTATTTCTAGTGACATTACCATCTTCATCAAGTTTGTTTCTATATATCCATTTTAGACCAAATATGGTGTTTTCACTAGGTAAAGGGACTAATTCCCAAACATCATTTCTTTTAAATTGATTTAGTTCCTCTTGCATGGCCATTACCCAATTATCATCAACTATTGCTTCTTTAATACTTTTGGGTTCTATAGTAGACACAAAAGCACAATGAGAGTTTACATACATAGCATGAGATCTTTTTACTCTTTGATTTAAGTCTCCAATTACTTGATCTATGGGGTGGTCTTTTACCTCTTTTATGTTAACTATAGGTTGATTCAAATATGGTGTTTTCACTAGGTAAAGGGACTAATTCCCAAACATCATTTCTTTTAAATTGATTTAGTTCCTCTTGCATGGCCATTACCCAATTATCATCAACTATTGCTTCTTTAATACTTTTGGGTTCTATAGTAGACACAAAAGCACAATGAGAGTTTACATACATAGCATGAGATCTTTTTACTCTTTGATTTAAGTCTCCAATTACTTGATCTATGGGGTGGTCTTTTACCTCTTTTATGTTAACTATAGGTTGAGGTTCAACTTGTGGTGTTTCATTTTCATTGGTTGGTTCTACAATAGGTGGATTAGCTCTAACTTCTTCTTCAATAATGTCATCATCTACTCGGTAGTGTTTTAGGTTTAGGTTCCGACTCATCAAAAGTGACATCAAGTGAATCTTCTACAATATTAGTTTCCTTGTTTAGAATCCTATATGCTTTGCTTATGGGTGAGTATTCTAGAAAGACTCCTTCATATGCCTTTGGATCAAATTTAGTTAGGTGGTCTTTCTTATTTAGCACAAAACATTTACAACCAAAGACTCTAATATGTTTTAAAGATGGTTTCTTACCTTTTAATACTTCATAAGGCGTTTTGTTCATCATTGGTCTAAATAGAACTCTATTAAGTATGTAACATGAAGTTGACACGGCATCACACCAAAACTTTTGAGGAATAGATTGTTCATTTAACATAGTCCTACTCATTTCTTGAAGTGTTCTATTTTTCCTCTAAACAATCCCATTGGATTGAGGAGTTCGAGGAGCCAAAAAGTTATGTGTTACCCCATGTTTATCACAAAATGCCCTAAATTGGGCTTCATTATCAAACTCCCTACCATGATCGGTTCGAATTGACACTATAGTACATCCTAATTTATTTTGAATTTTTTTACCAAATATTTTGAATTTTTCAAAAGCTTCATTTTTATGTCTTAAAAAAAAGTCCAAGTAAACCTAGAGTAGTCATCAACGATTACTAAGGTATAAAAATATCCTCCATAACTTTGAACCGATGATGGACCAAATAAATCCATATGTAAGAGTTCAAGACACCTTTTGGTTGAAATTACATTTTTAGGTTTGTGACTTGCCCTAACTTGCTTACCTACTTTACATGCATCACAAAAATGACAATCAAACTTCAACTTAGGCAAATCTCTTATACAATCCATAGAAGACAATTTTTGAAGTTGTCGCATATTAGCATGTCCTAATCTCCTATGCCATAAGGTAGATGTATCTTGTATAGTTGCTAAGCATATATCTAGTTTCTTGTAATCATTTAGTTTACATGTATATACACCTTGTTTTCGTTCACATCTTATAATAACTTCACCATTCTTAACAATTTCCGCATGCGATTCATCAAATATAACTTTTAGGCCTTTATCACATAATTTACCAACACTCAACAAATTGAAAGCAAGATTTTTAACATGTGCAACCTTTTCAAACACAAATTTTTCGTGTGCGATGTTACCTTTACCGATTATCTTTCCTTTGGCGTCGCTTCCAAACACAACATCACCACCGTTGCATTTGGCATATGTGGAGAAGACATCCCGGTCTCCGGTCATGTGTTTTGAGCAACCACTATCGGTAATCCAATCATCCTTCTCAATTACTCCATTGTCACACACCTATATGTTAACACAACATTCAAACTCTTGGTACCCAATGTTTCATGGGTCCGGGGTTGTTAGCACTAAACGTTCCTATTTTAACCCATTTCTTTACTACTCTTTGATGAAAATGATTTCTTCGTGTTCTTTGATAGTAATAGTCATTAGTGTGATTTCTATATGGTCTTTGTTGAACACCATACGCATTTGAAGTGTAATTTTTTCCTTTTGAAAAACCATTTTGGAATTTGTTATTCGATTGGTAAAGTTTATTTACTATATATGGTTTTTCAATCTTTAAAGATGGGTTTGAAACAGATATATAGTCAACGGGGACCTTGCAATGGTTTGGCAAAATTTTGTGTCCAAGGTCAGTAGACTGCAGACGCTGAGTACGACCGACCGTAGCAGTGTCTGTGGTCCTTCTTTGTTGTGGTCTGTAGTTAACATACTGCGGACGCTGAGTACGGTCGGTCGTGCCAGCGTCCGTGATTCCACTGACTCATTTTTCCTTGACGAAAATTGTAGGTTTGATCTTGCTAGTTGATGCTTCTTCATTATACCCAATTCCCGCCCTTGTACATTTTGTAGGCAATCTATCAAGCATATCTTCTAACATTTTAGTTCCTCTAGCAAATTTTACAAAACAAAATTCTTTTTCCAAGGTTTTTACCTTTAGTTTTAAGATAGGACATTTTTCACACTTTGAACAAGGTTGTGTTTCACTCTTTCTCAAATCACTATTTTCTTTCATTAAAATTTCAATCAATCTTTTTTGTTCTTCAAGTTCTTGGTTTAATGATTCATTTTCCGATTTTAGAATTCCGTTTTTTTTGCTAATTTTAGTGCTTAACATAGCAAGCTTTTCATAGTCATGTTCTAAATTTTCAAGAGAATAGTTACTATCAGAATGTACCTCATCTTCATCTTTCCCGACAAAACAAAGCTCGGTATCTTCATCTTCACTATCACTCCATGCTCCTTCTATACTTTTCACTTTATTGATGGCAACAAAGCAATTTTCTTGAGGTTCTTCATCATCTCCTTCTTCATCTTCCCAAGCCCCACCAACATAGGCCCTTTCATTTCTCTTCTTAGTGCATTCATTTACCAAGTGGTTAGGATCACCACAATTGAAGCACTTTATTGTATTCTTCTTTTTCACATCACCTTGTGGTTTTCTTGTGTCATTTTGGGGTGGTCTCGCGAACTTCCCATTTCTTCAAAAAATTCTTTTGAAATTTCTCACCATGCAAGCCAACTCTTCATCTTCATCCATTTCTTCTTCATCATTCCCATTGTCACTTGATGATTCAATATGTTTGGCTTTGAGAGCAATGGACTTGAATTTTTCTATCTTTAATCTACTAATCTCTTCATCTTTTTCCAAGATTACTTCATGAACCTTGAGATTGCCCACAAGTTCATCCAAGGTCAATGTTTTGAAGTCCTTGGCTTCATCAATGGCGGTCACCTTGGGTCTCCATTTTGCCGGTAGTGCTCTTAGGAATTTCTGAACATATTGCTTGCTTGTGTAGGATGTACCTAGAGCTTTCAAACTTGTGCAAATAGTATTAAATCTTGAATATCCTACATCTATTTTTTAATCCTCCCCAATTGTAAATTGTTCATATTGTGCAACAAGTAGTTCAATTTTGTTTTCAATGACTTGTGCATTTCCTTGGTGAGTGTGGTTTTCCAAGCTTCTTTAACACTTCTACACATAAAAGCTCTTTCATATTCTTTGTGTGGCAAAGCATTGTACAACATTAGTTTAGCTTCATAATTTTTAGCAATTCCCTTTTTATGTTCAGGTTTTCAATCTTTCTTTTCAACCTTAACCCAAACCTTATCCTCAACCGACCATTCTTTTGGCTCATAATCTCCGGAGACAATTATATCCCATAAGTCAATGTCTTTTGCACAAACATAGGTTTCAAATCTTTGTTTCCAATAACAAAAACCTTCCGCCTCAAGGAGAGGAGGTCTTTGCATTGAGCAACCCTCATTATAATTATCACTTTTGTTGTCCATGGATTCAAACTCAAGATTTTTGAAAAATTACAATTTTTTGCAAAAATTAGAGCAACGTGCTATGATACCAATTGTAAGTGTAATCTAGAGGGGGGGTGAATAGATGACACCAATTTTTTCTTCTTTTTGAACACTTATGTTTGAAAAACTTATTTGAAACTTGTTTGTGCTTAACTTGACTATATTAAACAATATGCAAGTATGTTTATAATAAACTTGAAATAGACAAAGAGATAAGGTAAGAAATATATCACCACACAAATGAACACCACGATGTATAGTGGTTCGGGTGAATGTTAACAAATTCACCGTAATCCACTCCTCGATTCACAAATCGAGAGTTAGTAGCACTAAGTCCTCCAAAACCGGTGGAGAGTCCGCGAGTACAATCTTGACACTTCAAGACTCACTAATTCCTAACCACTAGGAAATCTCAATCCTTGACACTTCAAGAATTATCACCACTCTACCCACTAGAGTTGATAAACACTCAAGAATACCTATTCACCAAGATCTTCTAGCACTAATCACACTCACTAGTGTGATATTACAACTTGTTGTAAATTGAGAATTATACAAATTTTCACTCACTACAATTTTTCACTCTTGCTAATTTCTCAAATTGAAAGTAGATATGAATATGTAAATGATCACTTTGAATCTCATGAGGTTTTGTGTGTGCAAGAGGTGAGAACATTTGAAGCCAATATTGGAATATATAGGAAGAGAAAAATTCAGACCGTTAGTACAGACAGACGCATGAGCAGCCGTGCTCAGCGGCCGTGCTTCCTGCAGATTCACTTTATCACTTGGTTCTTGGCAAAAGTTTCAATCCGTTCAAGCTATGTCAAAATCAAACCCAAGCATCTTTCCATTGCCATAAGAGTATATAAACACTATTTAGAAAGAACATAAGATGCTTGCCTCTTATGGAGATTTCTTGAAGAAGGGAAGATCACATGTGGGTTTTGAAAGTGAGTAAAGTCACTTTGTTTTCTTTGAGGAAAAGGGATAAGATTTTGCTTTTTCAAATGGGTAATTTTATTTCCAGAAATCTGAGATAAAACACTTTATAAGTGTTTATATATTAGACCCAACCCGTTTGACTTTCATTGACCCTCCAACACTTAGTGAAATTTTTAGGCCAAAATGTGTGAAAAACTTAAAGTGAACATATGCAAATTCTAACAAATTGGAACTCCTAGATATGATACAATAAGCATATTCTGAAGGTTACAAGTCACGAAGAAATCAAACGGGCCTTACTCATTTGATCAATTTGGGATAGACGTACTGCGGCCACAAGCACGGCAGGCCGTGCTTGCATCTGTACTCAGCTAGTGCTACACTTTTGCTCAAACATGAAGTTTGCGGTTTTTAGCTTGGAAATAGCGTATACATGCATAAATCAATATTTATATCCTTTAACAATCGTTTCGTGTATTGTTAATCATCATTAAAACATGAGAGACGTGTTTATTAATTTCATGATGCCTAATATGCACCAACAAGGATATTTCCAAATATACGTCAAGTATACTGACACCGAACGTTCGTCTAGCAACACAACGATGCCCCCAGATATGTATGAATATATTTTTCATGGCTGAAAAACCAACATCGCCTATAGATGTTGTACATTAAACTCTTTTAATGTTTTGGATGATGTCTGAACGTCCCGATATGTTTCCGATATCACACCAAAACCGAGAGACCCGGATAGTTACGCATACTCTCATAGTTTGGCATATTTTCTCGATCTTATGGATCTGAAGTGATCTTAAACCGTTAATGCATTTCGGGGATGCCTACCATGCATTCGGGGTGTGGCCACACTCTTCTAATCAGTCATTTCCTCGAGTGGTCGCATGATATCTTTCTAGCCCTTTAGTGAACATTCTCCTATCTTTCACGCATACGTCCCTTCCATATTTCACCTCATACCCAAAACAGCCCATACTACTGTCGGTTAAGTTCCAGGTTTGGTACTGAATCAAAGCATGAGACTACGTACTCCGGGACACGCCTATGCGCCTCAAGTCTAAGGATACTCAAACATTTCCACTTCTCAGAACTATCTATGCCAATGATCCAATCGAAGTTCTGAGGAACGGGTCTTATCCCAATACTCAAATATCTCTTTTGAGCACTTGTGAAATGATTTGCATCTCTTATGCAACGGACCAAAGTCATCATCGCTCACAATTACCTTTGTTCATTTTCTACTCCCGTAGACAATGACCGGTAATGGGTAAAATTTAGAATCATTTAATAATGACCCATGGATAGGGTTAAACATGCAAATATAGAACTCAAGAATAATGTAACGCCCCAAAATTTCTAAACAATACAAACTGATATCAAAGAACTAAAAGGCCAAAAAGACGTTAATCTTATTCAAAGTCAAACCAAAGTCAACCTGACAAATCAAAATAAGTACTTCTAAAGCTTGAAAAAAACTCTAAAGCAAGGGGTGCTAAGTCCGCTTCTATCTACTCTCTTCTCTCGTTCCCAAATCCCGCTTGATCACCTGCCGTATAAGAAAGAAAAAGGAATACGGCTGAGCAAAAAGCCCAGTGAACGGATATGACAAAAGCAGAAATATAATCTGAAATGCAGAGACGTATATTTTAAAAAATAAATTACTTATTACCTTAACAAACTTATTTCAAATCAAAGTACACATACATATGGTTTCACAAATACCTTATACATCCACAAATCAAAGTATATACTTAAAACCAAGCTTCATAAAATAATGCACATAAGAGTCAAACAAAATTACTTATCAAAGGGCCGAATGAAATCATAGGGTAGCTACTCCACTAATCATTCATTGTTGGTGCAAACGCCTCATATGACACTACGATAAGCGCCCACCGTCAAACTTATCAAAATGCCTAGGACCGATCCATACGCCTCCTATCAAAATATAATATCAAAGTGCACATTACCACTCGGTGGTCAACAAAAGGAGACGCCGTAGATCAAATCAAATACACCGCTACGGCCGGTGCCACGTCATCGGTGTCACAATAACGCGCCCATGGGACCTCCATGATAGGTTACTCTTATATGCATATCTTAAGAAACCGTTTTGACCGACTTATATACTTAAATATATCGAATATGTTTTGAAGAGACAATTATATTTTGGGACTAATAAAATAATTAAAAACTTTTTAAATAATAACTTAAAAGCACATCTCTGTCCACCCAATTCTCACAAAATTATAACGGAGTCATCATGACTTATATGCGACTGTATTAATATTTCAGGGCCAATGAATATGATTCATAATATGCGACTATATTATCTTTCGGGCCAACGAATATTCGAGGGACATATCATGAATCACAAAATGCGACTGTATTAATCTTTCGGGGCCAATTAATATGATTCATAATATGCGACTGTATTATCTTTCTGCCATCGAATATTCAAGGGACATATTAGTGTACAAATCATCGCATCAAATGTAACACACCAAACCCACCTTTTTCGGGACAACTTTCGAATCGGGTTTCAAGAGACGGTTTTGACACAACTCTAGATAACAAAATATTATGATTCCCCAATTAATAATCATAAAGGCAACCTCGTTAGTACATCAAAAGTCAGGGATATCACAATATTTATACAAGGATAACTAACAAATAATTTTTCAAATAACACGTCATTTTCATAAAAATTACACATTTAATCAAAGAAAGTTTTGAGAGCAAGAATTGTACCGAAGAGATCCTAATAAGATCTAGAATATCCGTACCTCAATAAGCGTCTATAACTTCACAAGCATCCGCCAAGATTTTCAAACAAAGTCTACATTGACATAATTTAATTAAATTAAGATTCTTGTTATGCTCCTGATCTCTACTTCGAAAAATTTATATTATTCAAAATAATAATTAGCTAGTTATTTTATTATTGTTATCATCGACTAATTGTACTCCAATTTCACAGCACACTTTGACTAAGTTAATTTATGACATAACAAGTTCAAGACTCCTAGTGTATAGTTTGTTTATAAAAATATTAACAATAACTTGGACTTTAATAATATGATAGTAATAACAATACTGATATAATATAACACTTCGCATGTTCTTCACCAATTTGTTACCACCTCCATGCGCATGTCTTAAAACCGTTTTTAAAGCTTGACACTATTTTGGAAAAAGTTAACTACGTACGTAACAGTATATATAGATTTAACATGCTTAACCCCATTCATACCGATTACAAACTTACTTTTCGTTAGAAAAATACTCTTTTCAAGACTCGAGAAGGAAACTCGGTTTCGACATCATAAAGTTTAACAACGATTTATATTCCGTTAACAATTGTTGATAATGACTCGTATATATATATATACTTATTAGATGGGCTGATCGGATTATACCTTCAGACTCAACGAAAAGAATTGAATGAATTAGAAACCAATCCGAAACAATCTCAAGCGAACTAGAACCTCGACATCCCTTCGAATGGCCTCCAAAAATGAACACCGTAACGTCACCATGGTTTATCTCGGATATATATATATATATATATTCTTTTGTTTTTAAAGAAGTGATTTGATTATATTGATTTATGAATGTAAATGCTAGAAGGTTAAAGGTTGCATCGTTTACTTATATACAAGAAATGAGGGCTATTATGCTTATGGATATTCATTACATACCGTAAGTTACGTGGAAGATTATTTCTATTTAATTCTTTCCTTATTAGCCTACTAATTGAGAATAAATGTAAATTCATTATTAGTACTTATCCATACGTTTATTTACCAAAACCATTTAAGGATTTATTTATAGGAAAATAAAAATAACTAAATAGATAAAAATGAATAAAATGAATCACATTAGAATTCTTAACAAATTTGGAATTCGTATTGTGTACCAAGGATATATATTTATATTTATATAAATTTTTATGAAAATTGTTACATATCTTTATAATTAGATTTATCATGAAATGCCAAGTGAAAGCTATATCTAGGTACAAACATTACACATTACAGTCTCGTAACATTTAGGACACATAAAACTTTAAGGTAAAACTCGATTATAAAAGATTCAGGATAGAGAGTTAAAATATCTTAAAACATTCATAAATTGTTTTAATAAATCCCCCCTTTAAACGAAATTAAAGCCCAAACATGTATACGGTTGGACTTTGGTAATTATCATTTCATATATATTTTACTACCATCTAAAGATTACGAGAAACCGTGTGTGCAACATCCTTATTTAAATGGTAATATATCAGATTTGAGCAATAATAATTTAATATGATTATAATTATTGTATATATGTGATGAAGGTTTGGCTAGGCCTCCACATAATTCGGCCGAGTTCACTCTTGCATGTGAATTCGATTCTTTTATTTCTAACAAAGATATAACATTATATTTAAAATCTTAGATAAGGTCAAATCCTAAATTTCTTAGGATCGCGATGCAACTGGGATTATAAAGAATATTATTTATATTCCATATTTATCTAAATATTATACTTTATTAATTTATTTATTATTCGATTATAAAATTCGGGGTATTACAAGAATAATTTGAAACATAAATTGCCATTCTTATTAATATTTCAAAATATCTCTTACAAGTTCCAAATATCCAAACATTTAAATTGTAAGTCCCAACTCAATAGATGACACTACCTGAAGACACCTCTATGTCGATGGTGGAGTTACTTTGCAATATATGCTCTGAACTGGAGACGACCAGTTACAGAGAGTATATACCAAGTTCTAGATAGATTACTTATTAAGTGACAATAAGTAAAGAACAATGCAATAATACAAATAACTTGTAAAGTAAATTGGTGAGACAATATGTAATTTTCAAGTGTAATTTATTTATTAATGTTAAATAAATTACAAGGTTGTTGCGGAACCAAGATAGTACAATAATGTAAATATCCTAACAACCTATGAACTACAATTGATCTACACTCGGAATTTCTCTAAACAATCGAAACACTTAAAGTTGTGAAATGTTCCTTTTTACGATTGAGAAAATATTGCAAAAGTTCACCAAGAATATTGCAGGTATGCAAAGTGTGAAGTGTTTTCACTATGTGATTTCACTTGAATATTCTTGTTGTGCAATGACTTGTATTTATAGGCAAAGTTAACATTGGGATGTTAACTTTGGCCGTACAAATGTGGTTGAGAGCATTTAAGGAATATCATTTAATTCCTTAAAAAGCAGTATAAAGTTGCAGGATAAAGCAACTTTATTCAACCAGCTTTATGTACCTTTTATTACTTAAATAATAAGATAAGTCTTATTATCCAGGTAAAAGGACATAAAGCACAAAAGTCAATTCCTCGTAATCAGTGTAAAGCTTTGTAAGAGCTTTCCACTGATGGTCTCCAGTTTGTAACTGACTAGAATGTCAACTGGGCTTCGCTGCTATTGTCATTCTCTATCTTCCACTTGTTGTCTTCGACTTCAACTGGAAGGATTCTTCAACTGGTCAGTTCTCAACTGGAGGAAGTCTTCAGTTGCGTTGACTGTACGATGCAACTGGACTTCAATATATTTCTGGACAAATCATCTAGGTCTCCAGTTTCACTGGACAAATCAACTGGGTCTCCAGGTGCAACTGGAGACTGGCCAGTTTACCAGTAAACTGGTCCTAACAAATTCCCCCTATTTGTCTAGAAATATTGCCAAGTCTTTTTTAGTTCTTGTATCTATACAAGTGTGAACTGGAGAGACTTGTTCGATTAAATCTATCTAAGTTTTCCAAGGCATTTTTATAGATCAATAAATGCCTTGGGTTTTTCTTTTAGGTTTGTTAGATTTTAATCTATTATCTACCTTGTGGTTACAAACTGGTAACTTCATTTATACAAGGAAATGAAATTTATACAAGTTACAGAATGTAAAACAATTACAAGTAGATAACTGAAAAGAAAGAACTTAATGAGATGGCCCTTCGCCAGTTCTTCTTCTCTTGGTCACTGAAGAGATAGGTTGTGAGTCTTCAGGGTCAATATTCAACTTTAGCTCCAGATTTTCTTTATGTTGAATCTTGCCCCTTAGGAAGTTCACCCATGCTTTCTCAAACCTATTCTTTTGTGCCTTTGCATCCAACACATTCACCATTTCCACCCATTCACTGAACCCATACTGCATTGCACCAGGATTGTCAGTTTTAACCAGTGGCCCTCTGGTATAACTAACTTCAACGTGAAAGACTTTGGTGCCTGGCTTGATTGTTACATTAACACCATTGATAGTACCACTATGTCTTCTGGTTGACATGATCTGGGAGTAATAGCTTATTGCTTCAGATTCATTTGTTATTTTTATACTCCCAGCACCAGCAGCCAGTACAGTGGACTTGATGTCTTCATTAGATACCTTGCCAGTTGGTTCAACAAATGTGCTAAGGTCAGCATCTCTTTTCAGTGGTCTTCTTGGTTGAGGAATCCTTCTTGGTGGATTCAATACCTTTTTCACAACCTTCTTAACATTTGCAATTCTTTTTAGAATCCCACTGGCCCTATTCTCCTTAGCCTTCTCCACTGATATGTTCAAACTTTTGGCGTCGAATTCAGCTTCATCATCAGGATAGTGTCTGTCCAGTTCTACATCAAGCATTTCTTTCAACTGGTCAACTATCCTGGGATCATGCTTAACTCTGGCATACTCCTCCTTAGTGATTCCCAAAAGATTGGCATCACTCATATCAAGCAGTTTGATCTGTGCAAGATGTGCTCTGGCTTCAACTTGATTGGCTTGTTTCATCTTCTTTCTTTCTTTAATTTGATTACCAAGTCTGGCCAGTTGTTTGCTTACACTATCAGAAATTGGAGGAAGTACATCAGCATTGCCAGTTTCTAACATAGGAATATCAGTGGCCGGCTGGGCAGATGCATCAACTGCTAACCCTTTGCCCTTATCCAAAACATTCCCCCTATCACCCATATCACCAGTTTGCTCACCAGCTTCAGTACTGGCAGCTACAACCATTTCCCTACCAGCTTGACTTCCAGATGGAGTTCTTTCAGGTGCAACTGTGGAAGGACTGCACTTCTTTCCCCCTTGGCGGCATCTAGACCTGCCCTAATAACTTCCCATTCAGAAGGGTGAGATGGCAACCGGTCAAGAGGCTGCCATGTTTGCATGTCCTTTCACTCCTTGAAAATCCCACACATCATCCTGAAAGACCTCCACAAATGGTTGGTCTCCTTTGACTGGGTCAAAACATTTGCAGTAACCTGTTCTTGACCAGTTTTTAATTCATTTAAGATCTTGGAGTCTTCATCCAAACCAGATACAACCTTTTCCTTCACTTCCTCATCCTTCTTCTTCAAAC
This sequence comes from Erigeron breviscapus, assembly GCA_034093135.1. Lineage (NCBI taxonomy): Eukaryota > Viridiplantae > Streptophyta > Magnoliopsida > Asterales > Asteraceae > Erigeron > Erigeron breviscapus. The sequence goes on along the minus strand of CM067175.1, from coordinate 86,015,149 downwards.
TTTCCACTTCAGTTGTCAGTTTATCCAAAGATTGAGCATGAAGGGATACCTGGGTGTTCAAATTTTCAATGCTGCCTCTCAACTGGTTGATCTCACTAGTGAGTGGGGCCAGATCAACCTGAGGAGTGGCCAGCTTGGTGATCTCAGACATCACCCTTTCAATCAATTGTGCTTCTCTTTCACCCAGCGTATCCTCTATCTTCTGACCAACTGAAGTCATCAACTGCTCTCCAAGTTCAGTCACATTTAGGCCAGGTTTTTCAACCAATTCCTTTACCTGCCTTTCAATCTCCCTTAAATCTACTTCAGATGTTCTTACAGTGTTGCCAAGCAAATTGGAGATTGAGGTTGTGACCTTGGACTGAGTAAGGTCAAAGGCTTCCTTCAAAGATGTTGCCAGATTGTTGCAGCCAGTGACCAACTCATTTAGCTTATTGAACACCAAGTCTTCATTTGATGAAAACTTGTTAATCCCCAGATCAACCACTTTAATGTTTGTCAAGTGATCCTTGTGGTATCTGGAGAAAGACTTGGTATTTTTGTCAAGTGTCTTTTGAATCTCCTCCACCCTGGTAAGAAGGTTTTGGAGATCGGCTTGTAAAGAGACAACTTGACTGTCCAGTGACGAAGGAGAAGGTGTCACTGGACCAGCAGCAGTTACTACTGGAGCAACTAGAGGAGGCAAACTTAGAGAAGTCTCCCAGTTGTCATACCAGCAGTTGAAGAAATAGTAGGAGTGGTGGTAGAAGAAAGGACTGGAAAATCAATGTGTTGTTCATGCTGAGAATGCTTAGGTGTGAACAACGGCGCGGTGGGGGTGGCATTTCTCGAACAAGTGAGAATTGCCCAGTTGGTGAAGGAGCCATACGTCTGTTTCCAGACATATAGTTATAAGTTGGGAATGGTATATCAGTAGGCACATTTTGTTGGGATGGTGAAAGTGAAATTGATGCATCTGGAAGCGAGACTAGAGATGAAGGGTTTTGATCTGATACAGTAGAATCAAAAATCTCCAAGTCTGTTTCAGTACCTTCAGAATCCGAAGATTCTATCAGGATTTCCTCGTCATTAACATTCATGTCCAGATCCATGAATGTAACTAAGGGCTGACCAGAAGGGTCAGTCTCCAGATGACCTTCCCAGTTTCCTGGATGGGTGCATCTGTTGGAGGATCAGATACCGAGGTATCTTCACCAGGGATAGATGTGATTGGAGTTGCTTCAGTTATGGTTTCTCTATCCTCAACCACAACATTAGACGAACTGGAGGGTCCCTCATTATTTTGAGGCCCGCCCAATTGTCTTTCTGACTCACCTTCAATAGGTGCATCAGTTTTAGCGAATGCCAGTTGCATTCGTTCTGGAATTTTGACCTCTCCAGCTTCAGATACTAGAGAGTCTAAATTCCTCAACATATCTGGAGCAGTGTACGGTGAATCTGTACTTAAGTATGCTTCTCTGCCCAGAATTTGTTTAAAACAGAGAGAGAGAAACCTTGAGAAGGGGATACAAACACCCCTTGTGCCCTTCAGCTTTTGTACTAGGCTTCTAAACAAGATGTCTGCAAAGTCTACTCCCAATCCATTCCACAAGCAATAAGCCATTTCTGCTTGTGAGGAGTTGATCTGGTCAAGACCACCAGAACTCCCACCCATACTCTCCACCAGGTGGATGAAAAAGTACCTCCATGAAGGTGTAAGACCCTTCATGGTCATCGCACCCTTCGTCTTCAAAACCCCATTGTCCAAACACTCCTTATGACCCATTTCGAGGAGGACTTGACGAAAATTAATATTTGGGGGTAAGACAACTAGAGATTCACCCTCTCTCCAGTAATTGAGGTGTAAGGCATCCCTCAATACGTCAGCGGACAAGGTACACTGGATTGTTCCATCCTTTAATGTGAAACTGATGGAGGAACAATCGGAAGAAAGAGTGGCAGTGTACCAAAACTTACACAAGTAGTTGTGAAACAACTTGCGTGGGTTTAGAGAGAATGAGGGTCCTATTGGAGAATCCTTTAAAAAATTTTGGATTTTACCAATAAGGGTATTGGACCCTTGAGATCCTTGTAAGCTTGCCATCGGATTATTAGGATTGAGTTTGATGACCGAAGCATTACTAGGAGCACCAGATGCCGGTTTGACATCTGGTGAAGGAGCATATGGAACAGTCAAGAGATTTACATCTCTTGAACGGGATGATCTAGGTGCCATTGGAAAATGAAATTGAAATTTGGGAATTAGGGTTCTTGATTTGTGAAGCAGAGAGAGAAATGAAGCAATTTTGATGATTGAGAAGTAAATGAAAGAATGTAGAAGGAAGTAAATGAGTTCGGAGTAAATAAGGGTATTTATAAGGGATTCATGATCCCAATGAAATACAAAAATTATATTTTATTTAACCAAAAAAACTTTGTAGATATTTTAACAAAAGAAGTTTGAATTTAGAAATAAAATCATAATTTGCCATGTCAACATTAAATGTTACCATGTCAGCATTAAATGCTACGACGGCTTATCTTACCCACGCGCCCACTCACTTTTTATTTTCCCAATACAAACAGTTGTCAAGTACTAAAATAGCTTTAAACACGTCAGATCACGATACCAAGTGGTTTAAAACACTCGAGTATCATCACGTGTCACAAATATTGACCAAGTATTTCTTACGTTATAAAAGTAAGACAAGACTGAACCTGGTCACTGGAGGATCAGTCCAGTGCCATTTTCCAACTGAAGAGTTCTCCAGTTGCCATTTTCAAACAAAAATGAATTTTAGTCAGAAATTTATTTTGAGTCTTTCCCCCTAAAATGATGATCCAGAAATCAATTAGTGCCAGGATAGTATCATAAAGGCGTTCGATAGCCTGGCGAGCAAAGATTATCTGGACCTCCTCAACTGGAGAACTTCATCAGTGTCACTAACGCGTTCAATAACAAAGAAATCTCCAGTTTTAAGGATTTAACATTCCCAGTTCGCTGATGAGATGTTTAAAGGTTTTCTCATCGAGAGGTTTTGTAAAAACATCAGCTAACTGTTTGTCAGTGGGGATGAAATGAATTTCAATGTCTCCTTTCATATAATGATCACGAATAAAATGATACCTGATGTCAATATGCTTTGTTTTGGAGTGCATCACTGGGTTGTGAGATATAGCAATTGCACTGGTGTTGTCACAAAAGATTGGGGTCCTTGTATACTTTTGACCATAATCTAGTAACTGGTTCTTGATCCAGAGAATCTGGGCACAACAACTGGCCGCAGAAATGTACTCTGCCTCAGCAGTGGACATAGAGACTGAAGTCTGCTTCTTGCTGGTCCAACTTACCAGTTTTCCTCCAAGGAAATGACAACCACCAGTTGTTGATTTTCTATCTATCTTACAACCTGGAAGACCTTGAACTGCAGATGGGCTGCATAAGCCAGAAATATTCTGATTGCTTCAAGTCTTGCAACTGGAGCAAAAGTTTCATCAAAGTCAACGCCCTCTGCTTGACAATAACCCTGGGCAACTAATCTGGCCTTGTTTCTTACAACATGTCCATCTTCATCCATCTTGTTTCGGTAGACCCATCTTGTACCAATAGGTTCTTTCTTTAACCCTGGTGGAAAAGGAACAAGCTCCCAAACATTGTTCCTTTCAAACTGGACGAGCTCTTCTTGCATAGCTTCTACCCAGCATGGGTCTGCCATAGCCTCGTCAATCTTCTTTGGTTCAATTAGAGATAAGAAGGTGACGTTTAAGCATTGATCACTGGTGGCTCTTCTAGTCTGAATCCCTATTTGGATCTCCCACAATCTGTTCAATTGGATGTGCTCGAGTCCATCTAGTGTATTGACTAGGCTGGTGTAAAACAATATCAGTGCAAGTCACCTGGCGATCTTCTTCAGTTGCAGTAGCTTCTTGAGGAGGATCGGTCCAAACTACTTCTACATCCTCATCAGAGTCAATGAGGTCATGATTTGCATCATGAAATTCTTCATTCAAAGGCATTTCTTGAAGAACTGGAGAAGTTGGAGTTTGAACTGGTGCTGATATTGGAGTGGCACGTACATCAGATCCAATCACCAATTCTTGTGGTAAGTTGAAGTTGATGGAGGGTTAGAATGATGTGTCACTGGTGATGTTCTTCTTCTTAACTGGTTCCAATTTGTTGTAACTGGAAACATCTTTTGGTGAAACAACTGACGGATGAACTTGGTCAGTTTCACCAAAATTGATTGGAATGACTGGAGTAATATCAAGGCTTGGTCTCTTGTTGATTGCTTCAGTTGATTCATCGAATGTGACATGAATTGTCTCATGAACCTTTTGGAGTCTATAATTATAAACTCTAAAGGCCTTTCGAATATCTGAATACCCTAAAAATACCCCTTCATCAGCTTTTGCATCAAACTTTCCAAGCTGACTGGAATCGTTTAAGATATAAACTGGACAACCAAATACATGAAAATATCCAATATTTGGTTTACGATTCCTGAGTACTTCATAGGCAGTCTTCTTATGTCTCTTGATGTAGACTGGCTGGTTTTGGGTGTGACAAGCAGTTGCAACTGCCTCAGCCCAAAAACTGGTGGGAAGACCAGATTCAGATAGCATACTTCTGGATGCTTCTATCAGTATGCGATTCTTTCTTTCCACAACTCCATTCTGCTCTGGAGAGTGTGCTGATGAGAAGTTTTGAGAGATGCCAGTGTCATTGCAAAATGTTTCAAGTACCTTATTTCAAAATTCAGTACCATTATCACTTCGCAACTGACAAACTTTTCGAGTATACTTGAGCTCAATTCTTTTGATTAGAGAGATGATTTCAGCAGGTGCATCACTTTTGGATCTGATGAATACCACCCAGCAGTATCTGGTGAATTCATCAACCACAACTAGAGTGTACTTCTTTTCAGCTCTAGTTTGAACATTCACTGGACCAAAGAGATCCATATGTAGCATGTGAAGAGGTTCAGTGATGCTAAAATTTTGCCTAGTTTTGAAACTGGCCCTTTTCTGCTTGCCTATCTCACACCCTGGACATGGCTTTTCTTTATTGAAAGAAATTTGAGGTATCCCATCAACCAGTTGTTCGCGAGACAACTTGTTAATATTTTTAAAATTAAGATGGGATAATCTTTTATGCCATAGCCAGTTGGTGTCCTCATCAGCCTTGGTATAGAAACATTGCTCTTTTGGAGCTGGTTCCATATCCATGATGTACACATTGCCTTTTCTTGGTGCAACCATCACCACTTTCCAATCCTTGTTAAATATGGTGCCTTGAGTAATATCGAACAAAACTCTGAAGCCATCATCACAAAGTTGGCTGACACTGATCAGGTTGTATTTCAAACCATTCACAAATGCAACTCTTTTGAATTCGACTTGTCCATTATTGAGCACACCATATTCTTCAGTCTTTCCAGATTGATCATTACCAAACGTCACTGTCGGTCCATCTTGGACAGTGAACTCTTCAAGCAGGGGCTTACATCCGGTCATAGTCCGGCCAGCAGCGCTGTCCAGATACCAGATATTCTTCTTTCGATCGCCCTGCACACCCACAAAAATCATTAGTTATTTTTGTGAACCCATCTTTTCTTGATGGGTTCATTGGACTTCTCTACAGAAGTCACAGTTGATTGTTGTGGTGTTGAACTGGAGGCTGCATCTGGACCATTTTTACCAGATCCAGGTGCATGAGTAAAAACGATTGGTATTTGATACCTACTCCCCTTTTTCTTATCAGATTTTGTTCCAGATGGAACATTCTTTTGTTTTGATTTTAAAGGGGGTTTAATATTTTGTTTGAAAACTGGAGGTGATGAACCTCCTTCCAGATTTTTAATCCGGGCAGTACAACTCTGAACCTGTCGAGACAAAAGTTGGAGTTGACTTTCCAGATTAACCAAAATATTATTTTCATCAGGCAGCTGTACCTTGGACCTTGGTTCAGCTGGAGCTTTAGTCTGTCGGGTCTTGGGCATCTTAGACTTTTGAGGTAAAGGCTTGTTACCAGTGGCCTTTTTGACTGGAGCTTTAGCCTGTTTGGCTCCAGGTTTAACCTCAATGGGGGTGGTCTCAAAGGGTTCAGTTTCAACAGCTTCAGGTTGATGATAAGAAGTTTCAACCCTGAGAGCTGGAGGCAATGCATGAAGATCTGGTATGAGAGCTGCTATCTCCAGATCTCCAGATTTCCATGCATTCTTCTGGGCATCGATAATTCTAGAAAATGCATCATAGTTCTTACCAGATGCTTTTACCCATGACTTGATAATCTTTTGTTCTTTTTCAAGATCAGAAAATAATTTTTGATTATCAAGTTCCAAAGCCTCAATTTTTAAAACTGACTCCTTGAGAGCCAACTGGACACTTTGTAAATCATTCAGTTGTGGTTTAACATTGTTCAGTTCAATTAAGATAGTGTCAAGATATCTTTCACTATCTGCTCTAACAGTTCCCACAAAAGCTAAATCACCACTTAATGATTCAGCCAGGTCCAGTTAATGACATCTTCTTTTGCCACATGCTGCTGTTGATCTTCCAAGGCCATGAAACACATGTCCCTTTCCTCTTCTTCATCAGATGATGAGTCATCAGAGTACTCCCATTTTCCCTCAGTTTGTGCCATTAAGCACTGATCCTTTTCCTTTTCCATGGACAGGAGGGCAATCTGGGCCTTAAGCTTCTTGTATTTAGCTTTGTAGCTATCATCAGGCCGATTGAAATTAGGGACAGAGGGGCCAGTTTGGTTGTTCAACTGACTAGATCTGCATTCCTTCATAAAGTGACCTTTCTTACCGCATTTATAGCAAGTAAGATTGGTTTTATCCAGAGAGCTGGAGCTGGAAGCATTGTTTGGGCCATTAAATCTTTTAGATTTATGCTTAAACCTGTTAAAGGTTTTAGCAATCATGGCTACCAGATCATCATCGTCAGTTTCCTCACAACCATCACTGATTTCAGTGGTCAGGCCAGAGTTCAAGAAACTGTTTAACATCTCCTTCATTGAGTGTGCCTGGACACTCTCTGCAGACATTAAAGCAGCACAAGGTCGCTCAGGTACACTAGCAACCTTGGAACTCTGGGCATGGTTCATGGCATCCTGCTGAGCCACCAGTCTTGCAGTATTATTATCTTCAGTGAATCTGAAGGCTCCATAGAGCGATGCAAGAGTATGGCTGTGCAAGGTTTTACCTTATCTTAAGACAAGAACCATGTTTTCCCATTTGGAAGGAAGAATATCACAAAACTTCTGAAGAAGAATATCCTTATCCTTCTCTACACCCAAGCCTCTCAGCTGATTAATGAAGCTAGAAAATCTGGTGTATGTACCAGTTAGACTTTCATTGGGCAAGGCAAAGAAGGATTCATACTTCTTGTTCAAGGCAACTTTCCTGGTGACAATAGTGTCATCACCTCCTTCAAACTGAATAACTAATTCATCCCACATTGACTTTGCACTGGGGAACAACACAAGTGTTGGAATTAGATCTTCAGGAACATCCCCAAGGATCATGTTCTTGAGTCTGGTGTCCAGATCAACAAGTCTACGATCCTCATCAGACCAATGGTCTTCGGGCTTTTTTCTTGAACCTCTTCTTCCAGTTGGATCTAGAAGAGGACTTACCCCAAGAGACATGGGTATATATGGTCCATCCTTAAGGATTTTCAACATATACCTCTATATCCCACCAAAATGTAAAAGCATTCTAGCCTTCCATGTACCAAAAGTCGCACTGTTTCCATCGAATTTGGGAACAGGAGTGTTAGAATAATGTACATGGACGTGGTTTGGGGTAGTAGGAGAAGGAGGGTTAGAATTAACATTTTGAAAAGGTTGTGCATTATTATTCAAAGGGATTTCACCTTGACCAGAACCATCTCCACCTTCAGTAGTGTTCATCTAGCAAATCTAGGCAAGTTTATTAGCCTTCTGCTCTGATACCACTTGTAAGTCCCAACTCAATAGATGGCACTACCTGAAGACACCTCTATGTCGATGGTGGAGTTACTTTGCAATATATGCTCTGAACTGGAGACGACCAGTTACAGAGAGTATATACCAAGTTCTAGATAGATTACTTATTAAGTGACAATAAGTAAAGAACAATGCAATAATACAAATAACTTGTAAAGTAAATTGGTGAGACAATATGTAATTTTCAAGTGTAATTTATTTATTAATGTTAAATAAATTACAAGGTTGTTGCGGAACCAAGATAGTACAATAATGTAAATATCCTAACAACCTATGAACTACAATTGATCTACACTCGGAATTTCTCTAAACAATCGAAACACTTAAAGTTGTGAAATGTTCCTTTTTACGATTGGGAGAATATTGCACAAGTTCACCAAGAATATTGCAGGTATGCAAAGTGTGAAGTGTTTTCACTATGTGATTTCACTTGAATATTCTTGTTGTTCAATGACTTGTATTTATAGGCAAAGTTAACATTGGGATGTTAACTTTGGCCGTACAAATGTGGTTGAGAGCATTTAAGGAATATCATTTAATTCCTTAAAAAGCAGTATAAAGTTGCAGGATAAAGCAACTTTATTCAACCAGCTTTATGTACCTTTTATTACTTAAATAATAAGATAAGTCTTATTATCCAGGTAAAAGGACATAAAGCACAAAATTCAATTCCTCGTAATCAGTGTAAAGCTTTGTAAGAGCTTTCCACTGATGGTCTCCAGTTTGTAACTGACTAGAATGTCAACTGGGCTTCGCTGCCATTGTCATTCTCTATCTTCCACTTGTTGTCTTCGGCTTCAACTGGAAGGATTCTTCAACTGGTCAGTTCTCAACTGGAGGAAGTCTTCAGTTGCGTTAACTGTACGATGTAACTGGACTTCAATATATTTCTGGACAAATCATCTAGGTCTCCAGTTTCACTGGACAAATCAACTGGGTCTCCAGGTGCAACTGGAGACTGGCCAGTTTACCAGTAAACTGGTCCTAACATAAATAGAAAATAAACTATTTGCTTGACTAAGGCCCATGCCTCTAAACAAATTATCTATCTTAGCAAGAGGCAATGCCTTAGTAAAAGGATCAGCTAAATTATCATCTGTGTGAACCTTGAGAACCTCGACATGTCCACTACTTATGATCTCACGAATGTAATGGTACTTCCTATCAATGTGTCTCTAGCCTTTATGTGATCTTGGTTCTCTAGCTAGTGTGATTGCTGCCAAATTATCACAATAGATAGGCACTGGTAGAGCTATGCTTGGCATCACACCTAGATCGCTAATGAACTTCTTAATCCACATGACTTCTTGTCCCGCTTCTGCTACCGCTATATACTCTGATTCAGCAGTTGATAATGTAACGACATTCTGCTTGGAGCTTTTCCAATCGACAACTCCTCCGTTTAAAACGAACACATAGCCAGATTGTGACCGAGAATCATCTCTATCACTTTGAAAACTAGCATCCGTGTAACATTTCAAATTCAGCTCTTCTTCTATATCTCCTCCATATATCAAGAATGCCTCTTTAGTCCTTCGTAAGTACTTGAGTATGTTCTTGATAGCATTCCAATGACTTTCACCGGGATTGTGTTGAAATCTACTCGTCATGCTCAAAGCATACGATATGTCCGGGCGTGTACAAAGCATGGCATACATGATGGACCCTACGGCTGAAGCATAAGGTACATCCTTCATCTTATCTATGTCCTCGGGACAAGTAGGACCTTGAGTTTTACTCAAGATCGTCCCGGCTGCCATTGGTACAAGTCCTTTCTTAGAATTCTCCATAGAGAATCTTTTAAGGATCTTATCAATGTACGCACTCTGACTTAATCCAATCAATCTTCTAGATCTATCCCTATGGATTTTAATGCCAAGGATATATGCAACTTCTCCCAAGTCCTTCATCGAAAAGCACTTTCCTAGCCAAGTTTTGACACTTTGCAAAGTAGGAATGTCATTTTCGAATAGTAGTATGTCATCGACATACAAGACAAGGAATGTGTTTATTCTCCCACTTACTCTCATATACACACATGGCTCATCCACATTTTGATAAAACCAAACTCCTTGATCTTTTCATCAAAACGCAAATTCCATGTTCTAGATGCTTGCTTCAATCCATAGATGGATCTCTGAAGCTTACATACTCTATCAGGAAACTCGGCATTGACATAACCCTCGGGTTGTGTCATGTAAACGTCCTCTCTAAGGTGGCCATTTAAGAACGCCGTCTTGACATCCATTTTCCATATCTCATAGTCAGAATGAGCGGCTATGGCAATGAGTATCCTAATAGCTTTAAGACTTGCTACCGGCGAGAAGGTTTCATCATAATCAACCCCGTGGTTTTGTGTGTAACCTTTCGCCACTAGTCTAGTCTTAAAAGTATGTACTTTTCCATCCATGTCAGTTTTCTTCTTGAAAACCCATTTGCTCCCTACACTCTTGCAATCGGGTGGTGGATCAACCAAGGACCAAACCTCGTTATCCTTCATGGATTGCATCTCAGCGTCCATGGCCTCATGCCATTTCTTGGATTCCGATCCCGATATCGCCTTATCGTAGGTAGTAGGCTCATATTGATCTACTTCCTTGCCTTGAGTGATAAGCTATCCATATCTATCGGGATCAAAACGAGTCCTCTCTGAGCGACGAACGCTTTGTGTATCTTGTGACACCTTTGCTTTTGCAAGCTTAGGTTCACTAAGTGGTGTACTAGTTCCAACGGGAGGTGCCTTTTGTGTTTCTTGAATTTCTTCAAGATCCACATTACTCCCACTGATTTCTTGATCCAAAAACTTCTTCTCTAGGAAGACGCCGTTTCGACCTACAAATATTTTGTTGTCGTATGGATCAAAGAAATTGTATCCGGAAGGAGAGTCCTTTGGATACCCAATAAAAATGCACTTGACAGATCTAGGATCGAGTTTGCTCACGGTATCTCTTTTAGTGAAAACCGGGCATCCCCTAATCCTAAAATGGTGAAGATCTGGTTTCTTACCATGCCACAACTCATATGGCGTTTTGTCAATTTTCTTTGTTGGAACCATATTGAGAATACGTGCTGCACTTTCTAGCGCATAGCCCCAAAAGGAAGCATGTAGAGTTGTGCGGTTCATCATAGATCGAACCATGTCTAGCAAGGTTCGATTTCTCCTTTCAGATACTCCATTATGTTGCGGAGTATATGGAGGAGTGAATTGAGATACAATTCCCCGTTCATTTAGATGAACTATGAACTCTTCACTACTAGAAAAAATGTCTTTAATGACACCGATTTGGAGTCATAAAAGTGGTCAGATGACGCGCTTTTTGGTGTCATGGATCGAGACGTCATAAAGCAATATGACACGCTTTAGGCGCGTCATGTCTTTATGATACTCTATTATGACACGCTTTTACGACAAACTTTTATGACACCATTTTATGACCCTTCTTTTGCGTGTCATGGTTCAATTTTTTTTTAAAATATTTTTTGTTGAATTACTAATATCCATACATTAAATAATAGGTAATCTCATAATACAAATAAATACACAAATAGCAAAAGAGCGCATTTCATATATATCAAAACAATGCATTTCATACAATCACAAGTTATTTTAAAATTCTAAAGTTAACCATAAAAGTTAATCACATTCATACAACCGCTTAAATATTAAATTCAAGACCGGAAAATGAAGTTTGCCACATAGTTTGCCCATTCTTCACGAATTTCATCCAAATCAACATCCGTGTATTCTTTTTTACCGTCCCCGATCTGACAAAAACACAATACATTAAAAAAGAGACAAATATATATGATAAAAAACAAGTTAATGCTTGAACACTTGTTTCTGCTTGAACAGTTGTTTTAACTGTTTTAAAAATAGACCCTGCTTAACCTAAACCTTTTTTAACTGGTTACCCAACACAACATCTTAATTAATCACCTCTAACATTTAATATCATACTAGTATAGTAGTAACATTCTATATGCAAAACAGAAGGTTTTTACTTGAAACCACTTTCTTGGTGGAAATTGCTCTTAGGACCACAAGGAGTCTACCATTTCTTCACAATGCTAAAACAATGGTCACATACAGACTTCAAATATTCTATTTAACTCGTATTCCAAGCTCTAAAATATATTCCAAGTCATTTTACTTTATACTTCCTATCTTATATCTTATAAAGTACTAATTTGTAACTTATATATCGAACAGATTGATCCAAGACATCGTTATGGGCACAATCTTCAGTTCTGTTATGGAAAGTGGTTGTTGTCTCAAAGCAAAGATAACATATTTGGAGCAAGCTAATACTGTGGGACCCACACAAAAAACAAGCTATTTGCAATACTCAGCAAGTGTTATCAGTCTGTATTTGGTGCTTACCTTAGAGTTGACCCAATTGAGTTTAGTCCTGTTCTTGAATCCACTTTGTACATCATATAATCCAATTGCCCTACAAAAAAAAGATGATAGCAAGTATTACTTACGGATATAACATGCTTAAAGATAAGATAATTTATTACTTATGCATCAACTATTTGCTTACCATAGAGCTTAAACATGTAATGCATAATCCAAAACTCCCTGAAGGAATCATAATGCAAACTCTATGTTGATAGCCGGTCTCTGCACTAGACTACCATGGTCTGTTCGTCCAGAAACAATGTGTCTGTGTACCATGGTCTGAACTTACAGAATCATTTAGGCATACATGGTTCGCTGCACACCAGTAAAAAGAGCAATTAGTTAAATTTACTTTGTATCAAAGAGCGATTAGTTAAATTTACTTGTATCAAAAGTTAAGACAACGTCATAAAAAATAATTTCCTACGGCCCAATTCTCTTTTCCAGGCCAAAAAAACAGGGATGATCCATTGGGATTCACAGAAGGTAGTAGCCTATCTGCATTCCAACACATCAATAGATATCAGTTTCCACTTTCCACAGAAAAGAGTGAGCCAATTCTGTGTTTGTGAGTGATTCCATAACCAACGCAGTCATGCAGCCAAAAAAGGATAGGGTTTCCAAATCCAAGTTTCCAAGTAAAAAAAACTATCAAACTAATTAATGTTGTAATTGATGAGATTAGAGTCGAGTTTGGCAGTCCTACTTCAAGCAAGAGAAGAGATAGAATCAATGTGATCAAGTCCACCAAGCGGTCCGTGAATAGACTTAATTATAAAGCACCAACTTACTGAGTTAGATTTGTTGATAAATCTCAATCCCAAGGTACTGAGTTAGATTTGTTGATAAATCTCAATCGCCATTTAAAGAGCAAAGCAAGGTTAAAAGGATTAAGAGCAGTGGCGAAGCTTGAGATAACAGAAAGGCTGGTTGAAAGTCGTGGGACCCAAAAATAACATTGAGAAAAATAATCGAGGGGGAAGTCATGGGATCTATAAATAACACTTGGAAAAAAATATCAGACAACTTAAGGATATAACTGCACTACTGAGCGAAAGACCCCTGACTCCCTTAAAAGCTTTGTTGTTGATTAAGAGAACCAATACCAAGACCCTTTAGGGGCACAAATCTATTTCCATGGGACCCAAGCTATTTTTCAATCCACAAGATAGCCACCCCAAAAGAAGTTACAATGAATACTTACAAGAAAATCAATGACTTTCTTAGGAGCTTTGAAGGTTGAGAAGTAGTAGATACCAAGACTATCAAGAACCGACTTGATAAGAGTGACTCTACCCCCATAAGAGAGCTGGGAAGCTTTCAAAGAAGAGAGTTTTTCCTAAACTTAATAATGTGTTTTCAACTAGAATATTTATTCAGACAGATCTCTAGTATATATATTCTGTTTCTTTCCTTGCTATATTGATTATTGAACAAGTACAAATATTACTGAACAATGTACACCAGTGATAGATGACAAATGATAATACCAACAATGCACCTAAGAAATTAAAAGACACTAGTAACTAATATCAAACAAAACTGTAAATGCTGTGATTTAGCTATAATGAACCTTGAATGCTCATATATATGTGAAAATTTTGAAAATATACATCTCAACATACCTTTCTGGTGACGCAAATCATCTTACATGTCACCTCACGAACCTGCAACAAGACCCTCATGGGCAACACTAGTCACTCGAAGGACAGCTTGAGCACTTAGCTTTGACAGATTTGACTCACAAAACTGTTCCCAAGAGTACATCTGTGGTTCCTCAGACGGCACATCTGGTTGTGGAGCCCTAACAGGAGATTTATTATATGCGGTCTGCAGCTCCAACAGGAGTGCACAAGCAGCTTCTCGGGATTCAGGTAGCTGGTCACTAAGCTGGGATGCAGCTATTTGGATCAGTTTGTCCATCCCATATGTTTTCATTTCCTCCGTACCCTTTTCAAGTTTACACAAGAAAAGATGATGTTATTATTGGGAACATCAAGGTAGCACAACACAAAGTGCTTTTTGTTTCTTCTTTTTGTAACGAGATTAAAACATAAGGCAAAATCTCACCAGTCGTGGCACACTGCGAGAAAAGCACATTGACGCTTTTGCCCTGATCCGAGGGTTGCGGTTTTTAAGATGGGGTAGTAATTTAGGTAACAATAAAAGGGCTGAAACCCAAGTTGTCAAAGCCACTAGTGCCTTCTCAGCAGCCTCGCATACAAACCGTTTGTCTTGCGAGGACTTGAGAAGAAGTTGTACAAGCTGAAGCCAAAACCAACAGAATCAAGATTCAAACTCAAAATACCTAAACAAAGAACAATGTTGCCAGTCCAGAAAGAAAGCAAAAATAAAATACCAGAGGGTCCAGTAAATAAATAACTTGGTCACCAAATGCTTTGAAAATGTCTGCAGAAGTTGTAGATGCAGATTTGTGTGACAGTAGCAACGTAGATTTGATTAACGTTTTTGTTATTAGGAATATCTGTGTAATCGTTTAAATAATAAGTCATTAGGACTTACGTTTGTATTTAATGATTATGTTTGAACTTCAATATAAGATCATGTTATGTTTGTGTGTTATATAATTATTTTTCAGGTACAAGAATGTAGAGCCAAGGTTTATAAGTGTCATAGAATACTTAAACGATGGCTGAACGTTATGTACTAAGCAAAATAAGCATCCAAGATACGCACTTCATGCTGATGTCATCAGTACGTTGTGGTGTCCTCGTGCTGACGTCAGCACGAAGGCAAGCCGTATGATGGATCTGGGCTTAATCACTTCGTGTGAAGCCCAAGCCCACACGAACACAAACCCTAGTAGTATAAATACATGTAATTTTAAGCGATTCACAACAAATTAAGAACTTAGAAGTTGAATTGTTGCTCGTGTGACCTCCAACACGAACTAGCACTTCGTGTGTGACCTTAGGTTGGTTAATTGTTGATTAATCGACGAAAGGCAGTAGCAATCTAGTTATCTCAAGAGGATTCCGCACTCTTGACATAACGAATCACGTCTTATTTACGATCCATTCAATGGTAGGGACTTACAAGTGGTATCAGAGCCCTAAGGTTGATTACCAGAAGGTGTAAGATCGTTTGATTTGCTATTGATTGAAAAATCAATTCGAATTTCAAGTTTTTTATTGAATTCGTTATCGTCTTTGCGCGACCTCGTGCTTACGTCAGCACGAGGTGATCTTCGTGCTCAGATACGTGACAAGTGTCCTTTGTGTGGATTACTTCGTGTCACATGCTTCTCGTGTGACTTCGTGCCACGTATACACGAACTCAGCTTCTTCGTGCGACTTACTCAGTGCCTTCGTGTGTTTTACTTTGTGCCACATCAGCACGAACACGTGTGCTACAGTAACTCATTTTTGTTTTACGATTCAAAATGACTACTGTACCTGCTGCCGGAAACTCTCCTAATGCCACACTTATCAATCAACTTATCATGCACGATCATGAGGTTGGTCGTGGAAACACACCTCTAAAGCTTTTCCGTATGGAGAATTATTGGATGTGGAAAAGACGATTTGAAGATTATGTTCGTCTGAATGATATTGATATGTGGGTGGTGATAACTCAAGGTTTTGATTGGCCGACTTATGAGAAAAATGGCGTAATTGGTAGATATACTTATACTGATATGCCAGACGATGAAAAGAAGAAATACGTGGTGGAAGGAAAGGCTCTTTCAACTCTTACTATGGCCTTACCACAAGAAAGTGTACATTTGTTCAAAAAGTACACTACTTCAAAGGATTTGTGGGACGCTCTAGGAAAGTACTGTGAGGGAGATGCTACTTTGAAGAGAAATCGTATTAAACTTCTTAAACGTCAATATGAGGCCTTTAATGGACTGAAAGGAGAATCTCTTGATGAGATAATTGCTCGATTCAGTCATCTGACAACTGAGTTATCGTATTTTGAGGTTGTCTATCCTCAGACTGAGTTAGTAGATAAGTTTTTGGACTCACTACCAAAAATATGGACTGAATATGTTCATCACCTTCAAGATGACAAGGAATACAGTTCATGGGATTTTGAAACAGTAGTCTCCAAACTTAAGAATAGAGAAATGAAGAGAAGAATCAAGGATACTCATGCGGATTTTACTCAAGATCCATCTTTATATCATGCTTCTTTAGTTCATTTGGCAAGTACTAGCTCGGGAACCAATGCATTTCTAAGTGGTGTTGAAGCTACACCAATAGTTGATGCAGATGGAATTGCAGGTTATGTTGCTTATGACAATTCCACAACTAATGTTAAGAGCAACACTCAGTCATATCATTCCATGCCAATGAGTATGAGCTCAGCAGAGGGAAGAATGAATCTCTACTCAACCTTCTGTTCGGCTCATGAAGCTTATATTGGTGGAAAGGTTACTGATCCTGCATTGATTGATGATGATTACAATCAGATAGATCCTGATGATTTAGAAGAAATAGATCTACAATGGCAGCTTGCAATGTTAACTATTAAAGTCAGAAGGTTTTCTCAGAGAACTGGAAGATTTTTGGGTAATGGCACAAAAGGCTTTGACAAGTCCAAGGTGAAATGTTATAATTGCGATGGATTTGGTCACTTTGCAAGAGAGTTTCAACGTCCAAAGAGGACTGATAATACCGTTGCTGGTAGACAAAACTACAATCAAGGCGGTATTACTCCACCCAATTACCAGAAAACTCAAGCAATGATTACTTTTCCTACTACTCCTCAATAGCAAGGTTCGTCTCAGCTTCTGGAGTCCAAGGCTGTTGTTGTTCAAAATCCAGATGGTACTTATCAGTGGGATACACAATCTGAAGATACTTCAAATCATGCATTTTTAGTTGAGATTTATGATGACTATGCGCATGTTGCAAATGAAGTTGCTGAAACAATTGATTATGCTGTATACACTAGTGAAGAAAGAGCATCTGAGATAGTTAAGCAGAATATGAAGAAGGTTGCTGAGATAGTGAGATCTGAGAGTGAACCTATGACAGCTGTTAAAGCTACTGAAGGAAATACTGAGTCATCTAAGCCAGTTGATGACGTTGTCGAGAAGAGCATTGAAGATTAGATGAAAGAATTTGTGATACCTGAAGGTATGACAACTGAAGATTTTGTTGCATACATGGCAGACTGCAAGGCTGCAGATCAGAAGGGAGAACCAAGGAAGCCTATCAGTCTTTGGTATGTTGACAATGGATGCTCTCGGCACATGACAGGGGACAAGAAATTATTGTCCAACTATGTAGATATTAATGGTTCTTATGTTAGTTTCGCTGGTCCCAAGGGCGGCAATATCTCAGGCCAAGGTGATGTTGTCAATGGGAAATTACATTGGAGAAAGTCAATTATGTGGAACAACTATCTCATAATCTCATGAGTGTTTCTCAGATTTGTGACAGAGGGAATCATGTCCATTTTACTGAGAAGGAAGCACTTATTTTGAAACCGGGATATGTTATTCCTGAAGACTGGATCCTACTGAAAGCTCCTAGGAAGAAAAACATCTATGGCCTTATGTTAGGTGTTGATGATTCGAAGGAGACAATTTGCTTATTAACAAAAGCAAATGAATCTGAATCTTTGTTATGGCATAGAAGAATGGGACATATTCATTTCCGAAAGATGAATGATATTGTCAAACATGGTTTGGTTGAAGGTGTTCCATTGAAAAGGTTTGAGATGGAAGATAAATGTGTACCTTGTCTGAA
>CM067175.1:85974233-85987995 GCA_034093135.1 Erigeron breviscapus | reverse complement strand
TTGGTATCAGAGCAGAAGGCTAAACATTGCCTAGATCTGCTTCTTTGATGGCCACCCCAGAAAATACACAAGCAAGTTTTAATTTTGGTCCGGATCCTAATGTTAATGTTAATGATCAAAATAATGAACCACCTATTGTTAATAACACTAATCCACCACCTCCTCTCCTACTCCTGCTTCTCCACACGTGCATGTGCACTATTCAAATAATCCTGTTCCTAAATTCAGTGGGAATAGCGATGAATTTGGTACGTGGAAGGCTAGGATGATATTGCATATCACTGGTATTGAGAGGAACATGATGAAAATTTTAAACGAAGGACCTTATGTGCCCACATCACCTCTCAATGCTCTTCTTGATCCTACTGGTTCTAGAAGAGGTCGGGAAAAGAGGGAGGAACATTGGTCAGAAGAGGAGGGGAGATTGGTAAATCTAGATACCCTTCTCAAAAACATGATCCTCGGGGCTGTTCCAGAAACCCTAATTCCCACACTAGTTCTTTTTCCTAGTGCTAAAACCATGTGGGATGAACTTTTAAACCAGCATGAAGGAGGAGATGACACCATTGTCACCAGAAAGGTCTCCTTAAACAAGAGGTATGAGTCATTTTTTGCTCAACCTAATGAGTCTCTCACTGGTACTTACACCAGATTTATGAGTATCATAAACCAGTTGAGAGGTCTCGGGTTGAAAAAGACAAGGATATACTTCTGGAGAAATTTTGTGATATTCTGCCCACCAAATTGTCTCACATGATCCTGGTCTTACGATAAGGTAAAACTCTGCACACACATACTCTTTCAACTTTATATGGAGCCTTCAGGTACACTGAAGAAAATCAGGCTCAAAGAGTTGTGGCAGAACAAGATGCTTATAACCATGCCTCCAAAGTCCTATTGTGGTTAGTCATACTGAACCACAAAGTACAGCACTGATATCTTCTGAGAATGTATTTTCTATGAAGAAGATGGTGTCTGAACTCATGGATTTTGGAGAATCCAGTCAAATCTCTCCAGACTGTTGTGATGAAACTGATGATGATGACCTTGTTGCAATGATTGCTAAAACGTTTAACCGTTTCAAAGCAAGAGCAAATAGGCCATCTGGAAAATTTGCATCCAGTTCTTCAACTGATAAGACCAATCTGACATGCTTTAAGTGTGGCAGAAAAGGTCATTTCATGAAAGATTGCAAGTCCAGCCAGTTTGTATCCAAGCCTGGTCCATTTTCTTCAAATAATAAGCCTGATGATAGCTATAAATCTAAATACAAAAAGCTTAAGGCTCAAATTGCTCTCATGGCACAAAATATGGAAAATAATAATAAGTGCATGATTGCAACAACTGAAGAGAAATGGGTTCCTTCTGATGATTCATCTGCTGATGAAGAAGAAGAAAGAGATTGCTGTTACATGGCTCTGGCAGACGAAGAGCACCTGGTGAAGGAAGATGTCACATCTGGACGATGGGTGGACATTGTTATCAAAAAGGTTAGTGATTATGATACTGCAACTGACCTAGAATTAAAACTGGACATCGCTGAAGCTCTTAATTCTGATTTAATATTTGTTGAAACTGTTAGATCTGACTGTGTAAATGGTCTAGAAACAGATTTTCTAAAATAACTGTTTTAAAATCAAAATTAGAAGAACTTCAAGACATTTAACTGGCATTTCAAGCCCAGGTTCTGGTAACTGAACAATTGATTCAAGAAAAACAAGATCTTGAAGTCATTTTAGAGATAGAAAAACTGGTGATTAAATCATGGCTTGAAACCATAAAGCCATATGATGCTGGAGTAAATCAATTTCCGACACGAAAACGTGCATATTTAGATGGAAATACTCATGTAGCATCATTAATACCAGTACTTGATCGTTTACCAGAGGGGTTCAGGCCCACCACTGTTTATGATGAGCCTGTAACTCCCAAGGCCAATATTTTCCCAGTTCAATCCCCAGAGGTTAAGACTGGAGCATTCCAGATGACTGCTCCAGTTCAAAAGGTCAATCTGAAGAAACCTTTGCCTCAGACCAATCCCCTACCTAAGCCTAGAACTGGAAAGGCTAAGGTATCATCTGATGAAAATGTTTTGTCAAGGTTAGAGAGCCAGATTAAACTACTGACTCGTCAATTTCAAAGTTTTAATGCAAGATTAAACTTTATTGAGGGTACTTCAATTGGCCCTAGACAAAATACAAAACCTTTTGCAAAGAAAGATAAATCTATTTCTCCAGTTGAGAAAAAGAAAAAGGTTTCAAAACTATCAACCCCAGTGGTCTTTTCAACTAAGACCGCTGTTGAAGAAAGTGAACTAAACCAGATTGCCCCAGGGACCTATAAGGGAGGGTCCAGTGAACCCATCAGTCGATGAGTTCCCAAATCTAACTGATAATATCTGGTGGATGTGCAGGGCGATCGTAAGAAATATATCTGGTATCTTGACAGTGCAGCTGGCAGGACGATGACCGGATGTAAGACCCTGCTGGAGGAGTTCACCATTTCTGATGGACCCTCCATTACTTTTGGAAATGATGGTTGTGGAAAGACTGAGGGATACGGTGTTCTGAACAATGGACAAGTCAAGTTCAGACGTGTTGCATTTGTGAATGGTTTGAAATATAACCTGATCAGTGTAAGCCAACTGTGTGATGATGGCTATCAAGTTCTATTCAATATTGCTCAGGGTATCGTATTCAACAAGGACTGAAAGGTAGTGTTGATTGCTCCCAGAAAAGGGAATGTGTACGTGATGGATATGGAAAGCTCTCCTTCTGAGCAGTGTTTCTATACTCAAGCTGATGAAGACACAAACTGGTTATGGCATAAAAGGTTATCCCATTTAAATTTCAAGAATATTAATAAGTTGTCCAGAAAACAACTTGCAGATGGGATACCTTCAGTTTCTTCAAAAAGGAAAGGCCATGTCCAGGATGTGAGATGGGAAAGCAAAAACGTACCAGTTTCAAGAACAGACAGAATTTCAGCATATCTGAACCTCTTCATATGCTTCATATGGACCTCTTTGGTCCAGTGAATGTTCAGACTCGTGCTGGTAAAAGATACACCCTGGTTATAGTAGATGAATTTTCCAGATATTGTTGGGTTATCTTTCTCAGGTCTAAAAG
The DNA here is from genome assembly GCA_034093135.1 of Erigeron breviscapus. Lineage (NCBI taxonomy): Eukaryota > Viridiplantae > Streptophyta > Magnoliopsida > Asterales > Asteraceae > Erigeron > Erigeron breviscapus. The sequence goes on along the minus strand of CM067175.1, from coordinate 85,984,867 downwards.
TGAAGCTGCTGCTGAAATCATCAGTCTTATCAAGCAAATTGAGCTCAAGTACAGTCGAAAGGGTGTGTCAGTTAAGAAGTGACAATGGAACAGAATTCCAGAATGCAACTCTGGAGTCATTCGGTACTGACACTGGCATCTCCCAGAATTTCTCATCAGCCCGCTCTCCAGAACAGAATGGAGTGGTGGAAAGGAAGAATCGAACGCTGATAGAAGCTGCCAGGAGTATGCTTGCTGAATCTGGTTTGTCTACCAGTTTCTGGGCTGAAGCAATTGCTACTGCTTGCCACACCCAGAACCGGTCAGTGTATGTGAAACGACATAAAAAGACAGCCTACGAAGTCTTAAGAAATAGAAAACCAAATATTGGTTATTTTCACGTTTTTGGATGTCCAGTTTACATTCTGAACGACTCCAGTCAGTTAGGAAAATTTGATGCCAAAGCTGATGAAGGGTATTTCTTAGGCTATTCAGCCATTCGCAAGGCCTTCAGAGTCTACAACAAGAGACTGGAGAAGGTCCATGAGTCAATTCATGTCACATTTAATGAATCAAATGCTGCAATCAACAAGAAGCCAGCCCTTGACACTCCCCCAGTAACTCCAATTATCTTCTGTGAATCTGATCCTATCAACTACAATAAAGAAGATTCAGAAGACACAGTTTCCAGTCATCCTAATCTGGAACCTGTTCAGAAAAAGAAACGCTCCAGTGGTACTCTATTCTATCCTTCCATTATTTTCAAACTACCCTCTGAAATTAATATTGGATCAGATGTTCGTACTACTCCCCCAGTATCAGTATCAGTTGAAAATATACCAGAAATGTCTTCATATGAAGAATTCTATACTGAACCAGTACTTCAAGAAATACCTTCAAATGAGGAATTTCATGATGCAAATCGTGATTTAAATGAATCAGATGAAGATGCTGAAGTAGTCTGGGAAGATCCTCCTCCTGAAGCAACACCAGAGGAGACTCAACTGAATTCTTGCACTGATATTGTTGTCAGTAACAATCCTGGTCAGTACTCCAGATGGACAAAAGCTCATCCTATTGATCAGATCATAGGTGACTCCAGTAGAGGAGTTCAGACCAGAAGAGCCTCCAGTGATCAATGCTTATATGTCAGTTTCTTATCACTGAATGAACCAAAGAAGATTGACGAGGCTATGGAAGATCCAAGCTGGGTGACTGCTATGCAAGAAGAGCTTCACCAGTTTGAAAGGAACAAGGTCTGGTATCTGGTTCCTTTCCCAGTTGGAAAGAAAGAACCAATTGGAACAAGATGGGTTTTCAGGAACAAGGTAGATGAAGATGGCCACGTAATCAGAAACAAGGCCAGACTGGTAGCACAAGGCTACTGCCAGTCAGATGTTGATTTTGATGAATCATTTGCTCTAGTGGCTAGACTTGATGCGATCAGAATATTTTTAGCATTCGCTGCTTATCATCAGTTCAAGGTCTACCAGATGGATGTAAAGAGTGCTTTCTTGAATGGAAAGCTTGAAGAAGAAGTTTGTGTCAGACAACCACCAGGTTTCGTTGATGAAAAGCATCCACATTGGGTATATCGTCTGGACAAAGCGCTTTATGGCCTCAGACAAGCCCCACGTGCCTGGTATGACACTCTGACTAAACATTTATTGAAAAATGGTTTCAAAAGAGGTGCAATTGACAATACCTTATTTTCTCTTCATGAAAAAGGTAATCTGTTAATGGTACAAATTTATGTTGATGATATCATTTTTGGGTCTACTGATGAAAATATGTGCAAGAAATTTTCAAAAATAATGTCAACTGAATATGAAATGAGTTTGATGGGTGAATTAACATTTTTTCTAGGACTCCAGATTAAACAGACCAGAGATGGTATTTTTATTAATCAAGAAAAATATGTTAGATATCTTTTAAAGAAATTTGATATGAACTCTTCACCATCTAAACCAACTCCAATTTCTGCACCACTGACACTGGACTCTGATCCAGATGGTAAACCAGTGAACACCACTGTCTACAGAGGCATGGTTGGTTCACTGATGTATTTAACTGCCAGTAGACCAGATATTATGTTTTAACATGTTTATGTGCCAGATATCAGTCTAATCCAAAGGAATCTCATATGCTTGCTGTAAAGCGCATACTGAAGTACCTTAAGGGTGTCCTCAGTTTGGGTCTTTGGTATCCCAAAGGCTCAGGCATGGATCTAATGGGTTATTCAGATTCAGATCATGCAGGTTGTAAGATAGACAGAAAATCCACTACTGGTGGATGTCATTTACTTGGTGGCAAACTGGTCAGCTGGACCAGTAAGAAGCAAACTTCAGTTTCATTGTCCACTGCTGAAGCTGAATACGTATCTGCAGCCAGTTGCTGTGCTCAGATACTCTGGATGAAGAACCAGTTGCTTGATTATGGTATTAAGTATTCAAAGACCCCAATCTTTTATGATAATACAAGTGCCATTGCTATCTCGAACAATCCAGTCATGCACTCCAAGACGAAGCACATTGATCTCAGGTATCACTTCATTCGTGATCATATTATGAAAAACAACATTGAACTCCATTTTATTCCCACGGACAAACAACTCGCTGACATTTTTACTAAACCTCTGGATGTCAAAACTTTTGAATATCTTGTTGGTGAGTTGGAATGTTAAACCCTTAAATCTGGAACCTTGGTATTGAACGCCATTGTGTACTATCAGGGATCCTTGATTTAAAGATTTATAAATCTATGACTGTTTAGATATCGAACGCCATTGTGTACTATCTTTGCATTAATAGATTTCTGGATCAACATTCCAGGGGGAAGACTTGAAAGATATTTTTGTTCTTAAAAATGTTTTATTTTTCAGGGGGAATTTATTAATTTATTTTCTCACTGGACAAATTCTTCAGAAAATATTACTGGTACTTTGTAAATGTGTCCCTCTCACTGGTTAGATAGGTTAAAGTGCATGTTTGAGGTGACTTTTTGTCTCCTTGTAAATGTGTCCCTCTCATTTGTCTGTATTAGTTGACGTGCATGTTTGAGGTTACCAGTCTCTTTCAAATGGTTTTCACTGGTACTTTACTGGAGTGTCCCTCCAGTGTACCATCAGTGCATGCTTCACTGGACTAATCCACCAGTGATACTAGAGTGTCCAGTCAACCTCCAGATGCACTAAAATGAGTCATAATATTTTTTAAAATACTTGGTCATTGTGCGTGCCACGTGTGTAAAATCTTTTGAAAAGATATTTATCTTGATATTTATCTTATTATCCTACGTGGCATGTAAATTTTTCAAAGAAATGATGGTAATTTACTCTCGGAAGACAAAAAGTGCAACTTGTGACTGTTTGTGGGCTGTAAACCGTCACACATTTATGTGTGATGTGATGTAATTAATGCGGATCTCAGAACCCGATCAAAAATTATATTTGATAATTTAAAATTAACCGTTTGAGTTCCACATTCTCTCTCCTATATATACCCACTTTCAATTTCATTTGCATTTACTTCGAACATATTTACTCCCAAATCCTTCAAAATTCCTTCATTTATTTCTTCATTCTTCATTAACTCCCATTCAATTTCCAATCATAATCATCTCTCATATTTACTCCATTTCCATTCATTTCTTCATCAAATCTTCATCATAAACCCTAAATATTCAATTTCATCTTCATCTATTCATCATATTCAAATGGCACCAAGACAATCTAACTCTCCTAAAAATCTGCTCGCCGCCGAATATGCTCCGGTTGCTAATATTGAAAAGGCACCTCATATTACTCTTGAAGCTAAGGCCATAAGGATAAATATGAATAACTGGATGGCCAGACTTTCACTTTCCAGTGTTCATAATGCCCAATCCGTTATTGGGAGATTAAATACATTTTTTCTCTCATGTCCTCTATATGGTGCATTGACCCTAAATCCAGGGAGGATGTACCACGATTATCTATGTGAATTCTGGTACTCTGCAATTTATAATGATGAAACTTCATCAATTTCTTATACTCTCAAGGGAGGTACCAGATCCTTGAGTTTCTCTGTTAGTTTACTCAGGTCTGTTCTACAATTGAATTATTTTGAACAGAATGAGATGCCCATCGAACTTCCCTCTGGTATAAATTTCAGGGAAGTATGCAGATTGATGGGGCACACAGAAATTATGGATGAGCATGGACAACTATCCAGGAAGGGAACAGTCTACATGAGCAGACTGACAGACTCATGGAGATTCTTCTTCACGCATATTGTTGAATGTTTGGGAGGCAGTTCTGGAGGGTTGGACCAGATAAATCAGACTCATCTCCAGATTGCCTACTGCCTCTGGTTTGGACTAAGAGTGGATTTTGCTCAGATCATGTTTGATGATCTGGTAGAGCGCCATAAAGTGGAGGGTAGAAAAGCTTTTGTTCCATATATCCGTTTTCTTTCACTGTTGTTTAAAAGCGCTCTAAAAGACCAGTACGATTATGAAACTACTCACTTTTCTGTGAGTGAGTATATGAGGGATCTGACCAACCTAAGATCTCCACTGAATGAGGTAGATATTCCTCAGACCATGCTCTCTTTTCAAAGGGAAGAAGTAGAAGTGGCTCCAGGTAGAGGTCAAGTTGGTGAAGGACCCTCTGGTGACCAAGATGTTCAAATCATAGAAGTTGTACAACCCATAAGACAAGTGGCTCCTGAAGGTCAACAACCAAATGTTGAACCTTCCAGACGACCAAGATCAAATAGGCGTCTAATGAGAGATGGAGTTCAGGTGAATCCAGAAAGACATCCTAGTGATGTCATGAATTTAGATGGGTCTCCGATTTTTGAGCAGGAAAATATTATACAAGATGCTGAACAGATTGCGCAGGTGACTGATGAACAGATAGAAGCTGTACAGATTGTTGAGCAAGAAGAGAATGTACAGATGGTTGAGCAGGTAGAACAAGTTGTTCAGGCTGATGAACAGGTGACTGATGAGCAAGAAGCTCAGATTGATTTGAATGTTGAAGCTGGTGAACAGACTATTGATCAGACTGTTGGTCAAACCTTTTGGGATGAAGCTGATTCACATGTCAGAAGGTCATAACTTTGACACTGACATGAGTTTTCTTGGAGATGATGTAGTAGAGATAGAGCGTCTACCAAAATTGCCACCACCTCCACCAGAAACAAATTTGCCACCACTAGAATCAGAAATGCCACCACCTCCACCAGAATCCAATATGCCACCACCACCACCACCTTCAATTCCACAAACCACTCCACACTTCACTCCACCAACAATTCAAATTTCACAATCTCAACCCCCACCACTTGAAACTCCAGTTGACTTATCTGAACCACGTGTGCTGGACTCTACTGTAGTAACTGCTGAAACTACTTCTGAAGAGGTCTGGACACAAGTACCTTTCATGACTAGAATGACTTCCAATCTTGATCCTCCCAGTGGTCCCTCCTCTTCGTCTTCAGCCGAGGTCCAAGGCCTTTTAAGTAAGGTGGCGGACCTGGAGAGATCACTGCAATCTTCATCCCAGGTTATTTCTGACTTCAAGTCTTTATTATCAAATAATCTAGCTTCAGAAATGAATGTGTTTGCTGGGAATGAGAAGCTTGTCTTTGAGAAGCTGGATGAACTGGTACTGGCCACAAATAACAATTCTGAAAATATAAAAGTGGCAGTCCAGGGATTAGAAGAAAGGCTAGTCAGTTCTGTTCAGACTGCAGTGGAAAGTAAAATTGTACAACCACTGGCAGGTCTGACAGATGAGGTTAAGAAAATGGTTACCAGGGTGAGTTCATTGGAGAGTAGGCCATCACTTGATCAGAATGCAGTTGTTAGCACCATCAGTGATGAGGTTGCTAAAAAGTTCAGACACAGTATGCTGAAAGAAATCACTGAAGAGATTTCTGGGTCTGTTCTTCGAACAATTCAAGATGGACTGTTGCCAGAAGTTGTGAGAATGGTTAACACTGAGCTGCCAAAGCACTTGCCTCAAGAAGTTGAATTTGTTAAAAAGGAAGTGCAGGCACTTAGAAAAATTATGAATGATACAACTCCAGTGGCTGGAAGAACGTTTGGTGAACTGGACAGACATATGCTTGAACAATTATGGAATGATCTCAAGTCAAGAACTGGTGATCACTCCAAGGGGGAAAAGTCGTCTGGTGTTCAAGAAGGTTTGACAAAGAAAAAGAAAGAAGTTGTTGTAAGTGCTTATTGAAAGGGCCTTTGCTACTGAAAGCATTGTGCAACAAAAACAAGTGACTGGTACTGATACCAGTGCAAAATTAGCACAAAGAACACTTGGCACTGAAGCCGTTATGCAGGTTGAAGAGGCTGCTGGTACTGATGCCAGTGAGCCCTAGTTTGAATCTTTCCCAGATATTCCAACAACGCTGAAATCTGTCAAATGAAAAGAACAAATGGTATCTGGAGGAGAAGAGCAAACTGTTGAAGGTTCATCAGAGTTTCCAACTGCTGATGATGACACCTCAAAAAGACTGGAACAAGAATGCATCATGATCGAAATATTCAAGAAAAATCAAAGAGATGAATTGTTGGCACACCAAAGGGAGATGGAAATTATGGGAACTCTGGATTCATATAATGCTAGTAGATTGGCCATAAATATTGATGTTTACAAGAAGATGAAGGATGACCCCAGAGTTCATCAATGTCTGAATGCATTGGATGATGTTCACATTCGGTCCAGGTACTCTGAAGAAGAACAATTGTATGATGCTGTAACTTATGGTGTCAGTGTACCTGAACTGATCAGACAGAGAAAGGAGGAACTGGTGAACCTCCAGAGGAAAATAAGGAAGAATGCTGGTGCTCTGGAGATAGAGTACAGGAAGAAGATAAAGGGTCTGCCAAAACTTACTGCCAAACAGATCAAAGCAATAAAAGATGCAGATATAAGCACGTTCATTCCTCTGGATACTTCTCTCAAAATTAATCGTGAACAACTCCAGTCTGCCATGGAACAACAGAGAGTATCAAAGGAAACTGAACATATGGTCCAGATGGCTAAGCAGAAAGCCAAGTATGATGAAATGTTGAAATTCAGGGCTGATACCAGAAGGATCATAAGTGCTGAAATCAAACTCGCTGAAAATCATCAAGGCATGACCAGATTTAATATAAAGTTGACCAAAGAGGGTAACTTTACAGATGAAAGGAAAAATGCATCAGTCCAAGCTTTTGGATGGACTGAACTGAAGGAGATAGGATTAACTTTCAAAGGTAAAACTGATTTGTCTCCTGATGTAAAGGCATTTATGAAGAGGATTGAAAAGGTTTGGATAAGAATTCAACAGATGGAAGTTGTTCTAGGTATGAGACCACCAGTGTCTGTTCCATCCTCTCCATCACCAAAGAGAAAGGCTTCTGAAGATGCTCCAGGACAGACATCGAAGAGAAGGGCCTAACTCTTATATCATTTACTTGTTGTTTGTATTTAATTTCTCAAAATTGTAACTTATTTTATGTTGATGGCTGTAAATATAGTTGCATATTTTGATTCATAAAGTAAATGATCAGATTTAGTCTAAGTTAGTATTAAAAGATGAAACTGAAAACACTGATGATCTATAAAGTGTTTTCCAGTAACTTAAATTTTAGACTAAGTCAAAACTTGTGTTTTTCAAGCATACAAAGTTGTATAGATATAAGCTTGAAAACACTTGCATTATTTCTAAACAAATAGGGGGAATTTGTTAGGTCCAAATTTACTGGACTCGCTCCAGACTCGACTACTGGAGTCTTACTGAAGATCTGTCCAGAAATGGTATATTACTGGACCTACTCCAGACTTGGAATCTGAAGTCCCTCTAAGGATTTGTTCAGAAATAATGAAGAAGACCAGTGAGCAAATACTTGTATAGGAAATCTGGAGTATTCCAGATTAGCTCACTGGACTTCACCCCAGTCCAGATTTACTCTACTAAAGACATTCTCACTGAAGTCAAAGACTGAAGTCAGAATAAAGAAAACTGACAAATTGCGGAGTCCACTGGAAGTCTTACCAGATCTGTACACTGGAGGATTTTCAGTGTTCTAGACCTTACAAGTCTGAACACTGATATCGAGGAATTGACTTTTGCCTTTACACACTTTCCAAAGAACATTCCACTTGTTCTTTACCAAAGTTTATACGTGTGTAAAGGTGGTTGGTTAAAAGAATAAAGTCATATTGATGTGACTTTATCCTTGTACCTTAACCAATGCATTTAATGATCTTGTCGGTTCATTAAATGCATGCAACCATATTTGTACGGCACAATTTCACTGGTGAAATTGTTTGCCTATAATACAAAGTCATTTCTTTGAGAAAATTACTTTTTAGCATACATTTAGCATTAAAGTGAATTTGTCTAAATACTCTCGATCTTAAACAGGGATACTTCACAACTTTAAGTATCTCGATCTAAAAGAGTTATTTGACAAATATAGATCATTTGTAATTTATAGGTTGTTAGGATACATACTTATTTGTATTATCTTGATTCCGCACAACCTTGTATTTTATTTAACATCATAAATAAAATACACCTTGAAAAATACATTATGTTCCACTTTACTTGTTTATTGCTTTAAGTCGTGTATTACTTTATTTATATACTTGCATTTATATTTAAGTAATACTAGTCCATTCTAGTGATTATTAGACTTGTTGTATTTTACACTTCTGGGTTTAACCATATCTTATTTGGGACTTCACAACGGCCATGGAGTATGATTAGTCCATAAATCAGTCACAAACACCTGAAAACACAAACCTTTGAAGCATAAACACGAATTCAATCAAATTTCCTCCCGATTTACAATACCAATCCAAACCAAATAATTCATAAAAAAACCAACCTCATATTCATCACCAAATTTCTCATTAAACGCCCACTTAATCGCTTCAGCAGAAGCACGGTGACCACCACCTGTATCACTCATCAAAATTTATTAAACTTATATAATAGGTAAATATAATAGCAAGGATAATAATGTATCAAACTTATATAAAAATGTATCAAATTATTATGCTTTTAACTGAAGCAATTTAGGGGATTTTTATGCATTTGAATATGTTGTTGGTGAGTCTGCTCTTAACCCATTTGATCTGTGACGGACAAACTACTATTAAATCAACCTATTGAAAAGTAACTGAAGTTGTAAACCATCCGGCACGGGGTTAGTTGCATAAGTGGTTTTGGGTTAGGAAAAAAAGGTAATCTTAAAGGTTTGGATCGAACCAGTCAACGTGCAGACAATACGCAAAAGACAATGCCCAGACTCCGGACGGACTCAGCAAGACAACAACTAGCTAAAAAGAGTGTTCGCCCATATTCAGCGAAGTCCTCCCCATCGAGACTAACTGAGCTATGCGGGCCTATAGGGCTTACGCCAAAGTTCCAAACGACTAATATAAACACAAAGTCTTGTGCACATAAGCATCAAAACGCAAGATTCTTCATCAAAAAGTCACACTCATTTAGAAATTTCATCAAACAGTTAGAGGACACATAATTTAAACATCTAACCAAGCTAAAAAATAAACATCTAAATTACCTTGTTCCTCATGTCATAGACATAGGCTTCAGCAACATTCTTTTTGTCCTTGGTTTCTTCCATAACTCGGCCTTTCAAGGCCATTTCAAGCAAAAAAAAATGTATCAGATTAGAGAACTGAAGTGGAAGGAAGAAGATGATGATAAACAGTTTACATTAAACATAAAATGCTTTAATATTACATCTTGTGCCACAATGACAATACAAACTAGCAATTACACATTTACACTAAATTAGTGCATCCAATCTTAAAATGCTACACACAATTAATATTAATAATTTGCATATAATTTGTGTATAATTTGAATTAATCAAATTATAAAAAATTAAAAACTATTAAATTAAGAAATCATCAAAATTATCAAATTAGGTTAAACTTACAAATGATTGACTGATTAGTGATGATGGAGTAATGAAGACGAAGGTTCGCAGATTCCTTTTATCGGTGAAACTGATGGTTGCGGTGACAGTGGCGGCATGTGCAATTTGCAATTGAGAGGAAGAAAACGCCGGTGGTCGGATTGTGAAAATTGCTCCGATAGGATTATTCGCCGGTTGCCGGATTGATACTGATGATGGAGAACGATGGTGGCGGTGGCAGATTCAGAGGGAGACGTGGCAGATGGTGAAGAAGGAGGCGGTGGGTTGTTGATGGAGGATGACGACTTTTAGGTTGGAATGGAATGAATTTTGGATATTTATAACAGTGGCGTAAAATGACCGTATTGCCCTTCCGCGTTTTTGATCAGATCTGGAAAATGGACGGCTCAGATCTGGACCCTTGGACTTTTTTTAGGAGGTGGACTCAATTTATCCTACCTCTATATATATATATATATATATATATAATAATTATATATATATATATATATATATATAGGTTTTAGGTAAAATAAAACAAGTTTTAAAGTAAAACAAATAAAACAATAGATTTCTTTTCACTGAAAATCACCGTGAATCATGAAAATCATCGTGCATCAATTATATACTTGTGTTTCGTGAATCTTCGTGCATCAATTTTATCATGATCTAAGGGTCAAGATCTTGTCCTATTTGTTTTACCTTAATACTTGTTT
>CM067175.1:85954233-85969233 GCA_034093135.1 Erigeron breviscapus | reverse complement strand
TTCTCACGCGTGAGAAAGTTACTTGTTTTATTAGTTTAGTTTTCTTTTCTTATCACAGTTGCATTTGACGTGTTTGTGTTAGTTGTGTGTTTGCAGGCATATTTCTTTAGTTGATGAACTTGCGTTCTTCGGGTCTACCTTTGAATAGTCCTTTGTCTACTCCAAGAAGACCAAGAGGGCGTCGGTTTAACTTCACTGAACCCACAACACCAATACCTACACCGTTCTCACCTATAGCTAAACCCACTCCTGATTCAGACGGGGAAAGGTTTTATTTAGACGAATTTTTCAATTTGGAAGTTAAGCAGGAAGAGATGGGTGACGAACAACCTAGGGATCCAAATGACACTCGCTATGGCAAGAGGGTTCGAATTATCCCAACTAGCCGTGGCTCCGCCATTAGACCACCGGCCATTGATCACACTTTCAATTTGAAAGGGAATCATCTTAAGAGCATAGAAGAGCACCAATTTGATGGAAAAAGGAAATGGGATCCTTACCAACACTTGGATAGGTTTGAAAAGTTGGCTCGGCTTTATCAATATGGTCAAAATCAAATGAATGCCGTGAAACTTGAGACATTTCCCATGTCAATCACCGGAGAAGCACTTGATTGGTTCAATGATCTCCCAGAAAATTCAATCACTACTTGGAACCAACTTAAGGAGGCTTTCATTGGTGAGTTTTATTCACTTAGAACTCAAAGAAAGTTGGAGAATATGATTAGGTCATTTGAACAAGATGATGGAGAAGATGTTGCAGATGCTTGGGTTCGTTTCAAGGAGATGTTGAGAAATTGTCCAGGTCATAATTTGACTAAGGAACAATATGTGGAGCTTTTCTTTGATGGGTTGAATAAGAAGTCTAAACGAGAATTGGGATATGCTTTTGGGGGTAGTTTCAATAACATTACACCCAATGAAGGCTATCAAATCTTGGAAGACATGGCAAAGGATAACTCAAATATGGATGATGAAAGGTTCTTGAAGAATGAAAGAAAGATGAAGAGAGGTACTAACCAAGGGAGAGTTGCTAAGGTTGAGGCAAGTAATGACTCAGGGGTTATTGGAGAGATTAAGGCGCTATCTGAGCGCATGGATAGGAGCTTTGCTGCTCAAGAGACTAGGTTTAGAGCAATTGAGAGGGATGTTAAGGTCGTAGCCGATGGGTGTGATCATTGTGGTGATATGCACTATTCTGATGAGTGTCCAAATCGGGCACCCGAAGAGGTGAACTATGTTCAGAATCAACCCCAAGGGAGCTACCACCGCAACACCGGTTTCCAGAACCGGCCTTCAGGTAATCCTTCTTATAACTCTTCTTTTCAGGCTAATACTTCTCGTTTTTCAGGTAACAGGTGGCAAAGAGATAATTATCAGAATCAGCCACAACAACAGACTCAGCAAGGACAAGGATCAGGTTCTTCTTCTTCTAATGCCGGTCCTAATGCCGAGTTGAGGGAGATGATGAAGCATTTGGCTAGTAATCAAGTTGAAACAAATACTAGCATTCAAATGATTAGGGATGATACTAAGGCTTTGAGTGAGAGGTTGGATCAGATAAGCGGGAAGGTGGAGATAAACATGAAAAATCAGGGTGTTAATTTCAAGGATCTCGAAAGTAGGATGGCCGCTCTTGCTAGGCCCACGGGGACTCTTCCTAGCAACACACAGCAGAATCCTAGACCTCAGTTTAATTCGGGACAATTTAGTCAGGGACCGAAATACACCCCACCTCAAGCCCGTAATGAGCAAGCTAATGCCATTACCACTCGTACCGGTAGGTCTTATGACCCACCTCCTATTCCTAATGTTGTTGTTTCAGATGTGCAGGATAACGGGGGTGATGATACCGATGTTGATGAAGAAATAGAGATGGAGGAAGATTCGACCGTGAAGACTCCGGTCACTCCACCAAAACCGGCTGTGGTTCCAGAGGTTAAACCATACAAGCCAAAGATACCATTTCCACAGAGGTTCATGAAAGCAAAGCTGAAGGAGCATTATAACAAGTTTGTTGACATGATCAAAAATGTTCATATTAATGTTCCTTTAGTTGATCTTATTCAGGGGATGCCCAATTATGCTAAGTTCATTAAGGAGCTTGTGACAGACAAAGGGAAGTTTGAAGAGGTAAAGGCTACTTTTATCAATGCCGAGTGTTCTGCTATCTTGCAGAACCGCATTCCACCAAAGCTTGAAGACCCAGGGAGTTTTCTTATCACTTTCTCTATTAGAACTATTATTTGTAAAGCCTTAGCTAATTTAGGGGCTAGCATCAATTTGATGCCTTACTCGGTTTATGCCAAGTTGTCATTGGGAGTCCTTCGCCCTACTCGCATGAGTATAAGACTTGCTGACCATTCATTTCAGTATCCCATCAGGATTGCTGAAAACATTAGTGTCAGAGTTGGCCACATTGTTTTTCTAGTTGACTTCGTTATCCTCGAAATGGAGGAAGATACGAAGGTCCCTCTTATTCTTGGACGCCCATTCCTTAATACCGCGGATGCTATCATCCGTGTGAAGGATAAGGAATGTTTCTTAGGCGTAGGAACTGATAGGATTGTGTTTAATGTTGAAAAGTCTATCAAGCATTCTTATTCTAATGATGAGACTTGTTTCAGGATTGATGTCATTGATGATGCATTGGATCAAGAATTTCAGGAGTTCATGGAGACGGATATTGGAGAGGAAGAGATAGCTAATTTAGGATCTGAAGAAATTACTGATGAAGCCTTGTTTGCAGAAGTCATGGCACTGAGCTTGGATGAATCACCTCCCGAGGATGAAACTTTTGAGGAGGTAGTTGCTGACGGGAGTTCAAGGGTACCTAACTCTATTGAGGCACCACCTACAGACTTGGAGCTCAAGCCGCTTCCAGACCATCTTGAGTATGCATATCTGTCAGGTGAGTCTTCTCTTCCAGTGGTTATCTCATCCTCACTCTCGAGTGACGAGAAAGACCGTCTCATGTCTGTTCTTAAAGCCCACAAGCGGGCTTTTGCTTGGAAGACCACAGATATTCCAGGTATTAGTCCTAATTTCTGCCAGCATAAGATTGATTTTCTTGATGATGTTAAGCCCGTTGTCCAGAGACAAAGGCGGCTGAATCCTAATATGAAAGAGGTTGTTAAGAAAGAGGTGATTAAGCTTCTTGATGCAGGAATCATTTTTCCTATTGCCGATAGTCCATGGGTAAGTCCTGTCCACTGTGTGCCCAAAAAGGGGGGCATGACGGTCATTGAAAATGATAATAAGGAACTTTTGGCCACTAGGACTATTACGGGTTGGTGGGTTTGTATAGATTACCGTAAGCTTAATGATGCCACCCGTAAGGATCATTTTCCCCTTCCTTTTATTGATCAAATGTTGGAACGTCTCGCACGGAATGAATATTTTTGTTTCTTAGATGGGTTTTCCGGGTACTTTCAAATACCCATTGATCCCAAGGACCAAGAGAAAACTACTTTCACTTGTCCATTTGGCACTTTTGCTTATCGGCGAATGCCGTTTGGTTTGTGTAATGCCTCTGGCACCTTTCAAAGGTGCATGATTGCTATTTTCCAGGACATGCTTGAAACTTCCATGGAAGTTTTCATGGATGATTTTTCAGTTTTTGGGATTCTTTTCATTCTTGCTTGAGTAATTTGGATAGGATGTTGGAACGGTGTGAGAGGGCACACCTTGTTTTGAATTGGGAAAAGTACCATTTTATGGTGACTGAGGGTATTGTGTTAGGGCATAAAGTGTCCAATGCCGGGATTGAGGTTGATCGGGCTAAGATAGATGTAATTGCCAAATTACCCCCGCCTTCCAATGTGAAAGGGGTAAGGAGTTTCCTTGGTCATGCAGGTTTTTATCGTCGATTTATTAAGGATTTCTCTAAGATTACTCGTCCTATGACCCACTTGTTGGAGAAGGACGCTCCTTTTGTTTTTGATGATGCTTGTTTGAGTGCTTTTCAGGTATTGAAGGAGAAGTTGACTGATTCTCCTATCATGGTAGCTCCAGATTGGGAATTGCCTTTCGAGTTGATGTGTGATGCAAGTGACTATGCTGTGGGAGCTGTGCTAGGGCAAAGGGTTGAGAAACATTTCAAACCCATTTACTTTTCTAGTAAGACTTTGAACCCCGCCCAGCAAAATTACACCACTACGGAGAAGGCGTACAAGAATGATCTTTGGTTACTTAAGTTATTTTCTGAGGGAGCTCCATCCAGGTTTGCTTTGCCTCTCTTGTGCTTTTAGACCGAATGTGTAATCATTCTGATTCGACTCTGGTTTTGGGACATTTCATCACGGTGATCTATAAGAGGATGGGGGTCTTTACTTCTGATGATTGCCAGACCTATCTCTCATTACCAGTACATCAGGAGGATTTTACGTATCAGGAGCTTTGGAGGGCAAAGATTTTGAAGAAAAAGAAAGACAATGAGCAGGAGCAGTTGTTAGATGATGAGGGTGAGGTTGAAGGACCACCTCCTGTACAGGAGGAGGATGATGAGGCTGATGTTGAGATGGCTGATGCTCCATAGGAGCCCCCAAGGAGGACTGGACGTAACATTCCCATCCCTCGCTCGATTGATTTAACACTCTTGGGGAACACTATTCAGAATATCTATGAGTCTCAGCAGAACAGTCAGAGAGAGTTTGATGCTTACCAGCGGAGGGTGGACCAGGATTTCACCTGGATTGGATCACAGCAGGCCCACACTAACTATAGCCTTGATTATTATCAGCCTATGTGGGATGCTCAGTATCATGGCCGGGAGTTTGTTCGACCTGACCCGATTCCTCCATTCTCTCCACCGCCTATTTATGTCCCTGATTATCGTCAGGGGGGTCAGTCCTTTTTCTCTCGTACGACTGCCCCGGGGAACATGTCACCACCACCCCATGATTTAGGAGGTTCTCCTCGAGGTCCAGTGCAGTTTGGGGTCTTTCAGGGTGGCCATGTTGGCGGTGATTCTTCATCTTTTGCAGGTTTGGATGCAGGTGCTCATTCTGGATTTGATGCTGGTCAGTCAGGAGGAGGTGCTGGTGGTTCGGGTTCAGCTCAGGAGGAGGAGCAAGAGTGGGTGACGAGTATTTTTGGGAAACCTGTACTACCCTATGGCTACCATGAACATCAGGAGTGAGAGGAGATGATTCCCATCCGGTACCGTGGGATGGAATCATATGATGATTGGTTATTTTGGTATTCTTATGTCATTACTTTATTTATCATTGTCTGGTATCCACCCTACGGGGTGATGAAACATTTGTAATTTCCTTTGTTTCTTTTATTTTCTGCATGATACTCTTTTTAGTTTGCAATTTGTATGGATATTTGGGATTTGTTCTTGTGATGTGTAATTGAGCAGGTTTGATCCGAATTGATGGAAATACTTAGTGGAAACCAAGTATGGGGGAGGACCCGTTGGATTCTCATTCTCACCTACATTCGTTGGCATTGATTTGTTTGATTGTGTGATCGTGTTAGTAGCTCACTGTGATGTCATGTGCATATGCTGGCAGTAAGTTCAGCGCAACATTTTTAATTGGCATCTTTACTGACATTGTTTCGCACACAGCTCTCGCACATTCCGTTTCGGGCTAATCTGTTTCTCCCGTCAAGCAAATTGGATTTCCTTTTTAGGAAGAGCAATTTGTGGTGCGGGGTCGACTGACTTGTTTTGAAACGGAATGTGTCCATAATCCGGTATGTGTTCTCATTCTTTCTGTCTATTTTGCTTACCCCTATTTACCTTTGTTTTGACCGAATATTGGACATTGAGGGCAGTGTCCATCTTAAGTGTGGGGGGTGGCAAATAGGTTTAAGCTACCGGATATATCTCTTTTGTTATTTTGCCATTGAGATTTTTCCGTTCTTGTGGATGTGTCCCTCTCGTAGGCTTTTGGGTTTTATCCAAGAGTAAGGGTTCTATCTTGAACTCTGAACTATGATGTGCATGTTTGAGATTGGTAGCTTCGATTTGGTAGGATGACGGAAGATGATATGATTTGAAACTTGTGTTGAGCTTGTCCTTGTGGTAAATTGCTTTTGTCACTTAATTCATAATAACTTAATGAGCAATTTTACTACAAAATTTTTTCTTTAGTACAAATTTAATCGGCGAAATGTGTTCTGAACGGTTATTGGGCTAATCCTTGTGGATTGATAACATTACTTGCATGCTCAAATATCCCAAACACCTAAAAGTTGTGAGATTCATCATTCATTTATAGATGTGCTAGGTGTTTACGGTTTTGGTTTGATTGCCTTGTAAATTTGTCCCTCTCTTAGGCTCTTGGATTTATTCGGGAGTAAGGGTTCCATTTCGAACTCTGCACTAAGATGTGCAGATTTTGAGGTTAATTTATTCCATTTCCGGGTTACTTTCTTTGATATGAGTGTGCTGGTGATGTGTTGAGCTAGAACTTGGCCTGGTGATCGTTACGAGACCGCAGTGAGATCACTTTTGTGATATAAGTACATTGGATGACGAATTGGCATATTAGGTTTGACCCATATTTTCTTTCTATTCACCTCTTGCTTATGTATATTTTTACCTTTAGTATACATACTTTTATACATGTACCTTTAGCATATATTTTCCTTTCTTTGTAAACCTTTGTTGCACTCATCTTTAGTGCAAGATACACTTAGACACACTTTTTGAACTTAGCCTTTTCCTTTGTATAAATCCACTCAAATATGTAAACTTTACCTTGCCATACCGATAGTCTAATTTTGGGGGGGCATTGATTGTCATTGGTTTGTTTGGACGGTTTGGGAGAGCTTCAATGGGTTATCGGTTGGAATATTCTTGGTCTATGGGAATACGTCGATTGGTCAAGTTATTGGGGAATGTCTTGGATTGTTCAAAGGAAGTATATTGTTATAGACATTGTTCATCATTGTAAGAGGGTGCCTACTAGTAGAGTAAAAATGGTTCAAAATAAAAAAAAAGTGAAGTGAAAAAACAGAAAAATATATAAAAAAAAGAGAAAAAATGAAATAAGAAGAAAAAAAAAGAAAGAAAAGAACTTGGGCTACTAGTAGGTACTCCTCATTTTTATATGTCAAAAGAATTGTTGTATAATTTGGTTCGTGAATAGATTGGAAGATTTGGTTGTGCCTAAGTTGTTTGAAGTGATACACCACATTGGTGTCGGGTTTTGCTTGTTACTTTTGAGGTGTGTTCATGGGATAGCATCTTATGGGTTGGTGGCAATCAATGGTAAGGGTTTGATTAGACTATTTTGTACATAACTTATCCTTTTGTTATTTCCTATTAACACTTACCTAAACTTCCCAAATCCATTGTAAATACCCTTAGCCTAACTTTACAACCGACTTATATGCCATATTTTGATAATGTACTTGGTGCTCACGCCATGTCGGTGAAGCTATGATCCTTGTTCAAGCCTATGGTAAGATATGCATCACGACCGAGCAATGAGTGATTTTTCATATATATTCAACCCCAATAGTAAGTTCGTTGGAGTAGGATGATTTTGATAGGCTCATTTGTTTCACTTTTGCTTAGTCGTGTTATTGAGGCTTGTGGATTGTTCAGATATTGTCAAACATTTCAGATTTTCATTTAAGATTAAAACTGCTTCACCAAAGTCCTTGTCATCGACATACTTGGTTTGGCTTCTTTTTGGAAATTTGTAATGTGTTTTATGTAGCTTCGTGCCAAGGAATGCTTTTTGCTTAATTTCCAGATTTGCTTGAGGGCAAGCAACGCTCAAGTGTGGGGGGATTTGATGTGAGCAATTTATATAGATCGCCCACATCATTATTGGCCTTCTTCGTATGTGTTTTGAGTTGATTTTGTATGCATTTGGCGCGTTTATGGTGTTTGTTAGTGCTTTCAGGTTCTTAGCAGGTTGCGCGTCCATTTGGTACATTTTCTGACGATTTTTGGCCAAGAAGTTGACCCGAGTGTTCGAGTGATGTTGATAAAGAAGAACCATAGATTCCAGCAGGATTTAACTGCGCCGCAGTGGGAAGACTTATGCCCCACTGCGCCGCAGTCGTTGGGTGCCAAAGATACAAGATTCCAGTGGTTTAGTACTGCGCCGCAGTGGGAGTGTACTTGCCCCACTGCGCCGCAGTCGTTGGGTGCCAAAGATACAAGATTCCAGTGGTTTAGTACTGCGCCGCAGTGGGAGTGTACTTGCCCCACTGCGCCGCAGTCAAAGGTCGAGAAAGAATAAAATATTCCAGTGGATTACCACTGCGCCGCAGTGGGAAGACTTATTCCCCACTGCGGCGCAGTGAGTGCACGGGGAAGTTAGGTTACAGCCTCTTTTGCATCAGATTTGGGGGAGGTATATAAAGGAAAAAACCCTATTTTCCCAAGTATCCAAGTTTTTCTTTCTAGGAGCTGTTCTACCACGAGTCTTTGACGGATCATCGCAGATTTCATCATTTGATTCATTGAAGATTCAAGAACACCCATCTAGATCGTATCTAATTTTCTGTCTTGCAATTTACATTCAACGAATATTGGTACAATATGTTCTCTTTCTATTCCGTTTGTTATTTTCAATTTAGCATGAGTGGCTAGATTTATAATCATCCACTTTGATGAATCTTGACAAATGATATGATTGCAATATTTTAATTCAAGAGTTGATTCAATTATCGTTGTGTCGTGATCTTTATCAATTAATTCCTTGTGATTTATTCTTTTGATGTTGATGGTTTATGTGTTCATCGTTAGTGGTACTAGGTGAATATGTTTATCGTTTCAATTCGATTGTCTATGGTCGTTTGTCACCGGTTCATGGTATGACGGTGAATGTCAAATCTATAATAGGAATTAATCGGTAAAAGTGTTTAGAAACGGTTGGTGGTACCACGTTTTCATTCACATAGGCATAATTGGTAATTGGATAATCAAGCAAACTAATTGTTGGGGAGATTTTCTATGCATTGGTGGTACCGGCTTGGGTAATTAAACTAGCAACTTAGGTGTTTGGGTGATTTGCTTGCGGTTGGTGGTACCACGCGAGCATTTCTATCCTTTCACGATTATCTTGTCAACTCTAAAGAATTTGATCTTTATCATGTGCAATCATAACTGAAGTCAAGTGGATTCGAAGTGGATGATCTTTATTCATATTGTTTGAACTTTCTTTACTTTCAATTGTCTTGTCATTTCAATTTCTTTAATTTCATATTGTCAAGGTGAGGTAGCAATTCGGCTACGGTTCCATCCTTATTCCAAAACCACTTTAGCTGACAACTATTTCAAAACCATTCCCCGTGTTCGATCCTGGACTTACCTTCTAGCTATACTATATACGAACGGGTACACTGCCCGCAAGTGTGTAGTAGTCAGTTTTAGGTTATTTCTTGTTTTAATTTTTAAACTCGATTTCACACTTCAACATACATTCATCTTCTTCTGTTACAATTTCAAATCCAAAACCTAGAATTCTCTCGTCATGTGTGTCACCGGTGACGACCACCGCATAACACTTTTCCTTCATCATGTGTCCAGCATCGCGGTCCACCATAACTCGCTGCCAACATCCGCCACCATACCCCGTCGGAAAACTACCACTATAAACCGCTAGAGGTACAATAATATATTTTTTTGGTATAATAAATAATAATAATATACCCTAATTGCTCCCACTATTGGTGATATATAATAATAATAATTATATATCTTTTTTGGTATTTAGGTTTTATTTCCATACCGCATTGGAATTGGAAAGAGGAAAAAAAAAAAAAAACAAAAACAATAATCAATAGGTTAATCATTAGGTTGAATGATTAACCTGTTATTAGTTCAAATGCAACAATGAAGGATCGTGTGGGACAAGTCTTTCTCAAAAGGTAAACAGAGTATGCCAAAGTAATCACAAAGTTATAGCAAAACTGCTAAAAATCAATTAGATATAAAAGCATAGAGGTGGCGTGGAAAAGCATGTCCTCCTTCTCTCTTTTTTCTAGATGGAATCTCTTCTCCTCTTCTTGTTTACACTCTTCTTATTTAACTTTGGGGGCACTTCTCGCAACTCTGAATGCTTTCATCTGTTCCGCTTTACATACTTCAAGTGCCTTTGTCCTTTCAAGCTCTGAGATAAAATAGATGACCCCTCTCCTGCAATAACAACATGATTACCTTAACCACCTGCTAATTTTCCACGTTATCTATAATACTTAAAAAGCAACCTGCGTTTACAAGCATATATACTCAAGGTACAACACACTTTTTATTTGTCAAAGTATACTTTACTCCCAATCGAAACATACTTTCACACATATGTAAAAAAAAAAAAAATTATCAAGAATATTTTGACCTTTTAAGTTGACAATGAATCAAAGTTAAAAATGTCTTAATTAATATTTTATACAACTCTTATTAATATGAAAAGTTTAGTTTCTATCAATTGTATGTTAGTTTGATTATGGCAAAATAAGGGTTGTTGTTTGCAAACACATGATATAAAGCAAGAAATTACGTACCCTTTGAATTCACTTTTATCTCCTTCTTTTATGAGTTTGATGCCTGTGTGATAACAGTTTTCAAAGATAACCTCCAACTTTCGGCTAACCTACATAAATATATCAATTCCCTTAAGATAAAACTTAACAAATTCTATTTGTTATTAAAACATTACCTTTTTATGGCTCTTAATAGGTAATTCTATGACTAGTAGTGGAAACTTCCCTTGTTGGATGTTAAGAGAGCTCATTCTGTGAAAAAATTATACTAATTAGCAACACAAGTAACTTGGCCCCAACCTCTTTTTTAGAACTCACCCCTGAAATCTTTTGACTCTAGATGTTATCGAACCAACTCTATGTGGTGCCTACTTCAAAAATCTACATAAATAATGTAAAAGCATCAAATGTCAATATCTAGAATATTTATTGTGCAATATTATTGAGACATTACTAGTCTTCCTTCAGCTTCAGTAGTCATCCGAAGGATGCACATCTTGGTATATACTACCTCTTCAATCGATATAAATTCCACTTTTTCAACAGTTTCATATGATTTGAAATATTTTATCCTGGACAAAGAATACTACTGCTTAAATTGTATTTAAAATGTGCAAATTCACAACACAAATTGTTCAAATACATTTTGCTTACATAGACAAGTATGATGAATAAGGCATGTCATGCGGGGTTTTTAAAGGTATTTCTCTACCTACCGATTATTTTACGTTTACATTTATTGTATACAGACAAATTGTACCTTCATGGGGGAATGGTCAGGGGAGAATATCATATAGGTTACATGTATTCAGAGGTGTTTTTCTTGTGTCGGGGGTTGAAGAGATCGGTGATAAAGGCTTTTCATGATACTAAGAGAGTATTCATCATACTTGTCTATGTAAGCAAAATGTATTTGAACAATTTGTGTTGTGAATTTGCACATTTTAAATACAATTTAAGCAGTAGTATTCTTTGTCCAGGATAAAATATTTCAAATCATATGGAACGGTTGAAAAAGTGGAATTTATATCAATTGAAGAGGTAGTATATACGAAGATGTGCATTCTTAGGATGGCTACTGAAGCTGAAGGAAGAATGGTAATGTCTCAATAATCTTGCACAATAAATATTCTAGATATTGACATTTGATGTTTTTACATTATTTATGTAGATTTTTGAAGTAGGCACCACATAGAGTTGGTTCGATAACATCTAGAGTCAAAAGATTTCAGGGGTGAGTTCTAAAAAAGAGGTTGGGGCCAAGTTACTTGTGTTGCTAATTAGTATAATTTTTTCACAGAATGAGCTCTCTTAACATCCAACAAGGGAAGTTTCCACTACTAGTCATAGAATTACCTATTAAGAGCCATGAACAGGTAATGTTTTGATAACAAATAGAATTTGTTAAGTTTTATCTAAGGGGAATTGATATATTTATGTAGGTTAGCCGAAAGTCAGAGGTTATCTTTGAAAACTGTTATCACACAGGCATCAAACTCATAAAAGAAGGAGATAAAAGTGAATTCAAAGGGTACGTAATTTCTTGCTTTATATCATGTGTTTGCAAACAACAACCCTTATTTTGCCATAATCAAACTAACATACAATTGATAAACACTAAACTTTTCATATTAATAAGGGTTGTATAAAATATTAATTAAGTCATTATTAACTTTGACCCATTGTCAACTTAAAAAGTCAGAATATTCTTGATAAATTTTATTTTTTTTAATTTTTTTTTACATATGTGTGAAAGTATGTTGGGATTGGAAGTAAAGTATACCTTGACAAATAAAAAGTGTGTTGTACCTTGAGTATATATGCTTGTAAACGCAGGTTGCTACTTAAGTATTATAGATAACGTGGAAAATTAGCAGGTGCTTAAGGTAATCATGTTGTTATTGCAGGAGAGGGGTCATCTATTTTATCTCAGAGCTTGAAAGGACAAAGGCACTTGAAGTATGTAAAGCGGAACAGATGAAAGCATTCAGAGTTGCGAGAGATTTGCGCCCGAAGTCAAAGAATAAGAGAGTAAACAAGAAGAGGAGAAGAGATTCCATCTAGAAAAAAGAGAGAAGGAGGACATGCTTTTCCACGCCACCTCTATGCTTTTATATCTAATCTGCTATAATTTTGTGATTACTTTGGCATATTCTGTTTACCTTTTGAGAAAGACTTGCCCTACACGGTCCTTCATTGCTGCATTTGAACTAATAACAGGTTAATCTTTTAACCTATTGATTATTTATTTATTTATTTTTGCTCTTTCAAGTTCCATGCGGTATAGAAAGAAGAAAGCTACGTGATGAGTGAAAAGCATAAAACCTAAATACCAAAAAAGATATATTATTATTAGTATTATATATCCCCAATAGTGGAGCAATTAGGGTATATTATTTATTATACCAAAAAATATATATTATTATACCTCTTCTCGTGTAGCTTAGGTGTTGGTTCGTTGGTCAACACATAATGTGTATGAAGTCCTGTTTCAGTCGTTTGAAAGGTGAAGAAACAACAATTTAATATTGCTTTTTCTTTTTTCCTTTTCTATCTTATTTTAAACGATAAGCATATAAAGAAGTTTTTTACGTATAAAGCAATGTCTTATTGTAACATCCCGAATCCCCTAAGCATATAAAGAAGTTTTCTTAGGGTAACATATTTATGTTTTGATTATTAAAGGGACTATGTTTTCAATTTGTAAGCAATAAAGGTAACATCGTTAGTTTTTTACGTTAGATATTCGTCAAGTGCCAACGTGGCATGCTACATCATTAAAGAAAAGTTTACGTGGCATTTATCTTCGTAAGGCACATCCCATTTGTATACACATAGCAATGCAAACCCCATTTCATACCCATCACCGATCACCGATTTTTCTTCCACCATTTATATACCCATCACCTATTTATATTTATTTCAACGATAAATGATACCCGATTGTTGAAAATGACGATGTTGTGTAAACTGTTTAGATCGACCATTTTCTTTGATGACGTGGCCTTTTTTAATTGATATGGCATATCACGTTGACACTTAACGAATGTTTAACGTTAAAAACTAACGATGTTACCTTTATTGCATACAATTTGAAAACAGAGTCCCTTGAATAATCAAAACATAAATATGTTACACTTTAATTTGTAATTATATTAATAATGACAAGATTGGAGAGATGTGATTGGCCAGTAAATGATTAAGTCAGTTGTATTTTAGTATATATAGAGATAAAGATAAAGATTAAAAATATACAATCAACTTTAATTATTAATTATATTAATATTTCTATAAACATTAGTTTACACTTTTTTGTTTTCATTAACAATTTACATTTTTTTTTTTCATAAAAAATAAATCTTATAAATACTTAATTTAAATATAATTAACACTTTTTTAGCTTTTCATGATTATTAATAAATAAATTATTAAAAAATATCTCCACAAAAAAATATAATTTATCTATGTTTTAATTGAATATGTTAATTCAATTCACATAATAAAATATATCCACCTTTAAAAAAATACAAATTGTAGTATCGGTATATTAAAAATTGATAGGTGTAGGTGTTTAAAAATACCAAAGTATAATGAACATAAATTAGTTGTAAAGAGGGGGTGTTTAATGCAACTGAATTCGATCTTTGTAAACTTTTTAAGGAAAATGTTTTACTAATTCAAAGATACTTTCATATATATTAGACTCGGTTTCTTACCTGTTCAGATCTCATGAAGATTTTTTGGGAACAAATTTTGATGGAAGCCTATTGAGTTTATGAAGTCACAATGGTATGTTTATTACTTGTGGTTCTTATCTATATCTATACTATTATATAAAAAGAATAGCACTTTATTTTTGGAACTGTTGAAAAATATGTAATATTTTCACTTAGCACCCCTTAAAATATTTTCTATACACTACCTCTTAACATTAATGATTAATTACACTATAATCCTTTATCTTTTAAAATATCTCCATTAACCTTTTACATCAATTATCTACACCACTCGACGCTCTCCACCACCAACAGTCGCCCCCACCACCACATGTCGCCCCCGCCACCAATAGTCGCCCCCACCACCACACCGTCGCTGCACGACCACCGCCTCATTTACGCGGGTACCATGCTTTACAAGTTGAAACACATAATTGCACACATTCACAAACACATATGAATAATGGACAAAATAACATCAAATATGTAGTTATAACATAAATTTAAAATTTAGAAAAGTTAGAATTCGAAAGTGGCATATCAAAGTACAAAATAAGACACATGTCATCACTAGAATCTATCCTGCTATGTGATGTGGTCAACATGACACATCATATCACATTAAAGTAATCAAACTAACTTCAACCCAAAAGATATGATGATTTACATCGTGTTTTTGAGTTTAAATTTTTTTTAAAAAAAGAATAAGAGACATCAAATATGTAGTTATAACATAAATTTAAAATTTAGAAAAGTTAGAATTCGAAAGTGGCATATCAAAGTACAAAATAAGACACATGTCATCACTAGAATCTATCCTGCTATGTGAT
>CM067175.1:85856733-85949233 GCA_034093135.1 Erigeron breviscapus | reverse complement strand
TTGTAATAATATAAGTCTGAATAAACTGTATAAAGTTAAAGACATCTTTTAAGAAATAATGAATAAAAAAAAGCTTTAAAATAATATATTTTGATAAATGTTTTAAAAAGCTTCTGTATTACTAAAATGAGTATTGTAGCTTTATAACTTCAATAATTTAAATATTTAACATGTTAAGGTAGATATTCACAACAGAGAATAAACTGTTACTGCTTGATTAATATCGAGAATAATTTGATTGTTTACAATTACCATTATTAATTTTATATTTACGCATGTGGTGTTTAAAAGAAACACATAGCATATCCAAGTGGATATTGACATTTCTTACTACTCTCTCCGTCCCATATTAAGTGTCCAAGTTTGACATTTTGAGTCTTTTTCTTTCAACTTTGACCGTAAATATTTTTGTTTATGTTATATAATACTTGATATAACATATATGAATTGATTGGATTTTAAATGTACTTTTCATTGATATAACTTTCATCAACTAATATATAACACAAACAAAGATATTTACGGTCAAAGTCGGAAGAAGAAGACTTGACCAGTCAAAATAGGACAATTAATATGGGACGGAGGAGTAATATATATAAAAATGTCTTGACCATTGTGGTATATATTTTTATAGGTGTCCATTTTTGGACATACACTCTCAAATTTGACTATTAGGGTAATTTTCCCTTAATTTTATATGTAGTTATAATAAAATGAGTTAATTGCAGGATTCGTCCCTGTGGTTTACACACTTTCGTGGATTACATCCCCCCCTGAAATATTTAGTCAAATACACCCAAACTATCAAGATTAGTTGCGCTTTTCGTCCAAACTATCAAGATTAGTTGCGCTTTTCGTCCCTGTGGTTTACACACTTTCGTGGATTACATCCCTCCCTGAAATATGGAGAGGGACGTAAAGCGCAACTAATCTTGATAGTTTGGGTGTATTTGACTAAATATTTCAGGGGGGGATGTAATCCACGAAAGTGTGTAAACCACAGGGACGAATCCTGCAATTAACTCTTATTTAATTTAAAAAATATAATATTATATTATTAATTAATAATTATTATTAAAAATATAATAGATTATTTTCGCGTAATACGCAAGATAAATATATTAAGTTTTCATAATAATAACATTTAATTATAGTTATATAATAACATGTTAAATTAATAGTTATATAATAACATGTTAAATTAATAGTTATATAATAACATGTTAAATTAATAGTTATATAATAACATGTTAAATTAATAGTTATATAATAACATGTTAAATTAATAGTTATATAATAACATGTTAAATTAAAGTTATATAATAACATGTTAAATTAATAGTTATATAATAACATGTTAAATTAAGTTTTCATATAATAACATGTTAAATTAATAGTTATATAATAACATGTTAAATTAAGTTTTCATATAATAACATGTTAAATTAATAGTTATATAATAACATGTTAAATTAAGTTTTCATATAATAACATGTTAAATTAATAGTTATATAATAACATGTTAAATTAATAGTTATATAATAACATGTTAAATTAAAGTTTTCATAATAATAACATGTTAAATTAATAGTTATATAATAACATGTTAAATTAACTCTACTACGCAGTTTCATTTATTTTAACTATAATATCCTTAATAATTTTTCACAAAAGTATATTTAAAGATCTTTGTAAAAAGTAATGAATGGTAAAGTTGTCATCAAATATCATGTAGTAATACTTAATTACATGTCATTTTACTGTGAACACTTAATTATTTTGGGTTAGATGTAATAATATTCATCAACCTTAGCCTTTGTAATGTAAACTTTACTATAAATGTCATATTGTTTTATTAGATACATGGGATAATATATTTTTGAAATTTTCATTATTACATTAGATAAACATTTTTATCTATATTTAATTTTACATCGTCATTATACAAAACTACAGCAAACATAACCTACTACTCATATACAATAATAACCATTTTCAAGTATCGACATTTTTCAACGGGTAGTACTTTTTTTCAAAACGACAAATTTAATCTCAGTGACATTGCCTATTCATATACCCTACTTCAATTTTAAAGAAAAACTCATGTTTCCAGCCCGGGGAATATTTTGCTCATACCTGGATTTGAACTCACAACCTTTAATTCTGAAGTCTCTCAAGTACCAATTCATTTATTGATGATGGGTCAACAAGTTATAATCTATAATTAACTTTACACTATTATACAAAGACATAACATACATATCATACTTTCCAAATTTACCACTGTCATACCAGTGGTTGTCATTTTTCCACTCAGATTATACCCAAACCTATTGTTCGTGAAAGAGGCCGTTATGTCATACCATATGCCCTGCACATCAGGGTGTCTTTAATTATTGTACACACTCTTCTTCTCTCTAGCTTGTTTGGAAAAACAAGGTAAAAAATAACGAGAACCAAAATGTGTAAAATACTCTTTTAGATTTTATAACCTTTTAGTGATGATCCTTTACTATTTTAAAACATGAAAAGTTTTTGTTTGATCATCGTTAAATGACAATTTTAATAATCACTTGGATAAAAGATTATCTATCTATCTATCTATCTATCTATCTATCTATCTATCTATCTATCTATCTATCTATCTATCTATCTATCTATCTATCTATCTATCTATCTATCTATCTATCTCCACAACAAATAAGAATATTTTGCCTGCATCGAGACGTGTGGGATTTTTTTAGTCTTTATAGAGTCAGGATATCAAATCGCAAATTTGAGTTAATTGGGTTTATATTAACTCGCAAATTTAAGACTTAAACTCAACCCCCTTGGTCATGTTCCTTTATACTGTATGTTACAATAATTATTAAAATACTACATTATTTTTTTTTTTTGAAAGGTGTAAATTACTCATAAATCAAGAGGTCTAACATACATTATAATATTTTGAAATTTTCATTATTACATTAGATAAACATTTTTATCTATATTTAATTTTACATCGTCATTATACAAAACTACAGCAAACATAACCTACTACTCATATACAATAATAACCATTTTCAAGTATCGACATTTTTCAACGGGTAGTACTTTTTTTCAAAACGACAAATTTAATCTCAGTGACATTGCCTATTCATATACCCTACTTCAATTTTAAAGAAAAACTCATGTTTCCAGCCCGGGGAATATTTTGCTCATACCTGGATTTGAACTCACAACCTTTAATTCTGAAGTCTCTCAAGTACCAATTCATTTATTGATGATGGGTCAACAAGTTATAATCTATAATTAACTTTACACTATTATACAAAGACATAACATACATATCATACTAACCATCTTCGACACAAATACATTTTTTAATTATAATATCTTCATATTTCAACATGTCTTATTCTTAATTAATGATCACACAAATAAATGGTTAAGTTGACTTAAAAATAAACATAAAAAAACATTATGTATATTATATTTTTTTTTTTGAAAGGTGTAAATTACTCATAAATCAAGAGGTCTAGCATACATTATAATATTTGAACATAAAAAGGTCATAATTTCGTAATTTTTTTTTTAATATGAGTAAACCAACAAAACCATTTGGGAAAACCATTGGAAATCGCTGACCACAGTAATTTTCCCTACTAACATACTATCTCATCGATTTATTTTTATTTTTTTAAACGGCATTACAATTTCATTCTAAAATGCTAATAAGATTTTAGCCAAAACATACTAACATACTATCTCATCGATTTATTTTTATTTTTTTAAACGGCATTACAATTTCATTCTAAAATGCTAATAAGATTTTAGCCAAAACAAGAATATACACAGTCCAATCCAATACAGAAAAAAGAAACCTTCTAGCATGATTATAAGAGTAACAAACACGTAAATTAATTACTACTAAAATAAGAAAGGAAAATCCCACGTAACTCAAAAAGAACCTCTTATGGACGCAACCGAACAACCATTGCATCATGCTACAAATGCATATATTAGCTACACCTTTTTTTTTACCTTTTAATCTCAAGAGATTTTTTTTTTTTTTTTTTTTTTTTTTTTTTTTTTTTTTTTTTTTTTTTTTTTTTTTTTTTTTTTTTTTTTTTTTTTTTTTTTTTTTTTTTTTTTTTTTTTTTTTTTTTTTTTTTTTTTTTTTTTTTTTTTTTTTTTTTTTTTTTTTTTTTTTTTTTTTTTTTTTTTTTTTTTTTTTTTTTTTTTTTTTTTTTTTTTTTTTTTTTTTTTTTTTTTTTTTTTTTTTTTTTTTTTTTTTTTTTTTTTTTTTTTTTTTTTTTTTTTTTTTTTTTTTTTTTTTTTTTTTTTTTTTTTTTTTTTTTTTTTTTTTTTTTTTTTTTTTTTTTTTTTTTTTTTTTTTTTTTTTTTTTTTTTTTTTTTTTTTTTTTTTTTTTTTTTTTTTTTTTTTTTTTTTTTTTTTTTTTTTTTTTTTTTTTTTTTTTTTTTTTTTTTTTTTTTTTTTTTTTTTTTTTTTTTTTTTTTTTTTTTTTTTTTTTTTTTTTTTTTTTTTTTTTTTTTTTATTAGTCTATTATACGAGTTGCTAGATGTCGTTGGGTATGTTAGTATGATACTAAAGATCAATTTTTAGTCAAAGTGCATAATACAAGACAACGTAATGTAAAAAGATATCATTAATTATTTAGTAAAGTCAACTAGACAGTAGATAAATTTGGTCAACAAATTTACTGAACTTGGGTACTGTAAAAGGTCTAGTAAAGCAACTTAGCGAACTTCACTGCTCAATACTTTATTTTTGGGCCAAAAACGAGAATCGGGAAATAAAAATAACTGGGCATAAAGATACAATGATAAAAAAAAATTAGAGAAAAACTTTCATTAATGTGCATGCTAAACAAAATAATTTTCCCCCAAAGTTTCCCACAAAGAATGTGTTCCCAACATTGACGCATTTTGTTCCAATATTCATAACTTTTTTGGTACGAAGCTAAGGGCCCGTTTGGTTCACAAAATGTTTTTAAAGAATTGGAATCTGTCTATGGAATTGGAATTTAAAGGAATTGGAATCTGAAAGTTTTAAAATCTATCTTGTGTTTGGTTGACAGAATTCAATGGAATTCAAATTCCTTTCCATGGCATAATCCTGTTTGGTTTGTAGGAATTGAAATGTAATTTACATCAAATGACAAAATTACCCTTTTATCAACATAATGTAATTTTCCCCCCTAACTTAACTTATAATATTTTATATTTAATTTATATATGTTTTTTTATTATATTTGTTTCAGATATGTTAAGCCTCATTTTTATATTAATAAACAATCCATACATATTGAAAGTTAATACACATATATGTGAACATAAATCAGTAGTACGAAATATAGCTATTTAATTAACTGAAGCAATTAAATAAGAACAGGTTCAGGTTTCTTGAGCAAACGTGAATGCAATCTGATAACCGCATTGCAAACTCGAGAAAAAGTTCTACTAATTGTTTCTCCCGAACGATGAAAGTTGGTTATCATGGTACGATTCTTAATATTATGAGCTATCATATGAAGAAACATAGTAACCTGCTCTTCTATATCCATATTTTTACTTGCTTTTAAACCACCAAATGTTACAAGCATGGCACACAACTTGTCGAAACACATCCGAGTCATCCTAATATTTGCTATTGACAAAGTATCGCTCTCATAAACATATCTATTCAATATTGAGTGTCGATTTATTTTTGACAAAGTATATCGAATACGTGGTTTCCTATTATGGTATTTGATAACCAACATGTAAAGACATACAATAAACCAACAAATAATTATATTCACTTGGTTCCACCAAGCTAAAATCAATGTTTGTCTTCTCTGCTTACGCTTTTGAGTTGTTAAACTAAGTCGGGTCATATCCTGTCAATGAAAATCTCATATATTACACGAGAAAAACATCTATATATTTCATATACCCCTTTAATAATAATTATATATGTATGTATTATGATTAAGCATCACATAACAGTAAACCCTAACTTACATATTCCATTATGATATAAAATTAAAATTAAAAAAAGTTGATAACACATATAACAGATTTATAGGGGAAAAAAGAAGAAGAAAAGATAGAGATGGGAGCAGATTTTTGATAATCAAAGGATATGAGATGTACCTTTTTGAGTGAAAACAAAGAAAAGTGTCGATTTCTTGTTTTTGGTGAAAATCGAGATGAAATGAACCAGCTATGAAGAAGAAGTTTTTTTATGGAGATGAGCAGCCATGGAGAAGAAAAGGCAAATGATATGTTACAACTGGATAAAAAGAGTGTAGGGTTTGCGGGCTTTTATGTCATGATGTTTGAATTCCAATGGAATTATAAACATTCGATGGATATATGGAAGGAATTCTAAATTCCTTGATTTAAAGAATTCATTGGAAAGTTTCTAATTCCAATTCCTTTCTTTACTCCAACCAAACACACTAATGACGGAATTCAACATTCCAATTCCTATGAATTCCATAGGAATCCCACAAACCAAACAGGGCCTAAATGTATACTTAAAAGAGTTTTGAAAGTCAAGTATATATAGTCACCTCAGGAATGTCCCATACGCTTTTTCTCGGCTCCACCTTAGGAATCCTAGTGTCCTTGGCTTTCAAATATTTAATATGCTCTCCAACATCCTCTCCTCTCACCAAACCGCCATGAACCGCTATTAATTTACAGGATTCAAGTCCTTTGTCTGTCTCTATAGACACATTATCCTAAACAAATATATTTTAAGCTAAGATATGAGAACTAGTATCTTGTACAGAATGAAATTGTATTTCAAGTTAAAGGACAATCTAACCTCTTCATAGATCCAAACCATATCAGCAAGAAACTTCTTGTGTTCATCAGGAACTGCTTTCATCAATTCTGCATGAAGCCACAAACAAATGATACAACATGTTAAACTTAATTTAACATGTTAAACTTAATTTGACATTTGTAAGTCAAATCGTCAAAGACTGACTTTCAAAACTTCTAAGAGTTCATACAATGTTGATGCCTACAATTAGTCAATTACCATTGTAAACTACTATGTTGAACACTTGAACGTACTATATGCATTATGTTTGGAAAGTTACATACATAATATGATGTTAGCATACATGAAGTCAGAGATGAAACGTTGTTACAAGGTGATCAACTGATATTGGATTTTTCATATATTGGACAGCGAAGTATCAAGGTTTACTTATGGTTTATCAATATAAAACTCAAGAGGTCGAATCAGCGACAGATTATAGAATTTTGACTACGGTATGCTACTCTTTTCAGTTTTATCCTTTTGCATTGCTAAACATTTCAACTTCTATTTTTACCCAGGATTTCATGTAGGTATGAACTAATTCATTCACCCCAAAATGACTACAAACAAGTCATCCCAGATTAATGAAGGATTACTGTTATATTACACAAAGACAACCAATACCACAGGTCAAAAGAAATTTAACATAAATATAACTAACCAGCAACTATATAGAATTCAACTTCTATTTTCATCCAGGATTCCATGTAGGTATGAAGTAATACATTCATCCCAAAATGACTACAAAGAAGTTCACACTACAAAGAAGTCATCCCAGATGAACGAAGTATTACTGTTGAATTACACAAAGTTAACCACTACCACTGGTCAAAAGTAAATTAATTTAGATATAATTAACCAGCAACTATATTGAATCTCATAAAATAATCAAAGCACCTATTTTTTACAATGTAAACAGAAAAGACCCAAATCAGCACGTTGACAGGGTATTGCAAGAAACATGTTGAATATTGCCATTAGAGTCTGTCGTATCAGATGGTGAGAGTTGTATTTAGTCTTTATCTTAGCTCATATAAACAGGTTTGTGATTTACAATATTCTTCTTGGTTGACTGGAATCATGATATGGCAGGTGCTCAATGAAAAAGAAACTTTTATACAAAATATCATTACACATTATGATTGTGCACCGAACCGCACAAGCCTTATGGATTGAATTGTGGGTAAAAGGGTTTTGATTTATGTTTGTTGGCGATTCCCCAAAGGTAGGAGCGGTGCTCCTTTACGCCAACTATGGTTGTTTTATGTGATTGCCGAATAGTCTTCGACTTAGTTAGGGTTTTGGTCGATCTGTGATCGTGTGTTATGTGGAGAAATCCTCCTCCTTTTATAGGAGGAGGTTTCTTGGAGGGGAAGGTTAGGGTTTTCTCTTTCCTTCTTTGAGTCGAACTCTTATTGCCATGTTTATCCGATTTAGTTTCCTTAGGAGATAATCCTTTATGGAGATCGGACTAGGCAGAGATATATGTTTATCTTTGGAAAGGATTTATGTTAATCCTTTAGTTATTTGATTAATTGAGCACCTCCGGACCTGTGCCCTTCGTGGGAGTGCTTTGTATAAGAAATCCTTCGTATAGCTACTCGGAGGGGTACATCGTCACATTACAGAAGAGGTTTATGTGGGAATGTATATACAGAAAAGAATGGAGATAAGAAGTATTGCAAGCTGCTAAGTTTGTTAATGGTTCTTTGTTTGTAAGCTTTGGGTTACTACAATTGTAATGCTACTGCTTTTTGTAGGTTCTTAATGTTGTTGTGGAGCCGGCCAATACTCTTTGCATTTGCATTAGTTTTTCGCTCAACTAACACCATGACTGAGGTATTTCTGTAAAGGATGGCGGACCTCTTACGGGTTGCTGGAGGAGCTGTGGAATGTAGATGCACCCACATGTTGGTTGGTGAACGTTGATTTGCTCTGCTTTCTCAATGAAGCCCAACTTTAATTGGTAAGTATTACTGATCAGTATGTGATGCTAGACTATTGTCGTGAGACAAATAAACTCCCATCTTTATTTTTATTTAAATTTCTATCGTTTAGGTGTATGAACATGGAACATGGGCATGAAAGATATGTTTTGAACCAAACCTAAAGTGCATTTGTTGCTTAGTTTATATAAATGAAATCGATCAGTTGCAGACTGGGTTCTTAAGGGTGCCAAATGTTCGTTCTTTTTGGGTTGGGCAGCAGCTTGGGAGTTTATATTGAAACGGGTCATACTTGAGGGTCAATATGGACAACGCCAGGTTAATTGACCTGAAATGTTTTCAACCATTACACCTGACACCCTATATTAGATATGTTGTTTGTAGGTTACATTTTCAACGGTGTGTATATAATTGACGATATATACAAGCGCATGTATATATGTTGAACCCCGCTGCAGCGCGCGGGGATAAATTCTAGTTTATATAAACAAAATACAAAAATGGGGTCACGAGTTACATATATTAAAAGGAGGCCACGGTTTTGTTGTTTAATGGGCCGAGAGTTTTATAGTCCAAATGGGAATGTGAATATGGCCCATAACCAGAATCTATCTAAACAAACTAATGGCCCATGGATATTTGATTGTGGAGCAACCGATACAATGACGTACGAGATTTCTGATCTCATTGAAATATCCAAACCTAGAAAAACTCATATTCAAGCTGCAAACAGAGAAAAGACAGATGTAAAAACAGGAGGAACAATTAAAATATCTCCTAATATTAAATGGCCTAATTGTTTATATGTGCCTTCCTTGTTTGTCAATAAGTCATGT
Organism: Erigeron breviscapus; assembly: GCA_034093135.1. Taxonomy (NCBI): domain Eukaryota; kingdom Viridiplantae; phylum Streptophyta; class Magnoliopsida; order Asterales; family Asteraceae; genus Erigeron; species Erigeron breviscapus. Next base: position 85,939,627 of record CM067175.1, on the reverse strand, counting down.
GACAAAAGAACTCAATTGTTCAGTGGTCATGCATCCAAGTTTTTGTCTTTGACAGGATATCAGGACGGGACGGATCATTGGGCGTGGCACTGAGAGAGAGGGGTTGTATCATGTGGATGAAGTAACTTCAAATGGAACTGTGATGTTGGCTCATGGAACTAGTGAGAGACAAGCATGGTTATGGCATAGAACACTGGGGCATCCCTCCGTTAGTTATTTGCATACTTTATTTCATGAACTTTTTCCTTTGAATAAACCTATTTCATGTGAAACTTGCATTTTAGCTAAAAGCCACCGACAAAGTTTTAAACCTAGTAATACTAGAGTTAAAATTCCTTTTTCGTCAATTCATTCGGATGTCTGGGGTCCTGCCCCTGTTATTGGGGGACAGAATTTTCGGTATTATGTGACATTTGTTGATGATTGCACACGGATGACTTGGGTTTATTTTTTAAAGAACAAAGCTGAAGTTTATGATTGTTTCACTGTCTTTTATGCTATGATTCAAATACAATTTCAAAGTCCATCAAAATTGTAAGGTCAGATAATGGTGGGGAGTATGTGAATTCAATGACTGTTTTTTAATCAAAGGAATAATTCACCAAAGCACGTGTTCTCATACCCAGAACAAAATGGTGTTGCCGAACGAAAAAATAGATTATTGCTGGAAATGACTAGAGCCCTCATTTTTGAATCTAATGTTCCGAAAAGTTTTTGGCCAAGCTCTAGCCACTACCACTTACCTGATCAATCGGCTTCCAATAAAAATTCTAAAAATGAGAACACCATTAGAAACTCTCATCGAATATAATACCCTTCCTCAAACTCTCACCCTCTAACCCAAAGTGTTTGGATGTACTGTGTCTGTTCATATTCTCAAATCATACGAAATAAACTTGATCCCATGTGCTCAAAAATGTGTGTTTGTGGGGTATGAGGTAAATAAGAAAGGATACATGTGTTATAATCCAAAGACTCATCACATGTATATTACAATGAATTGTGATTTCCTTGAAACCAAGTATTTCTACTCCACATAACATAGTGGTCAAGGGAGGAACAATGTGACACACTGAGTTGGTTGAAATATGGTGGATTTTCTGAAGACATAACTAAAGATACTGGACAACCTCCTCTCAATAGTTCTACTGAAAATACCCTCCCGAGCCTGATATCTGAGGTAAGTAATTCTCCCGAGGCTCTTGTTTCTGACTCTCCTGCTGAGTCGTCTCCTGTTTCCGAGTCTCCTGTTTCTAATTCGGATTCTCTTGAAAATGTCACTGAAAACTTCAATATTTCGAGTCAAACTATACCAGATTTGACAAGTGATATAGTGCAGGAACAGGGTGAGTCTACTTCTGATGGGGCTCCAGGCAAAATTTGTACTTCCACCAAGATCATACAGAGGGATTCCTGCAAAAAGATATACTCTAGGAAAAAACGTCCAGAAGTTCTAAGTACCCCATGGAAAATATAGCTCAAGCAAATCTGTCTAAAGAGCTCAAGGTATTTTCTACAAACATGTATTCAGAAGAAATTCCATCAAATCTAGAACATGCTATGAAATTAAAGAAATGGAAAGATGCAATGGATGTGGAAATGGAAGCATTGATTAAAAATGAAACATGGAACAAATGTGTGTTACCACAGGGAAATAAAGCTGTAGGATGTCGGTGGATCTTCCCAATAAAATATGGACCAGACGGCTCGGTTGAAAGATATAAAGCTCGGTTGGTTGCAAAAGGATATACTCAGACATATGGGATTGATTACTCTGAAACGTTTTCTCCAGTTGCAAAAATCGACACTATTAGGGTTCTCTTCTCGATAGCAGCAAATCAAAACTGTTCGCTTCATCAGTTTGATGTGAAGAATGCATTTCTACATGGAGAATTAAAAGAAGAAGTTTACATGGAAGCTCCGCCTGGTTTCTCAGAAAATGTTAGAAATGGGGAAGTTTGTCGATTGAAGAAATCTCTTTATGGATTAAAGCAGTCACCTAGAGCATGGTTTGGTAGATTCACCCTAGCAATGAAAAAGTGTGGTTTTAACAAAGTAACTTAGATCATACTTTGTTTCTCAGTCACAAGGGTAATCTGGTGACATGTTTAATAATCTATGTAGATGATATAATTATAACTGGGAATGATGAAAAAGAGATAAAGAAGTTGAAAGAAGGATTATGTGCAGAATTTGAAATGAAGGATTTAGGAAATCTAAGATATTTTTCTTGGAATTGATGTCATGAGATCACAACTGGGGATATTTATTTGTCAAAAGAAATACATTCTAGATCTTCTAGCAGAAACAGGGATGGTTGATTGCAAGTCGGCTGATACACCAATGGTTATTAATCAGAAGTTGTTTATGAAGGATAAAGCTGAACTTGCTGATAAAAGAAGATACCAACGAATGGTAGGGAAACTCATATATCTATCTCATACACGACCAGACAGTGTTGTTGCAGTAGTAAGTCAGTTTATGCACCAACCTCAGGTAGATCATATGGATGTTGTTTTCAGAATTCTCAGATATCACAAAGGAACAACTAGTAATGGAGTTCTATTCGAAGCAAATGGTCATCTAAATGTCCAGATATATACAGAAGTCGGTTGGGCTGGAGACAAAGGAAACAGGCGATCAACTTCAGGGTAATTCTCTCTGGTAGGAGGCAATCTTGTTACCTGGAAAAGTAAAAAGCAGAAAGTGGTTCTTTTGTCAAGTGCTGAGGCAGAATTCAGAGGTATTGCAAAAGGTTTGGCAGAAGCGTTGTGGATTAAGAAACTGATGACAGAAATAGGGTTTCCTCTGAAAGAAAGTATTCAAATCATGACAGATAACGAAGCAACTATTCATATTTCAGAAAATCTAGTACAACATGATCGAACTAAACATGTAGAAGTTGATTGGCACTTTATCAAAGAAAAACTCGAATCAAGCATCATCAAGTTACCATTTGTTAAATCTGAAAATCAGGTAGCAGATATCTTGACAAAAGCGGTTGGAATAGTAATGCTTCACAAATGTTTAGACAAGTTAAATTTTAGTGATCCCAATATCCAACTTGAGGGGGAGTGTTAGAAAGAAGAAAATTACGGGATCAGAACAATATCATCATTTCCCGGTTTAGAAGATCACGTCTTGGACAATACTCTACCTAGCAATTAGAAGAGATTTTGTTTCCTTATTTAAGTCAAGAAACTATTCTATAAATTGTAATTTGCAGATGATTGAATACAACAACAACAAGGGTACCCAATCCCAGCATAATTTGCAGATGATTGAATGATATACAAAAATCATTATTTTCTCATCTCTATAGTTTATTACTCATACGGTGTTCACCCGCGTATTATTATATATATATAAAGATAATTATAATTATAAATATATAGTTATAATTGAAAGGGACGAAAATAAGTATAAATATGATAAGGAATGAAGATTGCTATTGTTGAAAAGTAATTTCAATACAATAATTCATTAATTTAGGAATAGTAAATCTAAATTAGGAAAATGAGGTAAGCCAACTAAACTAAAGGTCATAATTTAAAAAACTTTTTTCATCCAAAGGTTGAGGCTTTTTAAAAAATGATTTTTAAGGGTTGTTTTATAATTATTAGGAGATTAACAGGTTAAGTATTTGCCAATGAACCCTACATCAATCAACATCAAATGAAAAAATGGATTTGGATAATATCTCACAAATTCAAATCCGATTTAATGATGAGTTTTATTGCACTGTTGACGAGTTTTTCTCAGGAATGTGACTTGACTATCCAGCGTTGTCTATTGTTCCCAGACATATGGTGTGCTTGTGCTTGAATAATTGGGCTTTAATCTTTGTTAGATGTAAGGTGATGGGTGTATATGGCCATATGGGCGACATAATTCTTCGGTACGGAAAATTGGCTTGTCAAATTTCCACCCCTATCAACTTTTGACATGCTAAATTCTCAAAAGTTGGCATCAATATGTCTAGATGGAGATTGAGAGAATCGATCGGTAAGAACGTGCTTGCATGTTGCACTTGTGTTGTACCGGTCTTAAAACACTTATGGCGCGTTTGGTTCACATAATGGTTTTTGGGAGGAATGAAATCTTTTAAAGGAATTGGAATTTGAAGAAATGGAATTTGACGGAATGTTTTTAATTTTTTGAAAAATTCAAGTGTTGGAAATTCCTTCCTCCATCCCCAAAGAATGGAGATTTCATCAAATGATGGAATGTTTATATTCCTACAGAATGAGATTCCCCCTTCTTTGAACAACCAAACGCACTAAGGAATGGAATTCAATTCCATCAGATTCTATCAAATTCTGTGAACCAAGCGCGACCTTATGGTTTAACATGCTTTGAAATAGAATTTTTATTCCATCTTTTACATTTTGGCGACTTTACACTACTAGCCAAAATTTTTGGGATGGCCACCACCCTCCCTGGTCCTTAACATGTTCCCCCCCGGCTGGAAAATTGTCATGAAATAATTTTGAACGCATGACCCGATATTATTTCCAATTTTACTATGGTATTATGGGCACCCCTAACCTTTCAACCTATTTATTATTTTAAAGTAATTAGTAATGCAATTTCCGAGAAATTACATTTTTCGTCCCTAAACTTTAAAAATTACAATTTTGACCTTAAACTTGGCCAATTTTTTCAATAATCGTCCTTTGGCCATACGGTGTTAAAAAATGGCCGTTAACGAGCGCTCGTGCTAAACACGTGAGGGTAAAACTGTCTTTTCCCTTTTACACACGAGGGACTGAAAGTACAAAACATAACATGTTTAGGGACGAAAATTGCAATTTACTCTAACAATAACTTATATGTGTAATTTACAGGGGAAAATTTTTTTAATATAAACCAAACATCACCACCAACCGTCCTATTCTTTTCCCCAAAATCAAAGTCTCACATTTTCCCCAAATCTAACAAAACCACCAATTCCTCTCTCTCGAACTCACCAAAAACAATCACTTAAACCAAAACATATATAGTTAATCCTATTAATCATATCAGTTCAAATTCAAAAAGATAATTCAAAGATCGAGGCAAGTCTGAAAAGAAAATCAAGAAACCCAAACCTTGATATTTTCGCTCCACAAGTATACAAGGCGGCGGTGGTGACTGCTATTATAGTACGGGTGGTGGCCGGCAGATGGCTGGGAGCCTGGGAGAGATAAGGGTGGTGGTCGGCTGATTTAAGGCGGCGGCGGTGGGTTTCTCATCCGACGGTAGTGGTGGGTTTGACTCGATCTTGACCGGCGGTTGTGAGGGAGGCAGTGGTGGTTCGAACTTGACCGGTGGAGGTGGGTTTACCTTTGATGTCTTTCATTTGTATGTGTTTCATTCTTGATGCTACAGGGACGATTTATTTCAAAATATATATAGATTTGTTTGAAACTTTCTTGATAGGTTAGGTTTTTTTGTTGGTGAATTATTTTTGTTGACCTACAAGAACTGCCAAAAAAATTTGATGGGTTAAGTTTTTTTGTTGATGGGTTAGGTTTTGTTTGTCAAATTCTGCTGCTTTCTGTTCTTCTCTTTCTATCTGTGTTTCTTCCTCTTTTCTATCTTTGTGTGATTGTGTGTACGAGGGACCAGCAGCAGCAGCATATATGTATACATACGTATTATATAGTAAACTCGTTGGTAGTTAAATTCGTTGTGCTGGATTCCTTTCTCATTTGTCTTCTTTAGTCATGTTGGATTGTAAAAGTTTATTTGGTGGTGGGTTGAAAATCAATCAGATCTGGGTTTTTATGTTTAGATGGGGAAGAAGGATGTCTAAAGACGAAAATACCCTCGCATGTTTGTCACATGTGGCGTTTAACGGTCAAAAACTCACGGTGTTAGGTCGAAGGACGATTATTGAAAAAAATGACCAAGTTTAAGTTCAAAATTGTAATTTTTAAAGTTTAGGGACGAAAAGTGAAAAATGTGCCAACTTCAGGGACGAAAAATGTAATTTACTCTTATTTTAAAGTAATTAGTAATGCAATTTCCGAGAAATTACGATTTTAGTGTTTAGGACTTTACGTGAGACTAGGTTTCGTGGTACGTAGACTAGGAGTCGTCTAATCTAATTTAACTATTTGCGTGTAAGAAACGTAACAAACAATATTTTAGAAGATTCCTAGCATTTATTGATGATGTTTTCTTTATGTATTTATTTTAGTTCACATTGGTTTAGTTTCTCTCGGGCAACTTGCAGATATGAAGGATAAGTCGATTTTCAATTTTATTTTTCCCGGACATATTTTACAATTTCTTATTATTTTTTTTTACTTATATACCCTGTATTTTCTTTCTCATAAAGTTATAACCCACTGAGATTCCGAGAAGTTTACTAATCACGAAACTTGTCATACGACAATTAAGTTCAATTAAAGTACGTAACATTATCTTAAGAATGAAGATATTATTTTTGCTTTTAAGACTGCATTTAACATGTATAAAAAACTAGTGCTCAGGCCCGTCCAATAGACGGGTAGTCTCAAAATATATTAATCAAAGCTAAAAAAATTGGAATTGAAGTATATCTAATAGATACCGGATAAAATTAAAATACCTAAAATTAAAACATAAAACGATCCAAATAAGGCAAAAAGCTTAAGAAATAATACGTAATAAACTAATTCTTCGGGGAATACATGTCTAAGAATACATGTCAAATATACATGGTTAGTGGTGATATATCAAATTTAGATAAACAAAATTTAATTTTTAAAAGCAAAAGTGCATAGCGTACCAATGATCTGATTGTGTTGGTAGGGTGTGCTCAATGATTTCTTCAAAAGTTCTGAAATAAAAAAGGTCAAATTCAAACAATATATATGAATTCAAACGTATGAAAAAGCCAATCAAGAAAGAACTTTTTCTGAGCTTCATCAATTACATACATCAATCCACAAAATCCGCATCATAAAATCACAAAAGGTTCAATTTTTATATTAAACATGATAATCATCGTGTAGACGACAAAATCCCTATGATCAACATCACAACTTAATCAATACGAAAAATAAAAAATGAAACATATGAAAATTAACTCCATATAAATATTGATTCCAGTTTACCCCTTTCTTTTCAACTTTAGTTACGATTTAGAGTTAAGCTCAACAAAAAGAGAAACAAAAAGTGTACAGTATATAATTTGAAAAATACATACCAATTCATCAACAAAGACCATATCGAACGTTTTGATTTTCTTCGGGTTGTTCCACTCCGAAACAGTCCATACATGCATAACACGGAGTCGTAGATGATGGTTAACATGTGTTGGCTTAAGATCTTCAAGATAACTAATGTGGTCTTATTTTTTGTTGTTGAAGAAGAAGCCATAATGAACCTATAATGGACAACAAACTAAATTAAAAGAGATAATAATAACAATAACATAAGAATTCAATGTTAAATAACGAAACGCGTAACACCACCTGGCAAAAAGGTGTAACCCCACCAAGGGGTATTAGCGGCGACGTCGCCGCTAATACCCTGGGTCCCATCTGACACGCTGCAGAGGTCAACGACAGTTTCACGCGCCTGGGCCCCAAGTATTAACGGCGACGTCGCCGCTAATACTAAAACCTATTTTTCTTTTTAAACGCAGCCGCAAGCCAGATTCATCTTCTTAAAAAAAATCCTCCCATCCCTCTGGAAAAAAAAAGAAACATCCGGCCATCAACCATTTTGGCTCCATAATCCGCCCATCAATCCCCTCACCCTCTCTATCAAGAATCCTGCTGTCACACCCCGTTGTAGCGGAAATACAGGGTTAACAAAGAATTGCGTACTAATCAGAAGGTTAATAGAGATTACATCCATTTATGCCAATACAAGTCAATACAAGTACAATCGTTCAAAGTGTGGACCCCAAAATACGGATACAAGTCATCCTCTTTTGGAACTGGACCCACTGAATACAAGTTCAATAAATTGGACAGTCAAATACAACTAAAGCCAAAAGCATGGGAGTCCTCAATGCCTGATGCTAATTGTACGTCCAAAGTCAAAAGATTGGCCCTATTATGCCAAATACGATTCCACGACTTACTGATGGTCACCTGAAAAGCATGAAATTTGAGAGGATCAACTATCGAAATAGTTGGTGAGTTTACAGTGTGTTTGACTAAAAGATCAATCGTCGTTTGTTGTAGTTATTTAATACAGGACGGTCCAGACCGAAGTCCGACCATGATACGAAGACAAGACGGTTCAGACCGAAGTCTAACCTCAATATAAAGACAAGACGGTTCAGACCGAAGTCTAACCTCAATATATAGACAAGACGGTTCAGACCGAAGTCTAACCTCAGTATAAAGACAAGACGGTTCAGACCGAAGTCTAACCTCAGTATAAAGACAAGACGGTTCAGACCGAAGTCTAACCTCCGTATAACTACATGAGGGGGGATCGTTTTAGTTCGTCAAACACAAAGAACAGATTAGTCAGCCGACAACATGGCAAGTCAAGACATATAGATCAAAATTTCATAAGACATGTATACACATTTTCAGACAGCCGTCAACATGGCAATTATAAGACAAATGATTTAAGTAGCCAAATCTCATGGCATAGACAAAGACAAAAATCATTTATAAAGTAGTCGTGTATACAGTAGTACATGCTTTTCAGGCCCAAAGTAAAAGGAAAAAGGGCGCCATAAACTCACCTTAGCGATCACAGAGCTAAAAGTATGAGCAGTCCGAGAATAAGAGCAGTCTAGTCTCCACGTCTATCCAAAACCTAGGATATGAGTACGAATGGTGAGGATCAAATCTCACGACGACAAGTATCCTACGTACAACTACTTAGCTATCAATCCTAGAATGCCAAAACCGATAACGTATTTCAAACTTTCGTTTTATTTACCCTTAGTTGGTAAAATCAATGACATAGTCATTATAAAGTGGTACAAAATACCACAATGCTAACCTTACAACCTCCAACAAGTTGATTTAGCTCGATTTAGTCAAATCATAAGTCTCTAATCACGCTTACAACATAAATGAGTGTGAACAAGACACATTTGACTCGACATTTTTAGAAATGGGAGAAGATTCATACAAAAAGAGGGTTATTACTCGTAACTAGAATCTCTTACGATTCCAACGATAGGTCATGCGACTTATTTGGAGTTACGGATCACAAGTTATTAACATTTGAAAATTGATGCGCAAAAATTTCCAGAAGGTATCCACTGCGCCGCAGTGAGCCAGAACCCTGCTCACTGCGCCACAGTGGGCTAAATCGAACCAGGGACCAGTGCATTGGCACTGCGCCGCAGTGAGGAAGGGCTGTGCCCACTGCGCCGCAGTGGCCACCCTCTGCAGCCTGCACCTGCAGCTTCAAGTGCAGAAAACCAACCCAATATACTCCAAATTCGACCCAAACCAACCCAAAACGACTTGTAAGAGTTTGTAACTAAATTTGAAGCATAACTAAACATCATTAACCATAAATACACATAACCCAACCCATAATTTCATCCATAACATCATCGAATCTTTCGAAACGATCAAATCAAACCAAAACCCTATTTAAACCCTAAATCCATTTCAAGTTGTTTTAGGCCATGTAAAAGCTCGAAATGACTAGAAAAGAGTAAGTAAACATAAATAGACGCAAAAAGGGATGATTTAGACTTACCAAAAATTGATGTTCTTGAAGATAAATTTTAGATGGTGAAGATGATGATGATGTCTTGAATACTTGTTAATTGATTACTTCTTTTTCCCAAAATCAGATTTGATTATGCTAAGAGATTGAGAGAGTTTGATCCTTGAGAGTGTTGGTGATATGTGTGGTGTGTTTTGTGTTTGTGTGTGGTGTGTTTTGTGTTGATCAAAAAGAAAGAAAGGAGGGAAAGGGGGGGGGTGTTTTACTCCCTGCCTCACATTTCATTTTCCAGCCCATGTGGCTCATTTGGGGATATTTTGTATCCCTAAATTTGGTAAAGTGCTTACGATTAAATACCGTTTGACCAAAAGGTTAAAAATGTAAAGTAAAGGTATTTTCCTTCGTCCTATTTTAAATCAAGACAAGTCAATAAAGTTTCGTCCAAGTGAACTTTACAAAATTAAGTCTAGATAGTCTTTTTATTTCGTACAGGACATAACCTTTAAATATAAATTTAAAGTTATTTTAAAGACTCGGCATTCGTCTAGATAGCTAATAGTCTACGTCAACAAGATACGTCTACTTTGACTAAGTGAAAAGTCCAAAAGTCTAATAAGTTCCACGTCAAATGACTGTCTAATTGAGATTAGGACTAACCCGATGTTAATTAATTACGAGTTGTCACAGCATCCCCGACTTCTAAGGATTTCGTCCCGAAATCAAGTCTTGCTCAGTAAAAAGATGAGGATAGTTATCCCTCATATAGTCTTCCCGTTCCCAAGTCGAGTCGGGACCATGTTTTGAGTTCCAACGAACTTTGACCAATTTGATACGACTACGTCTAAGTTGTTTGAGCTGTTGGTCTAAAATTTCAACAGGTTCTTCAACGAATTGAAGAGAGTCAGTCACTTGCAGCTCTTCGACAGGTACGACTAAAGTCTCATCAGTCAGACATTTCTTAAGATTCGAAATGTGAAATGTGTGATGAACGTGTTCTAGCTCCTTAGGTAAATCGAGCTTGTAAGCCACGGAACCAATTCTTTGAACAATTTCGAATGGTCCGATATAACGAGGACTAAGTTTCCCTCGTACGCCAAAACGTGCAGTGCCTTTCCAAGGCGACACTTTCAACATGACTTTGTCTCCCACTTGAAACTCAAGTGGTTTTCGTCTACGGTCGGCATAGCTCTTTTGGCGATCTTGAGCCGCCTTCAGCCGTGCCCTAATTTCAACAATTTGATCAGTAGTCTTCTGAACTAGTCCATATTTAAATAAACGACGTTCTCCAGCATCAAGCCAACAGACAGGAGATCTACATTTTCGTCCATATAAAGCCTCATAAGGCGCACATTTGATGCTAGTGTGATAGCTATTGTTATATGAAAATTCAGCTAACGGCAAAAAGGTATCCCAACTACCTTTGAAGTCAATGACATATGCCCGAAGCATGTCCTCTAAAGTCTGGATGGTACGTTCACTTTGTCCGTCAGTCTGTGGATGGTAAGCCGTACTTAAGTGCAATTGAGTGCCTAGGGCGTCTTGAAAATATCTCCAAGATTGTGAAGTGAAACGACCATCACGATCAGAGATAATAGACAAAGGAACGCCATGAAGTGATACGATCTTTTCAATATATAATTGAGACAATTTCCTTATCTTCCAACTCTCTCGGATTGGAATGAAATGAGCAGACTTCGTCAAGCGGTCGACAATGACCCAAATAGTATCGTATCCTCTCAGGGTTCGAGGCAGTTTAGTAATAAAGTCCATAGTAATCTGTTCCCATTTCCAGTCAGGAATTTTGGGTTGTTGGAGCAGCCCAGAAGGCTTTTGGTGCTCCGCCTTGACCATTGAACAATTTAGACACTTTGAGACATAAGTGGCGATATCTCTTTTCATACCAGGCCACCAATAAAAGTCCTTTAGTCCATGGTACATTTTGTCAGCACCAGGATGGATTGAATATTTAGATCGATGACTCTCGTTCATCAAGAGTTCTCTAAGTCCATTATATTTGGGAATCCACACTCTGCCCTTAACATGTTGGATTCCATCGCCATCCAATTCAAACAAACGTTCAGCATTCCACAATGCTTCTTTCTCGATACGTCCTGGCTGTAGGGCCTCGTTTTGATCGTCTAAAACTCTATCCCTTAATGACGAGCCAAGATAAGAACTTGCTCTTGTTATGACAGATAGTGAAATTCTATCTTTTCGACTTAGCGCGTCAGCAACAACATTGGCTTTACCGGGATGATATTTAAGATCACAGTCGTAGTCACTGAGTAATTCTACCCACCGTCGTTGTCGCATATTCAGCATTTTCTGATCGAAGATATGCTGAAGGCTTTTGTGATCCGTGAATACAGTACACTTGGTACCATACAGATAATGTCTCCAAATTTTTAATGCAAAGACAACCGCTCCGAGTTATAGATCGTGGGTTGTATAGTTCTTTTCGTGGATCTTGAGCTGTCTAGAAGCGTAAGCAATGACCTTACCTTCCTGCATAAGTACACATCCCATGCCCTGATGTGAGGCGTCACAGTATACCACGAAATTTTCAATGCCATTCGGTAATGCTAGAATAGGAGCATTACACAGTCTATCCTTTAACGTCTGAAAGGCCTTTTCTTGGGCATCCTGCCAAATAAACTCCTTAGTCTTCTGAGTTAATAAAGTCAAGGTTGAGCAACCTTAGAGAAATTCTCAATGAATCTCCTGTAATAGCCAGCCAGTCCAAGAAATTGACGGATTTCTGTCGGAGTCTTAGGGGCTTCCCACTTCTTTATCGCCTCGACCTTAGATGGATCTACATGGATTCCACCTGCATTTACTACATGACCCAAGAAGTGTACCTCTCTAATCCAGAATTCACATTTTGAGAATTTAGCGTACAACTTTTGATCCTTGAGTAGTTGTAGAATAGTCCTCAGATGACCTTCATGTTCGTCTTTAGTTCTCGAGTAAATCAGTATGTCATCAATGAACACGATGACAAACTTGTCTAGATATGGTCGACATACTCTATTCATTAAGTCCATAAACACAGCAGGTGCATTGGTTAAGCCGAATGGCATAACCAAAAACTCATAATGTCCATAACGAGTTCTGAAAGCTGTTTTAGGAATGTCTGTCTCTCTGACTCTGAGTTGATGATACCCAGACCTGAGATCGATCTTGGAAAAGTGTGATGCACCTTCCAGTTGGTCAAATAAGTCGTCAATACGAGGCAAAGGGTACCTGTTCTTGACAGTCAACTTGTTCAATTCTCTATAATCTATACACACATGCGCATAGAGCCGTCTTTCTTTTTGACAAATAGAATCGGAGCTCCCCAGGTGATGAACTTGGGCGAATTAGTCCTTTAGCTAACAACTCTTGAAGTTGTTCGGATAATTCTTGCATTTCTGACGGCGCAAGGCGATAGGGTGCCTTGGCCACAGGTGCAGCTCCAGGGACTAAGTCTATTCCAAACTCCACTGGTCTGTGAGGTGGAAGTCCCGTCAAATCTTCAGGAAATACTTCTGGAAAATCCTTGACTACAGGAATGTCTTGAATGTCTTTACCCTTTGGCTTCCTTTCAACAACTAGTGCCAAGAAGGCAGGGTATTCTTTTTGTAAGTATCTATTCGCCTTTATCGCCGACACTAAAATCAATTCCTTCCCTGACTTGTCTCCTTGCACTACTAGGGTTTCGTCATTCTGAAGGGGTATTCTAACAATCTTCTCGTAACACATTATTTCAGCTCTAACCTTCGATAACCAGTCCATTCCAACAATTACATCAAAACTACTTAGTTCTATGGGAATAAGATTTATTTTAAAGTTTTCGCCAGACAATGTCAAATTGCAATCTACTAAATGGTCTCTAGCAATATACTTTTGACCGTTTGCATATTCAATGATATAAGTTTCTTTCATGGGGATTGCTACTAAGTTAAACCGAGAATAGAATTCTAAGGATATAAAGCTTTTATCAGCTCCGGAGTCGAATAGCACAAATACGTAATGATTATTGAGTATGAATGTACCTATCACAACGTTGGGATCACGTCGTGCATCAGCAGCATCCAAAGCAAACACTCGACCTCTGCCTTGTCCACCTTGATTCCTTGCTTGATTATTCCCCGCATTGTTCCTTACTGGAACCATTGCATTGTTGTTCGGGTTCAGATTGAGTCTTGGGCATGCAGGTCGCAGATGGGTTTCGCTCCCACATTCGTAGCATTGAGCTAGTGCCTTGCCCCTACAAAACTTTTCCAGATGTCCCGCCCTTTTACAATGGCGACAAGTAGGACAATTTCCTCTGTGATGGAGATTGCACCTATTACACCTAGGATCTGCGCCAGTGTACCTCGTGACGTCTTGAGTAACTACCGCAAAGTTTCTGGCAGTCTTAAACCTCTTGCCATTTCCACCGCCACCATATCCACTACCAGAGGCATGATCACTCCTTCTCTTGACCACTTCAGTTCCAACAGAAGAACCAGTGGTTCTTTTCAAGTCTATCACCATCCGGTTGGTTGCACTAACTGCCGCTTGAAGAGTCATAGGATTAAAGGCGGCTACCAATCTTCGGACATCAGGTGACAAGCCATAACAGTATCTCTCGATCAATTTCTCCTCCGTATCTACCATACGAGGAACTAGTCTAGCCAATTCATGAAAATGAGTTGTGTATCTCTCATTGTCTAGTCCAATCATACCATGATTCCAGAATTCGCCTTCCATTTTCTGTACTTCCTCACGAGGACAGTACTTTTCCATGAGCATCCTTTTAAAGTTCAACCAAGGTATGCTATATGCCGGCTCTCGGCCACGAGTCCTTATCTGTTCGTTCCACCATGACAGAGCGTGCTTTTGAAACTGAGAGGCTGCATACTCCACTTTGTGCTCTTCGGCACAACGGCTGATATGGAGCACTGCCTCAATGCTTTCAGCCAATTTATTAGACCGACAGGACCTTCGGTGCCATGAAATTCCTTTGGCTTGCAATAAGTGAAGGTCTTAAAATCACTCCCGTGATTATGACCTCGTGGGATAACTTGTTCAGCAGTAGGCTCGACATTGTTGCTATTGTCAGCCGATGGTTATTATTGGCGTTCATGCTTGCCGTGATCTGGGCCCAAAGTAGGCATAGCAGCCAACAACTGTTGTGTCACAAATGCTGCCATATTATTATCCCCGCCAGTATTTGGGGTAGGTCCAGGACCAGTGTTCACCTGGACAGTAGCAGTTTCTGGTTCTTGCTGGATTACAGGTTCTTCCTGTTCAGCTGTATTGGATTTAGGAGTTGATCTAGTAACTCTCTTTGGTGCAGTTTTCTTGACTTGAGCCTTTTTCTGAACTTTGCTTTTCGTCTTAGGAGCCATAAGTCTAAGATATGAACAAAAATGTCATTTAGAGATTTCCTTGATAGGTTAAATAGAAAGTATCTTTGCAAGACCGATGACAGTACAGTGCAAGTCACAAATTGCTGACTTGTATGAATTCATGTACTCAGACAAGACAATAAAATATGGAAGGTCATAATTCTAGAGCTAAGAATAAGCAGTTGACATAGTCTGAGCAAGTATGTAAGCCAAAAGACAATCGTATTTCATTGATGTTCAAAATTTTACATAGTCAGGTATGTACAGTCCAAAACATGTGGGAAACTTCATCCACAACTATAGACTACATAGTCGGAGCAATACGATTTAAAGACACGTGGGAAATACATCCACAAAAGATAGACTACAACTCAAAGTACAGAAGTACGAGTTGTTATAAGTTATAGGCTTACAATACAGAAAGATTATTACAAGACTACATCTTGCAAATAACAACGACTAGCAAAGCCACCACCAAAACCACCACGATGGACATCATCCAGATCAATCTCCCAATAGTTTCCCTTCCTTCTCTAGCAACAGACATAGCCTCAGCCGCCTGATGATAAGCTCCAGTCAACGCCTGAGCTTGATTCTCTATTTTCTCTCTGGTGCAGATGAGGGAATTGTTCATCCTTGACAATTGTCGGCGATAATATTCCGACCTATCAGCTGCAGATGCAACTGGCATAATGGCACTTGGATTTTAGACAGGCACTCTGGAGGGACCCGCAGCCTACGGATCTCCCTGAAAGAATGAAAGACCAAGTCCACAGTTGCCCTGAACTGGTGCAGAAGGACCAGGAGCATAGGGGTCTCTAGGAGCATAAGGCAATTGAGCTCCCTCGGTAGTCCTCCTCTGATATGGAGATACCGGTGTTACAGATGATTGAACATGGATAGACACATGTTCGCCTCCAGATTCACTGGAAGATGACACAAGATTGATAGGGCGTGATTCATTGCCCGATTCCTCCATTGGTTCCTCTTCATAAGAGTCAGGAACATAAGGAATGGAGTTTGCTATGACAGGAACTGGAGGTGTACAAGGTACAACAGCATTTGAGCTAACTCCATCCGACATGACTAGTCTGAAAAGATAGTCAAAGAATCCCTATAAGTCAAATGGATAAGGCAGTACGTCTCAAATGGATGATACAGTACGCAATTTTAGTTTTAAAGAAATCTTTGTCTAGATTACACACATTTGGTTTGGGTTTCTATTACCAACATATTTGAAATGCTTATATATAGGGTCACCCGCAGCCTTCCCACCACATTTAAATATGTTGTTAATATAATCCAAACTATCACGTATATAAACCTTATGCATACACATACGATTTGAGTTTCTATTCCTAACATACCTTCAATGTTTATATATAGGGTCACCCGCAGCCTTCCCACCACATCTACAGTATGTTGTGAATATAGTCTCAAACTATAACGTATATACAAAATCTAAGATATTTATTTCGAGCCTTATATTATTTTACATAATCGGGACGTAGTTGATCAGGTTAGGTCTAATTATAGACAAATAATATAACTCCTGAAATAAAGTATCCTAAACCTAAATAGACTTAGATTCCCTTTTGAAACGAAATGGCTATAGATTGAGTTTTTCCAGCGGAAAAACTCGGTATTAACTATAACCCTTGTCTCTGATACCAATTTTTGTCACACCCCGTTGTAGCGGAAATACAGGGTTAACAAAGAATTGCATACTAATCAGAAGGTTAATAGAGATTACATCCATTTATGCCAATACAAGTCAATACAAGTACAATCGTTCAAAGTGTGGACCCCAAAATACGGATACAAGTCATCCTCATTTGGAACTGGGCCCACTGAATACAAGTTCAATAAATTAGACAGTCAAATACAACTAAAGCCAAAAGCATGAGAGTCCTCAATGCCGATGCTAATTGTACGTCCAAAGTCAAAAGATTGGCCCTATAATGCCAAAGACGATTCCAAGACTTACTGATGGTCACCTGAAAAAGCATGAAATTTGAGAGGATCAACTATCGAAATAGTTGGTGAGTTTACAGTGTGTTTGACTAAAAGATCAATCGTCGTTTGTTGTAGTTATTTAATACAGGACGGTCCAGACCGAAGTCCGACCATGATACGAAGACAAGACGGTCCAGACCTAAGTCTGACCTCAATATAAAGACAAGACGGTTCAGACCGAAGTCTAACCTCAATATATAGACAAGACGGTTCAGACCGAAGTCTAACCTCAGTATATAGACAAGACGGTTCAGACCGAAGTCTAACCTCAGTATAAAGACAAGACGGTTCAGACCGAAGTCTAACCTCCAGTATAACTACATGAGGGGGGATCGTTTTAGTTCGTCAAACACAAAGAACAGATTAGTCAGCCGACAACATGGCAAGTCAAGACATATAGATCAAAATTTCATAAGACATGTATACACATTTTCAGACAGCCGTCAACATGGCATAAGACAAATGATTTAATTTACCAAATCTCATGGCATAGACAAAGACAAATCATTTATAAAGTAGTCGTGTATACAGTACATGCTTTTCAGGCCCAAAGTAAAGGAAAAAGGGCGCCATAAACTCACCTTAGCGATAACAGAGCTAAAAGTATGAGCAGTCTGAGAATAAGAGCAGTCTAGTCTCCACGTCTATCCCCAACCTAGGATATGAGCACGAATGGTGAGGATCAAATCTCACGACGACAAGTATCCTACGTACAACTACTTAGCTATCAATCCTAGAATGCCAAAACCGATAACGTATTTCAAACTTTCGTTTTATTTACCCTTAGTTGGTAAAATCAATGACATAGTCATTATAAAGTGGTACAAAATACCACAATGCTAACCTTACAACCTCCAACAAGTTGATTTAGCTCGATTTAGTCAAATCATAAGTCTCTAATCACGCTTACAACATAAATGAGTGTGAACAAGACACATTTGACTCGACATTTTTAGAAATGGGAGAAGATTCATACAAAAAGAGGGTTATTACTCGAAACTAGACTCTCTTACGATTCCAACGATAGGTCAGTACGACTTATTTGGAGTTACGGATCACAAGTTATTAACATTTGAAAATTGATGCGCAAAAATTTCCAGAAGGTATCCACTGCGCCGCAGTGAGCCAGAACCCTGCTCACTGCGCCGCAGTGGGCTAAATCGAACCAGGGACCAGTGCATTGGCACTGCGCCGCAGTGAGGAAGGGCTGTGCCCACTGCGCCGCAGTGGCCACCCTCTGCAGCCTGCACCTGCAGCTTCAAGTGCAGAAAACCAACCCAATATACTCCAAATTCGACCCAAACCAACCCAAAACGACTTGTAAGAGTTTGTAACTAAATTTGAAGCATAACTAAACATCATTAACCATAAATACACATAACCCAACCCATAATTTCATCCATAACATCATCGAATCTTTCGAAACGATCAAATCAAACCAAAACCCTATTTAAACCCTAATTCCATTTTAAGTTGTTTTAGGCCATGTAAAAACTCGAAATGACTAGAAAAGAGTAAGTAAACATAAATAGACGCAAAAAGGGATGATTTAGACTTACCAAAAATTGATGTTCTTGAAGATAAATTTTAGATGGTGAAGATGATGATGATGTCTTGAATACTTGTTAATTGATTACTTCCTTGTTAATTGATTACTTCTTTTTCCCAAAATCAGATTTGATTATGCTAAGAGATTGAGAGAGTTTGATCCTTGAGAGTGTTGGTGATATGTGTGGTGTGTTTTGTGTTTGTGTGTGGTGTTGGTCGATCAAAAGAAAGAAGGAGGGAAGGGGGGGGGTGTTTAATTCCCTGCCACTCAAAACATTTCAGCCCATGTGGCCTCATTTGGGGATATTTTGTATCCCTAATTTGGTAAAGTGCTTACGATTAAATACCGTTTGACCAAAAGGTTAAAAATGTAAAGTAAAGGTATTTTCCTTCGTCCTATTTTAAATCAAGACAAGTCAATAAAGTTTCGTCCAAGTGAACTTTACAAAATTAAGTCTAGATAGTCTTTTTATTTCGTACAGGACATAACCTTTAAATATAAATTTAAAGTTATTTTAAAGACTCGGCATTCGTCTAGATAGCTAATAGTCTACGTCAACAAGATACGTCTACTTTGACTAAGTCAAAAGTCAAAAAGTCTAATAAGTTCCACGTCAAATGACTGTCTAATTGAGATTATGACTAACCCGATGTTAATTAATTACGAGTTGTCACAGCATCCCCGACTTCTAAGGATTTCGTCCCGAAATCAAGTCTTGCTCAGTAAAAAGATGAGGATAGTTCCGCCACCCTTTTGGCATTTTGCTGTGGTTTCCGGCAGGGGGCGGCTTTTCTTTTTTTGGTGGGGGCTCGCTCCCGGGCCCTCTCTCTCTGTGTTTGTTTTTTCACCTTTCGTTCGGCTTTCGGGTGGTATTCTGCTGGTTTCCATTTTTCCCTTTCTCTTTTCTTTCTTCTCCCTTCTTTCATTCCCCTCTCTTATTTCTTTTTTGGGTCCTTCCTTCCACTCTTTTCAGGCCGGGGCGGGCGAGCTTCGCCCCCTCCGGCCCCCCCCCACCCACCCCCTTTTCTGCGCTTTTTTCCCTCTTGCGTATTATCAAGAGAAAAACAAATAACGAACGGCACTAGGGAGATGTGATCCGTCCTGAACTTGATGGAAAACAATAGCAATAAGGAAACGGAACACAGGGCAAAAATGTACGACTTAGTAGCTATAAAATAATCCAATAGGCCGAGATCAACCCCCCACACAACCATTCACGAAAAAACTAAAGGCAACGAACGGAAAGGCCGAGGTGTAATTAGGAGAACACAAGGACTGGATGGGTAAACAAGGTAGGGAAGAGCCGGGAAGAAGAAATAGGATTAGAGGGAACCACAGAAAAAGAAACGGAGCGGATAGAAAAGAATGTGGCGGTGAGGGGAAAAAAGAGAAAAGGTCTAAGCAAGGGGAACGAACATAGAAGCAGCAAAGATCTCCCGTGCGAGAACGTCTCTCCCGCGCTTTCGGTACCGGAAAGATTGAATCGTAGAAAGGGGTATAGTTAAGCGGTTTTTTTGGGGCAGACCATTTTAAGAGCAGGTCCCCCCAAAGCGGGGACTGGGACATTGTCGACAAGAAGTAAGTAAAAAGGCTACACTAAGGTAGTAACTTCCTTTCCCTCCTTAATCGAATGACTTCTGGTCCTCCGGGTGGGAAGATACCACTATATACATCTAAACTCCCAGAAAGAAAGGCTACCGTCCTTTTATCCCCGTCAGCGTCTCCATTCCCATCCAACTCGCCAACCTTGCTATAAAACTCACGACTCCCTTCCGCGCATACTCACATAGGCTGTGGTTCCCCTCCTTAAGCCTAAGGGGTCGATGATGGCAGAACGTGACATAGCCTTTTTTGTTTTTTTTGTTTTTTATAGTTTTGTTTTTCGCAATTACTCCACTACCTCATTGTTCTTTAAATTTTTTTTATCTGTTTTTTGTAGAGATTTTTTTTTGTTAATTTTTTTTTTTGTTGTTTTTATTTTTTTGTTGTTTTTTGTTTTTTTTTTTTTTTATTTTTTTTGTTTATGTATTCTTTCCACACGGTTTCTTCCCCCCCCCGTCCCCGTTCCAATTTTTTTCTGCGCCCTCCCGAATTTTGAGTGTCCCAACCCCCCCCCGGGGGGCCCCCTCTTCCCCGTTTCCGGCGACCCCTTTTGGCCGTTCCCCCGGGTGTTCCGCCCGACGTTTATCCTTGTAATGTTTAACTAAAACAACTCAAATTTATTACGTTTTTTATTTTGTTATTATTTTTAATATATGTTCCGAAGAAAACACATTTTAATTTGATTTTAGAAAATTCTCAGCTTTTTAGAGGTTATGTTATTAGATTCTCCCCTTCTATGCTTTTTTACCCTTCCTCTTTTTTTTTATACAACTCTTTTTACTTTTCCTTCTTCTTATTTCTCCTATTCTTTTTCTTCCTTCTTTCTTTTCTCCCTTTATTCCCCTTCTCTTCTTTTCTCCTCCCTTTTTTCTTTTCTCCTCTTTCTCCCTTCTCTCACAGTTTTTTTCCCTTCATTATTTCTTTTTCTTTTTTCTTTTTCCGCGCGCTTTTTTTTCCCCCTCTGTGTCTATTCCCCCCCTTTTTTTCCCCGCCTTTTTTTTCCCCCCTCATTTGTCTCCCCCCTTTTTTGTCCCCCCTCCTTTTCGCCCCCCCTTTTTTTTTCCCCTTCCTTTTCCCCCCTTTTATTTTGTTCCAACCCCTCCTTTTCCCCCCCACCTTTATTTAGTAAAAACAGAGGTGAGAACGGAGTAAACGTTAGTGTT
Source organism: Erigeron breviscapus (assembly GCA_034093135.1). Classification (NCBI taxonomy): domain Eukaryota; kingdom Viridiplantae; phylum Streptophyta; class Magnoliopsida; order Asterales; family Asteraceae; genus Erigeron; species Erigeron breviscapus. The sequence goes on along the minus strand of CM067175.1, from coordinate 85,918,295 downwards.
ATAGTGTTTGGTGGTAATCGTTGGTTTAGATTATGTGTAATTATTTTTCTGGAGGGCGTGTATGAATGTTGGTTTTTTTGTTTTTAGTGTGTTTTAAGTTTTCAACAGAAAACAAAAAAAGAACTGAAAGGGATACATTTCTAGGAGGTCTTAAATCCACCGCGCGCTACCGCGCCCTCACCACTATAATTTCTCCCCACCTCCCTAATGTTTGCCCCCTTATTTTCTTTACCTCCCAGGCCTTTTTTTCCCGCCGCTTATTTTTTTTACCCCCCCTACCCTTTTCCCCCTTATTTTTTTCCCGCCCTTATATTTTTTCTCTCCGCTCCTTTATGTCCCACCCCGTTTTTTATGGTTTTTATTTGTTTCTCCCCGCGCTTTTTATGCTATCGCCCCCGTTTGTTCAGTATAGTCCGCCCCTCTATTTCTATTCAGAAGATCACCCCTAGTTTTATTCCCCCTCCCCGACCCCCTTGTTTTTTTCCGCCGCACAAGTCCCCGTTTTGCACCCCCCTTGGTTTTTCCGACCCCCTCCTAATTTCCCCCCCTGTTTGCCCGCCGCCGAGCCCCCCTTTTTTTCCCCCCCCACCCCCCCCCCCCCCCCTCCCCCCCCCCCGCCCCCCCCCCCCCCCGCCCCTCCTCGGTCCTCTGCTCTCCCCCCTCCTGTTTTTCCTTCGGGCGGGAACCCCCCCCTCCTTTTTTTTGCCCGACCCCCCCCCCCCACCCCCCCTCCAGCTTGCTGATTTTGTAGTGTTCCACGCTTTTGTTTTCCGCCCCTTGTTTTCCGTATAGGTATAATAAGTATAAATAAAATTGATTATACAAAAAGTGTGTCCAAAATATGTTAATTTCATTTGCGCCTTTTTTAACCTTGATAATTGTTTTTATTGATTTATAACTTGTGTATAACTTATGTAGGTTAAAATGGCTGACGTTCATGGCGGAGATGGTGGCAATGACCCTCCGAATTGGGGGTGGAATCCGCAATGGGGCTGCAGGCGTATGGGGGGTAAGTATATATAGATGTATGTCAAATATATATATATATACTATATGTATATATATTTTGTTTCTTAATTTTGTTTTGCAGGGATGAGCTCAGGGAGAGCTGCCGCTGCTAACAAGGAACTGGAGCGGGAGTTTCAGAAGAATGGACGACGTATATATCTTTTTCTTGACGCCGCTCAAAGCAAGTGGCAGGCTATCGGTGACGCCTCCAAATGGTACAAGAGCTATTTAGGGACATATGTTGCTACCGTCCCGCATATTTACGATTCGTGGGATCAGGTGCCCCACACATCAGGGACATACCCGCGGGGTTGGGCGTATTGTTAGGGGAACCCAAGGACTGAATGTCCAAGTACCGCGTCCACCTTACCCTCCTATGGACGTCCCAGCCCAGCAATACCAAGACCAGGCCGACCCTTCTGGATCACAGTCGCCGGGCCCATCTTCAGCACAGTCGGGTAGCTTTGACACCGTGGATCAATTCCTCAACTCTTGGTCCCCGAGCAACCCTTGGGACCAGGCCGGGTCTAGCACGTCGGGATTCCCCACACAGTGCTTGGGGGATTCGGATTATGGACAGTATAGGGATGGTAGTGATAGTGATAGTGATTAGTTTGTATTTTTTATGAACCTCTTTATTTATGTTTGTATTCTATGAACCTCTTTATTTATGTTTGTATTTTTGGTAGCTTTTCTTTATTTCTTTTTGTTATTCAAGTCAAATGTGCGTTTTTAACCATAAACATGTTTATGACATAATATAAACAGACAAAATACATGTTTTGAATGTAATCGTTTTTAACCATATGTTTATGACATAATAAAAACATACATAAAACATGTAATGAATTTAATCATTTATAACAATAGGAGGCCCAGGTGGTATTCTTGGGCAGTTTGCATACATCCATTCTTGAAACGCTTGTTCTCGATGTGCGTACATTGATGCCACCGCACGTGCAGGCGGGGTTGCGTAGTATGACCATTCTGGATTCTTGTAAGCCATTGGGTACTCACCTGTTAATTCCACTGCAACAAAATGGCTCTCCTCATTTACGAGAGCAATAGTTATCGGTTGAGCCAACATTAATTGATCCAAGCCATGATGCATCAGGAATACTGTTCGGGCGTCACGTAAGCTGATGCAGTTGATTATTATACCCAGCTTATTGGCCAGGAGGATATGGAAAAACACTTTACTCATCCAATGGTCTTTGGGACGCCATTTTTTATAATAAGAGGTTTGCAACGCCTCTAATATGCGTTTGCCCTCGGGCCCATACATTCGCATGTACCCTCCGAGGTCAGATTCAAACTCCTCGAGCATCTGCGTACGAACCCACTCCGAACCGTAATCCTCATCTAGCCCCAAAGCAACAGCGGTAGCTCGAAATCCACAACTACCATCTTCTTTGACATTCTGTGCGCCGACAACGTAAGGTCGAATGTACGTTGGCAGCTCATCTAGTACCCATGCGATGTTTCGGGACAGTCTGGCGTTCATCGGTTCCGCAATATACCCAACCCAACTGGCCACTGACTCTGGCTCTGATTCTGGCTCTGACTTTGCCTCTGACACCTGCCCATGCGATGTTTCATATATGGGTGCATACGTAGGTTTTGTTGGTGGTGCCCGGAACAAGTCATCAACAAAGCTGGCATATGGCTGCTCAGATTGGACCCCATAGGATTGGGACGGTTCCCCCCAGCCATATAATTTTTCGACCCCGTGGAACCCATAGGATTGGGACGGGTCGCCGAATGTATATATACTTTCAAGACTTGGATATTAACAGGTTTCCGAATAAGTCTGGATTGTCGTTGACCCAATCGGATTGGGACGGCTCCCCGAAGAAGTTTCGTGTCTCGGGGAGACGACAGGATTGGGACGGCTCGTACATACTGTGTCGCGCACCCTGCGGGTCATCAAACCGTGATTTGGTGGGCGCGTACTCACTTTGTCTGGCGGGCTGCACAGGTGGCGGCATGTTCAGATCGGGCACCTCTTCAGTCCTCGGTCGACTGGACTTGGATTTCCGAAGCCCAGGTGGGTTTTTGTTAAGATCGGGCACCTACACCATTAATAAAAAACAATTACTTAAAATCAGGTAGTTTTATATTTTTTCTTTAATCACCCATTAAGTTTATGATGTATTTGGTCTACCTTTGGCGGCTTTTGTTTCGACCCGACCGGTCTTCCGCGTGTGCTCTTCTGAACGAGAGGATCTTTCACTTGTGTGTTACCCGGCTTAAACATGTCCTTTATCTTCGACAACCAATGTTTCCGTTGGGCCTTGGGTTGCTCAACCAAGAATGTCGTAAGATCACCTACAACTTCATGGACAACTTCTACATCGTCTCCGTCTTTTAGGCATGTCGACGGTGTTAAGTCAAGCTTTCTCCAAAACGGGTCTATCACATTCGGCTGAATACGAGTCTCTGCATTTTTTGATATCAATAAGTATACGACATTATGTCGGTATGATTAAAAAAAAGTATTAAAACATACTAACCGCGCTGCATGTACTCGGCAATATTGCAGGCACATGGTAGCCCACAACTATACCGAACCTTGCACCCGCACTTTTTCACCTGTTTTTTCAGTTGTTTGTCTAACCGAACGATTTCATCAGCCATGATGTCCAAAGCTTTATGTAAAACCTTTCCCAGCAGGGCCTTCATACAGTTGTAGTTGTGTTTACCCAATAAGGTTCCCTTGCTATACCCCAGTTGGCCCCTTATTTCTGTGTCTTGACCGATCATGACAGAATCAACACATTGCAGGATTCTAGTAAATGTACATTTCCCCTTCAGCTCTTCCTTCAGAAGGTGGTGCTCGACCTCGACTCTGTTTGTGGTGTGGTTCTGATAGTTGAGATGTTCATCGACCCAACATGACACAAACTGCTCTCGGTACGGGGACAACCAATTATCGTTGAGGTACTTGTAGACACCTGGATAAGCTCCCAATTTTTTCTTTAACTCCTTCTCGTATGATTTAAACTCGTCAAGAGTCCGAGATTCATAGACTCTTTTCCACCAGACGTTAAGCCTTTCAATGTTAACATCTTTCTTCAACCGCAATGCCGGTTCGCAGTGTTTGATTATGTTTTGCCATATGTGGTACCTACACAGCAGGTGTTTCGCTTGCGGCATAACAACCTTCACTGCTCTCATCAGGGCCAGCTCCCTGTCAGTTAGAATGACACGAACGACAAAGCCTTCAACAAGGGTGGACTTGAGACATTGTAACACCCATTGATAATTCGCCTCCTGCTCATTTACGATAAAAGCATATGCTAAACTGAAGGTCCTGCACGTTGAAGTCACGCCGATAATCTCAACAAGCGGCATGTTGTACACGTTGGTTTTGTACGTGGAGTCTATTTCAATAACCCAGGGAAATGCGCGCCATAGGGTCATTGATGTTGGATGCATGAAAAAGAGGTTCTCCAACCGTCCATTTTTACTATTTGTAGTAAACTGGTAAAAGTAGTTTTTCTCCTGCAGCAGTGAGAACATAACCTGCGACAGGTGAACAAGATATAGTAAATAAGTCACTTCCAACAACGTAGTACATAATCACTAATATGATGTTTGTACCTGCATTGGAGTATGCCCTGCTTGGCCCGCCCTCCGTCTCGATTTCAGAAAGTTGGTAATGTCTCCTCTTCGAGTCAGGTTTCCTGGAAATTCATTTTTGAGGTTTACCAGGATCTGGCGTGGGTACATACCGCGATCCGATAGGTTTCCCACATATTGCTTTTCTTCTTCCGTCATCCGTCTCGCGTATGCATTCCCCTGCAGATCGGTAGCTAGATCATGATTGTGTTTCCAGTCCTTGATAGTTACCCTCCAACCACCATCATACCCGGGGCGGCCTTCCAAAGTAAAGGGACACCCTATCTTGTTCGACCGTTTGGGTGGCCCAGTTAACCTTTTATCGCGTGGTCCATCGTGGTGACATATTAGTGTCACTTTATTGACCACCTTTAACGAGTTTTTGTTCGACCGCCGTATGACTAGAACATAACCCAACTCCATTGCTGTTCTTTTAGCCCACTCCGTCAACTCTTCGAAGGAAGCGAACACCTCCTCGGTTTCTAAGTCTCCAGCTTCGCATTCAAATTCACCGTCTGCATCAGGTGACTCAAACTCATCATCCGACACTTCAATACGTACGTTATCTGGGTCTGCCCAAATATCCTCCAAACTATCCATCTGAAACAATTCAAGTAAACAAGTAAACATCTAGTTCAGTAACTATTGATGATATCCATACTATATATATAATTTTCACATATGTATAATATCTATATCTATATTCAGAATATATATATATATGTATACGTCCGAAATATACCTGTGCGAAAGAGAAATGTCTGCAGCTTTGAAAACGAAAGTGCGAAAGAGAAATGTCTACAGCTTTGAAAACGAAAGAGAGAATATGTTAGGTCGGAAATCGACCAAGTATAATTTGTTCAGAAATAGCTTTAAGTTCAGTGAAAACGTTTGTACAGAATTCTGAGCCGTATCAGAATTACTTCACTGAAGCTTCACTTCAGTTCAGATCAAGATAAATCTGAAGCATTCATTCTGAAGCCAAAGACTGAAGTATGAAGAAGAGAATCATCTCAGAAGCGAGCAAAGAGTGATTCTACCAGATCGAAGACTGAAGCATCTCAGTGTAAAGTATTTACAACACTTTACACTGATTACGAGGAAGACTTTTTACTTTACATACCTTTACCCAGTTAATAGATTTATCTATTAATAAAAGGTACAAGGTAAAAGTATAGGTTTGGAACATAGTACTATAAGTTACATCAACTGACTTATATACTCTTCCTAGTACAAGCATGTAAGGAATTAGGTTTAATTCCTTAAATGCTCACAACCACTTTTATACGATCTTGTCCATGTCATCATGAACTTGGTCTATAAATATGAAGTCTTCTCACAACTTGCAAAAGGCTTGAAACTTTAGCATTGCAACTTGTGAGATATACTCTAAGTAAACTTACGAGTATTTCCAAGTTATTTAGATCACTTGTTTTTTTCGGGATTGTTTAGATACTTACACTTGGGTGTTTATCTTTGTTCCGAAACAATCCTTGTGTTTGTTTATATATCAATAAATCAAATACATTAGAAAGAAAACAACGTGTCTCAATGCTACATACTTGATTATACTTATATATATCTTATATAGTTTCTGCCATTTAGTTCTTGTTATTTACTTTAAGTCAATTGTTTCTTGTTATCCATATCTGGATCGTAAACTTAACTTGTCCATCAAGATTAGTTGTACTTGCCAGTCGGGTTTAGTTAATCATCTATATTTGGGACTCACAATTGGTATCAGAGCAGCAAGGTTGAATTATATTAATTCATTGACCTTTGATTTGCATAGATGGCTGACCATATGTTCAATACAAGCCCTGAAACTAACGCTAATGCTAATACAACTCCACCCCCTATCATCAACAATAATATACCATCGCATAATGTACACGTACACTTTCCAAACAATCATATTCCCAAGTTTGATGGGAACAGTGAAAACTTTCAAACATGGAAAGCATGCATGCTAAAGTATATTGCTGGTGTTGAAAGACATTTGCCCGATATCTTAAAAGAAGGACCCTTTGTCCCCATGAATGCTTCTACTGTTGTCAGAAATACCGATGGGACTCCTAGGTAGTCACCTAAGGAGAAGGATCATTGGTCTGAGGAAGATCATAGACTTGTAGACCTTGACACTAAGTTACAAAATATGATTTTATATGCAGTTCCTGAAACCCTTATGCCCACTCTTGTTCTACTTGAAAATTCCAAATTAATGTGGGAGGAACTAATGACACAGTTTGAAGGCACAAATGAGACAATTGTCACAAGAAAAGTTGCTCTAAACAAAAGATATGAGTCTTTCTTTGCTGTCCCTGGGGAAACTTTAACTCAAACTTACATCAGATTTACTAATCTGGTAAATCAACTGAAAGCCCTGGGTGTAACCAAAGATAAAGAAATTCTGTTGGAAAAATTTTGTGACATTTTACCTTCTAAATGGGAAAATTTAATCTTGGTCTTGAGACAAGGCAAAACTTTGCACAGTCACACTCTTGCTTCCCTTTATGGAGCCTTCAGATATACTGAAGAGAACAAAGCTGAGAGAGCTTTGGCTGAGCAGGATGCCAAGAATCATGTTTCTACCAGTTCTGGTATGGTTCAGTATTCTGAACCACATAGTACTGCTCTACTATCTTCTAAGAGTGAAATTTCTGACTCGATGAAGAAGATGGTTTCTGAAATGTTAAAAACTGGTGTCTCTGGTAATGTTACTCATGATTGTAATGAGGATGACAATGATGATCTGGTTGCCATGTTGGCTAAAACGTTCAATCATTTTAAGGCCAAATCAAATCGATCTGGCAAACCCTTTGCTTCCAGCGCTTCTATTGACAAGTCTAATCTTGAATGCTTTAAATGCGGCAAGAAAGGACATTTCATGAAGGAATGCAGATCTAGTCAACCATCATCATCACAATCTGCTCCTAACCATTCTATTTTTCAGAAATCTGACGACAGCTATAAGGCCATATACAAGAAGTTAAAGGCACATATGGCTCTTCTGGCACAAGACAACTCAAGAAACAGTTGTATGATTGCCAAAACTGAAAAATGGGAAGAATCTGATGAATCATCTGATGATGAAGAAGAAGTTAGGGACATGTGTTCATGGCACAAGAAGATCAAGGTCATTTGGTCAAATCCGATGTTGAATCTGGTCGCTGGGTGGATATTGTAATGAAAAAGGTCAGTAATTTTGGCTTTGAAAATAATGAGGAACACAAACTGGACCTTTTGGTTCTTTTAGAGGCTGACATCTCATTTGTTGAGACGGTGCGTTCAGAAAGCCTAAAAATGTTTGAAAATAATGCTTCTGAACTAAACGCCAGTCATGCCAGACTGAAAGAACTAAAAGATGTTCAATTGGCTCTAAAAAGTTATCAGTCTATGGTTGCAACTTTAGAATTGGAAAAGGAAGAATTAAAATCCATCCTTGAAAAAAAACAAGCAATTATTAAATCTTGGATGAAAGCACCAAGGCCAGATGCTGCAATTAAAAATACTTTTGCATCACAAAGAGCAGCATATGAGTCTGGTGATCTTCATTTGGCATCCATAATCACTGATTTAGATGCACTTCCAAAGGAAATAAAACCTGAAATCATTTTTCCTAAAGTTGGCAAGCAGAAAACTGTAACTAATAAAGCCCAGGAACAATCTGAGGGTAAATCTGAAATAGCTCAGACAACTGTTTCAGAATGGAAGGCTAAATCCAAAAAGCCATCCCCTCAGACTTCATCTAAGGTTCCTAAAGACCTAAAGAAGAAAAAAATCCCCCACTGAGCCATCTACCTCAGATTCAGGTAAGGCTCAGGTGTCTAATGAAGAATCAATTTTGTTAAGGTTAGAAAGTCAATTTCAACTATTGGCTAGACAAGTGCAGAGTTGTAATGCACGTTTAAAAAATGTTGATACTCCTTCTCTTCAACCTAAACAAAATACAAAACCTTTTTCTAAGCAAATCAAGCAGAAATCTGAAAAGAAAAAGGTTGAAAACCCCATCAAACCAATTGCTTTTATGTCATCTGAAATTATGACTGAGATCCCCTTTGATATCAAAGCCTAAAGGTTGAATTATATCAATTCATTAACCTTTGATCTACATAGATGGCTGACTTTCAACAAGAACGTCCTGACCCTAATAACACTACTCCACCCCCTGTCATCAACAACAATATACCATCTCACAATGTACACGTACACTTTCCAAATAATCCTGTTCCCAAGTTTGATGGGAACAGTGAAAACTTTCAAACATGGAAAGCATGCATGCTAAAGTATATTGCTGGTGTTGAAAGACATTTGCCCGATATCTTAAAAGAAGGACCCTTTGTCCCCATGAATGCTTCTACTGTTGTCAGAAATACCGATGGGACTCCTAGGCAGTCACCTAAGGAGAAGGATCATTGGTCTGAGGAAGATCATAGACTTGTAGACCTTGACACCAAGTTACAAAATATGATTTTATATGCAGTTCCTGAAACCCTAATGCCCACTCTTGTTTTACTTGAAAACTCCAAATTAATGTGGGAGGAACTAATGACACAGTTTGAAGGCACAAATGAGACAATTGTCACAAGAAAAGTTGCTTTAAACAAAAGATATGAGTCTTTTTTTGCTGTCCCTGGGGAAACCTTAACTCAAACTTACATCAGATTCACAAATCTGGTAAATCAACTGAAAGCCCTGGGTGTAACCAAAGATAAAGAAATTTTGTTGGAAAAATTTTGTGACATTTTACCTTCCAAATGGGAAAATTTAATCTTGGTCTTGAGACAAGGCAAAACTTTGCACAGTCACACTCTTACTTCCCTTTATGGAGCCTTCAGATATACTGAAGAAAACAAAGCTGAGAGAGCTTTGGCTGAGCAAGATGCCAAAAACCATGTTTCTACCAGTTCTGGTATGGTTCAGTATTCTGAACCACATAGCACTGCTCTACTATCTTCTGAGAGTGATATTTCTGACTCGATGAAGAAGATGGTTTCTGAAATGTTAAAAACTAGTGTCTCTGGTAATGTTACACATGATTGTGATGAGAATGACAATGATGATCTGGTTGCCATGCTGGCTAAAACGTTCAATCGTTTTAAGGCCAAGTCAAATCGATCTGGCAAACCCTTTGCTTCCAGTGCTTCTATTGACAAGTCCAATCTTGAATGCTTTAAATGCGGCAAGAAAGGACATTTCATGAAGGAATGCAGATCTAGTCAACCATCATCATCACAATCTGCTCCTAACCATTCTATTTTTCAGAAATCTGATGACAGCTATAAGGCCAAATACAAGAAGTTAAAGGCACATATGGCTCTTCTGGCACAAGACAACTCAAGCAACAGTTGTATGATTGCCAAAACTGAAAAATGGGAAGATTCTGATGAATCATCTGATGATGAAGAAGAAGTTAGGGACATGTGTTTCATGGCACAAGAAGATCAAGGTCATTTGGTCAAATCCGATGTTGAATCTGGTCGCTGGGTGGATATTGTAATGAAAAAGGTCAGTAATTTTGGCTTTGAAAATAATGAGGAACACAAACTGGACCTTTTGGTTCTTTTAGAGGCTGACATCTCATTTGTTGAGACAGTGCGTTCAGAAAGCCTAAAAATGTTTGAAAACAATGCTTCTGAACTGAACGCCAGTCATGCCAGACTAAAAGAACTGAAAGATGTTCAATTGGCTCTAAAAAGTTATCAGTCTATGGTTGCAACTTTGGAATTGGAAAAGGAAGAATTAAAATCCATCCTTGAAAAAGAACAAGCAATTATTAAATCTTGGATGAAAGCACCAAGGCCAGATGCTGCAATTAAAAATACTTTTGCATCACAAAGAGCAGCATATGAGTCTGGTGATCTTCATTTGGCATCTATAATCACTGATTTAGATGCACTTCCAAAGGAAATAAAACCTGAAATCATTTTTCCTAAAGTTGGCAAGCAGAAACTGTAACTAATAAAGCTCAGGAACAATCTGAGGGAAAATCTGAAACAGCTCAGACAACTGTTTTAGAAAGCAAGGCTAAATCCAAAAAGCCATTCCCTCAGACTTCATCTAAGGTTCCTAAAGACCTAAAGAAGAAGAAAAATTTCTCCCCCACTGAGCCATCTACCTCAGATTCTGGTAAGGCTCAGTTGTCTAATGAAGAATCAATTTTGTTAAGGTTAGAAAGTCAATTTCAACTATTGGCTAGACAAGTGCAGAGCTGTAATGCACGTTTAAAAAATGTTGAAACTCCTCCTCTTCAACCTAAACAAAACACAAAACCTTTTTCTAAGCAAACCAAGAAGAAATCTGAAAAGAAAAAGGTTGAAAACCCCATCAAACCAACTATTTTTCTGTCATCTGAAATAATGACTGAAATCCCCTTTGATCCTTCTGTTCCTTATGAACCAAAGAAATCTGAGACTACTAAGGGAGAGTCTAGTGAACCCATCCAAAGATAGGTTCCCAAAAAGAACTAATCTTTGTTTGTGTGCAGGGAGACCGAAAGAAGAATATATGGTTTCTGGACAGTGCTGCTGGCCGAACCATGACTGGTTATTAGACCCTGCTAGAGGAATATAGGGTGCAAGAGGGGCCCTCAATAGTTTTTGGAAATGATGGTAATGGAAAAACTGAGGGATATGGTGTGGTGAATAATGGTCAAGTCAAATTCACACGTGTTGCATATGTGAACGGTTTGAAATATAACCTGATCAGTGTCAGTCAACTGTGTGATGATGGCTTCAAGGTTTTATTTGATATTTCACAAGGCACCATATTCAACAGAGATGGAAAGGTGGTACTGATTGCACCAAGGAAGGGAAACATTTATGTCATTGATATGAATCCTTCTACCACTGAACAATGTTTTTACTCAAAGGCAGATGAAGACACAAACTGGCTGTGGCACAAGAGATTATCCCATCTGAACTTCAAAAATTTTAATAAGTTGTCTAGAAAACAACTTGTTGATGGGATACCCTCTATGTCTTTCAACAAAGACAAGCCATGTCCAGGTTGTGAAATGGGTAAGCAGAAAAGAGCTTCATTCAAGACAAAACAAAGCTTTAGTATAACTGAACCTCTTCACATGCTTCACATGGACCTTTTTGGACCAGTGAATGTTCAGACCAGAGCAGGAAAGAAGTACACCCTTGTTATCGTTGATGAATATTCAAGATACTGCTGGGTGATTTTCCTCAGGTCCAAAAGTGAAGCTGCTGCTGAAATCATTGCTCTCATCAAACAAATTGAGCTCAAGCACAAGCGAAAAGTTTGTCAGCTCAGAAGTGACAATGGCACTGAATTCAGAAATGCTACTCTGGAGTTCTTCTGCACTGAAACTAGCATATCTCAGAACTTCTCCTCAGCTCACACCAGAGCAGAATGGTGTTGTAGAAAGAAAGAATCGTACGCTGATTGAAGCTGCTAGAAGTATGTTGAATGAATCTGGTCTTCCCAAGAATTTCTGGGCTGAAGCTGTTGCAACTGCCTTCTACACTCAGAACAGATCTGTTTATGTCAAAAGACACAAGAAGACCTCCTATGAAGTACTCAGAAATAGAAAGCCTAATATTGGATATTTCCATGTATTTGGGTGTCCAGTATACATTCTGAATGATTCAAGTCAGCTTGGAAAATTTGATGCAAAAGCTGATGAAGGGTACTTCCTAGGATATTCATCAATCGCAAAGCCTTTAGAGTCTTTAACAAGAGACTTGAAAAGGTTGATGAGTCAATTCATGTTACCTTTGATGAATCCAATTCTGCAATCTTTAAAAATTCCATTCCTGCACCACCCTCAGAAAGTCCAATAAGTTTTGGTGATTCTGATCCTATTGCTGAAACTGATCAATCACCTGAACCTGCTTCTGAACATCTCCGTTCAGAACCAGTAATAAACAAGCCTAGCAACATTCCATTTTATCCTCCAGTCAGTTTCAAACTACCTCATGAACTGACTATTGGATCAGATGTACATGCTGCTTCTCCTCTGATATCAGGCTCCACTGAGCAACCTCAATCTGAAGAATTTCATGATGCAAGTCATGATCTGCAGGAAGAAGAAAAAGCTGAAGATGTATTTTCTGAAGCTCCTCCTGAAGTTACTCAGAGAAGTTCTTGCACTGATATCATTGTTCATCCTGGTCAATATTCTAAATGGACAAAAGCACATCCAATCGAGCAAATTATTGGAGAGTCCAGTAAAGGGGTTCTGACCAGAAGAGCCACAAGCGATCAATGCTTAAACGTCAGCTTCTTATCTCTAATTGAACCCAAGAAGATTGACGAGGCTATGCAAGACCCAAGCTGGGTTGAAGCCATGCAAGATGAGCTCAACCAGTTTAAAAGGAACGATGTATGGGAACTCGTTCCTTGTCCCAGTAACCTGAAGAAGGAACCTATTGGGACAAGATGGGTCTTCAGAAACAAGATGGATGAAGATGGTCATATCATCAGAAACAAAGCAAGACTTGTTGCAAAAGGATATGCACAAGAAGAGGGAATAGGTTTTGATGAAACTTTTGCACCAGTTGCTAGACTTGAAGCTATCAGAATATTCTTAGCCTTTGCAGCTCATCATCAGTTTAAAGTCTATCAAATGGATGTCAAAAGTGCATTCCTGAATGGAGAACTAGAAGAAGTTGTTTATGTGTATCAACCACCAGGATTCATCAATGAAGAAAAACCACATTGGGTGTACAGACTGAACAAAGCCTTATATGGTCTGAGACAAGCACCCAGAGCCTGGTATGATACTCTTACTAAACATCTTCTTAAAAATGGTTTTAAATGTGGTGCAATAGATAATACTTTGTTCATATTGCATGATAAAAGTGATATCCTTTTAGTACAAATTTATGTTGATGATATTGTGTTTGGTTCTACAAATGAGAAGATGTGTGAAAAATTTTCTAAAATCATGTCTTCTGAGTATGAAATGAGTATGATGGGTGAACTGACATATTTTCTGGGACTTCAAGTAAAACAAACTGAAGATGGTATTTTCATAAACCAGAAAAATATGTCAGAGATTTATTAAAGAAATATCAATTTGATTCAGTCTCATCAAAAGATACTCCTATTTCTGCTCCATTAACTTTGGATTCTGATCCACGTGGAAAACCAGTGGACCATACAAAATATCGTGGTATGGTTGGTTCACTGATGTATTTAACTGCAAGTAGACCATACATAATGTTTGCAACATGCCTTTGTGCTAGATTTCAGTCTGATCCCAGAGAAGCACATGCAAATGCTGTTAAAAGGATCTTCAGATACCTTAAGGGTGTCCCCAGATTGGGTCTTTGGTATCCCAAAGGCTCTAGTCTAGATCTAATGGGTTATTCAGATTCTGATCATGCAGGTTGTAAGATAGACAGGAAAAGTACCACAGGTGGGTGTCATTTCCTTGGTGGCAAATTAGTAAGCTGGACCAGTAAGAAGCAGACTGCAGTATCACTATCTACTGCAGAAGCTGAGTATATCTCTGCAGCAAGTTGTTGTGCTCAGATCCTATGGATGAAAAACCAGCTGACTGACTATGGTGTTACTTACACAAAGACTCCAATCTTCTGTGATAACACTAGTGCCATTGCCATATCTCACAATCCTGTGATGCACTCGAAAACCAAGCACATCGATCTCATGTATCATTTCATTCGTGATCATATTCTGAAAGGAGATATTGAATTGCACTTTATTCCCACTGATAAGCAACTCGCTGATGTCTTTACAAAACCTTTAGATGTCAAAACCTTTAAACATCTGGTCAGTGAGTTGGGTATGTTAAACCCTTAGACTGGTAATCTTGTTATGAACGCCTCAGTGACACTGATCTGGTTCACCAGTCTGAGCGATCCATGTAATTTTTGCTCGCCTAGCTATCGAACGCCTTTGTGATACTATCTTGGCAATTATTAATTCATGGATCATCACTTCAGGGGGAATGTTAAATATTTTTCAAACTTTAAATAAACCTTCATTTTTGAGGGGGAACCTTTTTGCTCAGAAAAATGTATTTAACTGAAGCACTTCAGAAAATCAAAAATATTTCAGTTGAACTTTATTAACTGAGATGGTTCAGATCTCTTTGGAACTGATCATGCTCAGAATTTATTTTGTCATCACTGAAAGACAACAATCTTTTCAAGATATTTTTGATACTTGGTCAATTGTGTGTACACGTGGCCTACTACATTCTATATGTTTTCAACTTACGTTGGTCATGCTTATGTGTCACACAAGTTGCGCCGTAAAAGGGAGAGAAATGAGTACTTTTTCTGAAAAAGTGTTGCAGGGTGGGGTCACTCAAACGTCTCTGCATTTAATGCGGACTTGACCCCAGAAATTGTTTTTTAATTGGAAAATCACTTTATATTCCATCTTAAATTCAAATTCCTTTTCATTCTTTCATTTACTTCGTTTTTCATTTAATTCTTTCATTTACTTCGTTTTTCATTTACTTTCCAATCATCAATCTCTCTCATATTCACTCTCAAATTCCTTAACTCTTCATATTCCTTTCACTTTCAACTTTCGATTCTTAAAAATGTCTAAATCATCATCTTCTTCACAACCCAAATCGCTCATCAATTTTAAATATACTCCATCGGATGATGTGAAAACATCTGCCACATGGCCAAAGAATTTCACCCCTTCTCAAATCCGATTTAACATGAGCAATTTCTTGGCTCAATTAAATGTGAAATCCAAAACCCTAATGGGAAGAATTAATAATTTTTGGGAGCAATCCCCTTTCCATTATGCTCTGACCGCTAATCCTCAGGCATTGTATCATCGATACTTTCTTGAATTCTGGTATACTGCTGTGGTGAGCAAAGATGAACAATCCATTTCCTTCACTCTCAATGAGGGCACCAAGCAGTGTGTTATCACTCTTGAGGGGTTAAGAAATTCCCTTCATCTGAACTACCTCAAACCTTCCCAGGTATTTGCTAAACGACTCAAAGGAGTCAATTTCAGGGAAGTTCTAGTCGCCACCGGTCATGGCGATATGGAGGATGATGATGGAAATCTGAAGACCTCTGGACACATATTTATGTCTGGATTTGGCAATTGCTGGAGGTTCTTCTGGACCCAGATTGTGGAAAGTCTTGGTGGCAACCATGGAGGGTTGGACCAACTTTCATTACCCCAAGTTGAGATGGGGTATTATATTTGGAATGGGATACAAGCAGACTTTGCTGAGATTCTCTTTTCTCAGCTGATTACAAAACTAAAAGGAAAGAGAAGTCTGCATATTGCCTTCCCAAGATTTTTGAGCTTATGTTTCATGGATATTCTTGGTGAAGCTTATAATCAAGCTGGACCTGAAGCTTCAGTACCTGAATACAGCAGAGATTTCTCAAAGGCATCCACTGCTGAAAATGAGCCTGAACTATCCACTGCTATGCTTCAGGTATTTAATAAAACTGTTTCAGCCACACTAGCTGGTTCAGAAAGGTCACTAAGTAGGCCACAAAAGAATGTGGGACCCGTTAGTCGACCTAAAGATAAGTTGCTAAACATCATTCGTGTTCCAGCTTCTGTATCTACTGTCCCTGGCAATGATACTATGGTTGAACCAATCATTAAATCTGGTAACGATGCACCTGCTTCTGCAGATGTTGAACCAGAAATTGGTGCGGGTACTAGTGACCCAAACCAGGGCATATCTGACCCGAATGCAGTGGTGAATGCTTTCTGGGATGACGATGAGCTACCTCAGGGGAATCTCGATTCCCTTGCTGATTTTGAGTTTGACGAGGGATTATTGGAGGCGAATCAATCTGATTCTGAGCCAACCACCATCCTCGCAAACGCCCCTCCTCCTCCCCCAGAA
This sequence comes from Erigeron breviscapus, assembly GCA_034093135.1. NCBI lineage: Eukaryota > Viridiplantae > Streptophyta > Magnoliopsida > Asterales > Asteraceae > Erigeron > Erigeron breviscapus. The sequence continues at coordinate 85,901,830 of CM067175.1, read as the reverse complement.
ATCCAAATTCAACCAGACCAACAAGAACAAGATATTAATCCTTATGTTCCACCACCTCCATCTCATCAACATCCAATTTTTCCACCGGGTACTAATCCTGCCTATGTTACAGCCGGTACTTTTAATCCATCACTTCAATTTCTTCACCCCCAAATTCACAAAATCCCACCGCCTATCAATTATGATGCCCCAATAGAGACGGACTTGGATTCTGAAACAGAATCTGAGAGTCCAACTGATTTACAACTGAACAATGTTCTGAAAGGGCTTGGTAATCTACCATTTGTTGCTCCTGCTTCTGCAGATGTTGAACCAGAAATTGGTGCGGGTACTAGTGACCCAAACCAGGGCATATCTGACCCGAATGCAGTGGTGAATGCTTTCTGGGATGACGATGAGCTACCTCAGGGGAATCTCGATTCCCTTGCTGATTTTGAGTTTGACGAGGGATTATTGGAGGCGAATCAATCTGATTCTGAGCCAACCACCATCCTCGCAAACGCCCCTCCTCCTCCCCCAGAAATCCAAATTCAACCAGACCAACAAGAACAAGATATTAATCCTTATGTTCCACCACCTCCATCTCATCAACATCCAATTTTTCCACCGGGTACTAATCCTGCCTATGTTACACAACAACAAAGTTGGGAACCACTGAAAGGCATGCAAATGGCCATTGAAGAATTCGCTAAGTTGCCTTCAGAGGTCCCCAAAGGGGGAAAAGGTGTGCCTATTGGTCTGCTTGCAAGTACACAAGAAATCATTGAAGCAACCAAGAAGCAAACTGAGGTGCCATCTGGAAGTGCCTCAGTTCAGGGGGAAACTGAATCTGAATCTGGTAAGAAAGATAAGGACAAGGCCCCATTAGAGGTAGAACCAACAAAGTAAAGCTCTAAGGGTTCTGGGATTATTGTTGGTGAGAATGTGGATGAGCATGGTTATCCCCTGCACGATCTTGATGCTGATAGTAAGAAATTGGAGGCTTTGCAGAAGCAGGTCTCAAATCAATTCATTATGTGGAGGGAAAACAAAGAAAGAGAAAGGGAACAACATCTGAAGATGGGGACCCTTGATCATATAGATGTTGCAGCTCTTGGTGTGTCACTGGAAAGATATTTGAAAATCAAAAATGATCCAAGAGTGCAGAAGTCTGTTGTTGATATGCTCGAGTATGAATGTGGGATGAATTACTCACCTCTGGAACAAAAGCTAGAGAGTCTAACCTTCAAGTTGTCTATTGAAGACTTGAAGAGAAATAGAGAAAAGGAAATGGCAATTAAAAAGAAGGAAATGTTCTGAAAGGGCTTGGTAATCTACCATTTGTTGCTCCTGCTTCTGCACAACCTCCACCACCTTTAATTGTAGAAGCACAGTTAAAAAAGACTCAAACCGAAGTCCAAAGCCTTATTCTGAGGGTGGAGGACTTAACCAAGTCTCTAACTGCCAATACTAGTTCTGTGGCTGAAATGAAAGGAGCTCAGATGTTTCTTGGAACTGAGTTAACCAAGGTTGCTGGAAACGAAGGACTAGTAGTTGGGAAGCTGAATGAGCTGGTGATGACTTGCAACAAGGTGAGCTCTGCAATAAGAGAAGCCTTCAAGCTAACAAAAAGAGATGTGCAAGCTTCGGTGGTTGCAAACTTGACATCTTGTGTTCAGCTGATGAAGCAAGATTTTATGGCTGTTGGAAGAGAAGTACATGAGTTGGTTCAGAAGCCAAGTATAAATGAAAAAGAACTTGGGGCTTCTATAAGTGTTGGTATTTTGGATAATCTGAAGTCTGAGCTAACTCAGAATCTAGTTACTCAGATTTCAGAATCCATTTCTGAGAAGGTTGGTGCGAAGGTTAGAGTGATGATTGCTGAACTGACCAAAGACACAAATGACAAAGTGGACAAGGCTGTGAATGAAGTAAAAGATTCAGTGTCCAAACTTGAAGGCTCAGTTCAGAACCAGTCAAAACAGTTAGAAGAAATTCTAACTCATCTCAAGAAGGAAAATATTGTTGCTCCTCCTGTTCCCTCATTCACTGAAGAAGATAGAAAGCAGTTGAAAGAGATAAAAGATAAAGAGTCGATGAATCTGAACTCCAATTTCATATTAAGATCTCAGTTTGCTCAGCTTTCTAGAGGAATTTCTGAATGTTTACAACAACAAAGTTGGGAACCACTGAAAGGCATGCAAATGGCCATTGAAGAATTCGCTAAGTTGCCTTCAGAGGTCCCCAAAGGGGGAAAAGGTGTGCCTATTGGTCTGCTTGCAAGTACACAAGAAATCATTGAAGCAACCAAGAAGCAAACTGAGGTGCCATCTGGAAGTGCCTCAGTTCAGGGGGAAACTGAATCTGAATCTGGTAAGAAAGATAAGGACAAGGCCCCATTAGAGGTAGAACCAACAAAGTAAAGCTCTAAGGGTTCTGGGATTATTGTTGGTGAGAATGTGGATGAGCATGGTTATCCCCTGCACGATCTTGATGCTGATAGTAAGAAATTGGAGGCTTTGCAGAAGCGGGTCTCAAATCAATTCATTATGTGGAGGGAAAACAAAGAAAGAGAAAGGGAACAACATCTGAAGATGGGGACCCTTGATCATATAGATGTTGCAGCTCTTGGTGTGTCACTGGAAAGATATTTGAAAATCAAAAATGATCCAAGAGTGCAGAAGTCTGTTGTTGATATGCTCGAGTATGAATGTGGGATGAATTACTCACCTCTGGAACAAAAGCTAGAGAGTCTAACCTTCAAGTTGTCTATTGAAGACTTGAAGAGAAATAGAGAAAAGGAAATGGCAATTAAAAAGAAGGAAATTCTGGCCGAAGTTCTGAAGGTTGAAAAAGAGTTGTTCAGACCAACCACAAAGCCCAAAGTAACTGGAACAAGGTCTGCAAGAAAGAATTCTCGTGATGTTGTCTTTACTTCCCTCAAACCATCTGATGATGCTGCTGAACTGACCAAAGACACAAATGACAAAGTGGACAAGGCTGTGAATGAAGTAAAAGATTCAGTGTCCAAACTTGAAGGCTCAGTTCAGAACCAGTCAAAACAGTTAGAAGAAATTCTAACTCATCTCAAGAAGGAAAATATTGTTGCTCCTCCTGTTCCCTCATTCACTGAAGAAGATAGAAAGCAGTTGAAAGAGATAAAAGATAAAGAGTCGATGAATCTGAACTCCAATTTCATATTAAGATCTCAGTTTGCTCAGCTTTCTAGAGGAATTTCTGAATGTTTACAACAACAAAGTTGGGAACCACTGAAAGGCATGCAAATGGCCATTGAAGAATTCGCTAAGTTGCCTTCAGAGGTCCCCAAAGGGGGAAAAGGTGTGCCTATTGGTCTGCTTGCAAGTACACAAGAAATCATTGAAGCAACCAAGAAGCAAACTGAGGTGCCATCTGGAAGTGCCTCAGTTCAGGGGGAAACTGAATCTGAATCTGGTAAGAAAGATAAGGACAAGGCCCCATTAGAGGTAGAACCAACAAAGTAAAGCTCTAAGGGTTCTGGGATTATTGTTGGTGAGAATGTGGATGAGCATGGTTATCCCCTGCACGATCTTGATGCTGATAGTAAGAAATTGGAGGCTTTGCAGAAGCGGGTCTCAAATCAATTCATTATGTGGAGGGAAAACAAAGAAAGAGAAAGGGAACAACATCTGAAGATGGGGACCCTTGATCATATAGATGTTGCAGCTCTTGGTGTGTCACTGGAAAGATATTTGAAAATCAAAAATGATCCAAGAGTGCAGAAGTCTGTTGTTGATATGCTCGAGTATGAATGTGGGATGAATTACTCACCTCTGGAACAAAAGCTAGAGAGTCTAACCTTCAAGTTGTCTATTGAAGACTTGAAGAGAAATAGAGAAAAGGAAATGGCAATTAAAAAGAAGGAAATTCTGGCCGAAGTTCTGAAGGTTGAAAAAGAGTTGTTCAGACCAACCACAAAGCCCAAAGTAACTGGAACAAGGTCTGCAAGAAAGAATTCTCGTGATGTTGTCTTTACTTCCCTCAAACCATCTGATGATGCTGCTGAACTTGAAAGAAAGCATGAGAAGGATCAGTATGATCATTACATGAATCATCGATCGCATCAGGCCAAAATCATTGATATAGAAGTTACAAAGGCTGATGGATTGAAGTTGTTTGATTTGATTGTGAAAAGAGAAGGTAGGGCAGCTGAAGAATATAATCAAGTTTCAGTTCACAAGTTTGGGTTTTCAGAGCATAGGGAGATGATCCAGATTCTGAAGGGGAAGCCGAAATCTGTTTTGATTGGTGCATGGTTATCCAGAATACAACAAAAGATGCAAGCCAAAGTAGAGATTGAAAGCAGATTGTTTGGAAAGAAGGATCATTCTCCACTGAAAAGGAAACCTACTGAAGCACCTTCTGGTTCAAGGCCTGCCAAGAAGTAGTTCCTTTTTCAGTTTATCATGTACTTGTAATATATTTACATTTGTAACAAACATTTCAGTTTGTATATATATGTTGCAAATTGTAACCAATAAGTAGATGGTAAGTTTAAGTTAAAAAACCACAAGTAAAATTCTGAGACATCAATGATCTATAAGATGTACTTAGAATTTTTTTTTTACAACTTAAACAAAAACTTGCATTTCAGACTTACAAGCATGTATAGATAGAAGTCTGAGATGCATGCACTATTTCAGAACAAATAGGGGGAATTTGTTAGGTCGGAAATCGACCAAGTATAATTTATTCAGAAATAGCTTGAAGTTCAGTGAAAACGTTTGTACAGAATTCTGAGCCGTATCAGAATTACTTCACTGAAGCTTCACTTCAGTTCAGATCAAGATAAATCTGAAGCATTCATTCTGAAGTCAAAGACTGAAGTATGAAGAAGAGAATCATCTCAGAAGCGAGCAAAGAGTGATTCTACCAGATCGAAGACTGAAGCATCTTAGTGTAAAGTATTTACAACACTTTACACTGATTACGAGGAAGACTTTTTACTTTACATACCTTTACCCAGTTAATAGATTTATCTATTAATAAAAAGTACAAGGTAAAAGTATAGGTTTGGAACATAGTACTATAAGTCACATCAACTGACTTATATACTCTTCCTAGTACAAGCATGTAAGGAATTAGGTTTAATTCCTTAAATGCTCACAACCACTTTTATACGATCTTGTCCATGTCATCATGAACTTGGTCTATAAATATGAAGTTTTCTCACAACTTGCAAAAGGCTTGAAACTTTAGCATTGCAACTTGTGAGATATACTCTAAGTAAACTTACGAGTATTTCCAAGTTATTTAGATCACTTGTTTTTCGGGATTGTTTAGATACTTACACTTGGGTGTTTATCTTTGTTCCGCAACAATCCTTGTGTTTGTTTATATATCAATAAATCAAATACATTAGAAAGAAAACAACGTGTCTCAATGCTACATACTTGATTATACTTATATATACCTTATATAGTTTCTGCCATTTAGTTCTTGTTATTTACTTTAAGTCAATTGTTTCTTGTTATCCATATCTGGATCGTAAACTTAACTTGTCCATCAAGATTAGTTGTACTTGCCAGTCGGGTTTAGTTAATCATCTATATTTGGGACTCACAGAATATATAACGTACGAAATTTGAATACGCAATTATATGATCGTACGTAAACCTCCTAAATTCGTCCATGATAATGTCCCATACTCCATACTCTGACCGGATAATGTCCATTAACGATCCCCGAGATGCCACGTGGCATTATTAGCGGCGACGTCGCCGCTAATACCCTGGTGGACCTACCCTTTTTCTGGTCGGCTTACTCTGTGCCTTAAATAATACTAACAATGATTAAATATGAACAAAGTATATAAATTCTTCAAAGCAATGGACAATATTTTACTCAATATGACTATTTTCAAACTCCATACCTGATCACATAATTAGGACTGCCTCAATGCAACAATATTTTTAAACTCCAACATGAGCACTTTATGCTAAAAAACAATTACAGAAAAAATAACTTGAAAAGTTCAAATACATAAATCATGATCCTATTAAAAGGAGTATGATTAGGGTTAAATTAATTTACCTGTAATTGCACATTGACTCCATCCAATCTCTACAAAAAAATAACAATACCAATAAAAATATCATAAAAACGCTAGTAATCATCTACTATATTATTTGTATAATTAATCAATAAAGAACATGACTTTGAGGATTAAGAGATAGAAGAGTGTTAGATTAAGGTTAGAAAGACATGATTAATTAGGAAGAGGCCGGTTATTGTTTTAATTGGAGAAGATTTATTTATGATATGAAAAAAAATTAAAAATAATAATAATAATAATAATAATAATAATAATAAGTTGTTTATACAATGTCGATGAACCCTTTAGGTTGATAGAGAATAACCTGCTGCATTTGGAACAAAAAAAGATTTAGAACGTGTAAATATACGATGTCGATGAACCTTTTTTTTTTTTTAATAAAAAAGGGCTTTTTGTAATATAGATAGGTCGGTTTACATAATAATAATGTTAATTAAAAAAATAGAAAATAGAGATTAATTAGGAGGAAATTAGGCTAAAGGAGGAGGATTAAGGGTGCCAAGTGTACCCCCAACCCCTCTTTTAGTTATATTATAGATTATAGATAGATAGATAGATTATACCATATAAACATTTACATTTACCCTGAATTATATATAATAAATATATAATAATTTGATGTATTTTCAGCCATTAGGACTTTGCTTGGCAAAAGCCTTACTTTTAACAATTTTTAAATAAAATCCGGCTTACTATTTGAAAATGAGGGTTATAGAGTCCGTTATGTTCAATGAAAACTACTAAAAGACCCTCACACATCTTAAAGGGAATTGATATTAGTACCATGTAAGTTTATTAACTTACCACAACCATACATTATATGCTTGTACAGCGTGCTGTAAAGATTGTACTGTGTGGTAATTTTATCAAATATTATGGTACTAATATCACCTCCCCATCTTAAATGATTTTTGGTCTTTATCATGATTCAAACTCCGATTTTCAATGTAAACGAAGACATTACCTTTTCACCTTTGTTGAGAAATGATTAAATTGTAGAATAGGAAACCAGATATTATTATAATTTTCACTTCATTATATATATACTAAAAGGATTAGAATTCCCTAAAGTTGTCCCAACTTGACTAGTCAAGTTGGAAAGATCTTGACCCTTGAATTAAAATCAAGAGTTAAGATTATCCCAACCTGACTAGTCAAGTTGAAAGATCTTGACCCTTGGATTAAAATCAAGGGTTAAGATTATCCCAACTGACTAGTCAAGTTGAAAGATCTTGACCCTTGGATTAAAATCAAGGGTTAAGATTATCCCAACTGACTAGTCAAGTTGAAAGATCTTGACCCTTGGATTAAAATCAAGGGTTAAGATTATCCCAACTTGACTAGTCAAGTTGAAAGATCTTGACCCTTGGATTAAAATCAAGGGTTAAGATTATCCCAACTGACTAGTCAAGTTGAAAGATCTTGACCCTTGGATTAAAATCAAGGGTTAAGATTATCCCAACTGACTAGTCAAGTTGAAAGATCTTGACCCTTGGATTAAAATCAAGGGTTAAGATTATCCCAACTGACTAGTCAAGTTGAAAGATCTTGACCCTTGGATTAAAATCAAGGGTTAAGATTATCCCAACCTGACTAGTCAAGTTGGGATAACTTTAGGAATCCCCTTCCTAAAAAATCAAAGGCAATACTCTAATGTTAGGCAATGATTATGTATCTAGTATGCATTTCTATTTTATACAAGTACAATTATTTTATTACCAAAATTGTACCCCACAAACACACACACATTCATTAAATTTTGCTGAAATCGTCAAACAAACCGAGTAGATAGAAGATCATGCACCAGCTCAACGTTTCAACTTGCAACTTTTCAATATTTCCTACCTATTTTCTCAAATCTCAAGTCAACTCATCAAAAGTCATCATCTAAATATTATTAAGATTTATTTTATAACAACAACAATCCAAAAGCATCAATCCAATATAATCCTTTTTCATTAATTCATTCACTCATTTTTCCAATTCTATAATATATACAAAGTTTAAAAATGGAGTTTTTTAACAAAGCCAAAGTTGTAAGACTAAGGAGCCACCTTAACAAGTTTTTGGTGGCAGATGAGGATGAACAAACCGTACGACAAAGTAGAAATGGCTCATCGGTTCGAGCCAGATGGACCGTAGAAATGGTGGAAGGCAAGAGCCATAGCATTCGTCTTAAAAGCTGTTCCTCAGGAAAGTATCTTACTCTAAATTATTTATATTAAATAATACTGCTATGTATTGTAAGTAATCCGAAGTTATGTCGAGTAAAAACGTGTTTCGCAGCAACGCGCGGGTACAATTAATAGTTCATTCTAAGTGTTAATATCTCATTTTAGATTGACTCAATCTTAATGTTCAATTAACAAAATAAAATATTAAATTTTATCATTTTATCCTTATATTAACTTTACAAAACTATTTTTTCAAAACTAATAAAAAATCAGATTAGAATTCCCTAAAGTTGTCCCAACTTGACTAGTCAAGTTGGAAAGATCTTGACCCTTGAATTAAAATCAAGAGTTAAGATTATCCCAACCTGACTAGTCAAGTTGGGATAACTTTAGGAATCCCCTTCCTAAAAAATCAAAGGCAATACTCTAATGTTAGGCAATGATTATGTATCTAGTATGCATTTCTATTTTATACAAGTACAATTATTTTATTACCAAAATTGTACCCCACAAACACACACACATTCATTAAATTTTGCTGAAATCGTCAAACAAACCGAGTAGATAGAAGATCATGCACCAGCTCAACGTTTCAACTTGCAACTTTTCAATATTTCCTACCTATTTTCTCAAATCTCAAGTCAACTCATCAAAAGTCATCATCTAAATATTATTAAGATTTATTTTATAACAACAACAATCCAAAAGCATCAATCCAATATAATCCTTTTTCATTAATTCATTCACTCATTTTTCCAATTCTATAATATATACAAAGTTTAAAAATGGAGTTTTTTAACAAAGCCAAAGTTGTAAGACTAAGGAGCCACCTTAACAAGTTTTTGGTGGCAGATGAGGATGAACAAACCGTACGACAAAGTAGAAATGGCTCATCGGTTCGAGCCAGATGGACCGTAGAAATGGTGGAAGGCAAGAGCCATAGCATTCGTCTTAAAAGCTGTTCCTCAGGAAAGTATCTTACTCCTTCAATGGAGCCATTTTTGACTGGGATGACTGGAAAGAAAGTTGTGTTAGATATACAAGCCAATAAGAGAGATACATCTGTCGAATGGGAGCCGATAAAGGAAGGCGAGTTCGTCAAGTTAAGGACGAAAGGTGGAAAGTTCTTAAGGGGTAATGGGGGCACGCCCCCTTGGCGAAATTCTGTTACTTATGACTTGCCTATACGGACTGCGACGCAGGATTGGGTGTTGTTGGGTGGTCGATATTGTTGTTTTGGAGTCGCAAGAGTCGTTGGAGAGTAATTTGTCGACGATGTCGAGTTTTTCGTCCGTGCCAGATGTTGATCGGGTTCGGGGTGAAGGTCCGAGGGGATCGGTTTCGTGTAATGGGTCACCACTCGCAAGTGGTAGACAGGTACATAATTAAATCTTATTACGAGTACTATTATATGTGCTGTCGCATTTTTTTTTTCCTTTTCTGGTGTCTATCTTAAGTATGTTAAACGTATATAATATAGCATATGTCGTTCAGAATAGAAAAAAAATTGTTGCAATAATGGTACTCATGATAGACTTCATTTATCCTTTATTAATAATAACTAAACTAATGTTAGCTTTAACATGAATGAATGAAAATTATTTTCATAGAAAGTTATAATTATATGTACTATATATATAAAGGGGATGGTAATATAAGGTTGTCGGGTATCTAACCTTAGGTGTGAAACATTCACGTACTAATTTTTTAAACCATAAAATTCACCGGCCCAAGCATTTATTCATTAATCAATAAATACTAAAATATTAGTATGTGAGGGGTTCCACACAGTGGCGGAGCCAATGTACACCTAGGGTGGTCACGGCCCCACCCTCAACCCATTTTGATTACTGTTTGTTTTTTCCGTTTTCATGTGTCCATGGCCGGCGGTTTTCTCAAATGGGGGCATAGATCTAATTTGCAGGTTTTTCAAGATAAAAGGATGACATACTTTTTAACATTTATCCATTCTAGTCCTTTGTGTATTATCAGAGTTTCAATCTAGTCCCTAAACTTTTCAAGTTATTACTTTTTAGAATAAAATGCATAGTAAGAATATTATCATTTATAGTTAATATTACAATCTAGTCTCCTCATTTAAATAAAAATGGGTCCCAAACTTTATAAACTTAACTGGATTATATCCCTTATAACTAGAGTGTTATTTGTATAAAATTTAAACAGAACATTTTTTTTTGTTTAATCCTAGGTATAAAAAAATCAAGACCGGCCTTGTTTATAAGTTTATATACTTCACTTGTAGATTTTATAAAATTTGAAGGAGTTTAGTAATAAAGAGAAAAAAAATTCTTATGCCCCCCGTCTTATAAATGTCTGGATCCGCCACTGGTTCCCCACCTAAGCTTAGTTGTCGGACAGCCTTAAATTCACTTTTCCCATATATAAAATTAACATTTGTTAACTTAACCATAAATCCTAATATGTTTGTTTTGTTTTTGTGAACCTATATATTGTTGATATAGAGTGGTATGGAGTTTTTCCATAAAGCAAAAACGGTTAGACTACAGAGTCAGCATAACAAATACATGGTAGCCGATGACGATGAAGAAACGGTTAGGCAAAGCCGTAACGCATCATCTTCGAGAGCCCGTTGGACCGTCGAGTATGTGGAAGGAAATCCGAATGTTGTAAGGCTAAAGAGTTGTCATGGGTTATACCTTAGCGCGACAAATGAGTCGTTTCTACTTGGTTTGACAGGAAAAAAGGTACAACAATATTCGGCTCAAAGGAAACCAGACCATACTACGGAATGGGAGCCTATAAAGGAAAGCGCGCTCTATGTTAAGCTTCGTACGAGGGATGGAAAGTTTTTGAGGGCAAATGGGGGCCCTCCACCTTATAAGAACTCGATTACACACGATATACCTCATCGAACTGCCACACAAGATTGGGTTTTGTGGGGGGTTGATGTTGTTGATATTTCGTTGTCTGATACCGATTCTGTAATGAGTTCGGTATCTAGTTTTTCGTCTGTGGTGGAGGACTACTCAGGGTCACCAGAAATCGAGACCCCGAGAAGGAGTTTGCTATCACAAAACAGTGGATCATCTTTGCCAGTTGTGGTCTCTCGCTCTTTCAAAGGCAAAGAAGCAAAACTGGTATTCCCTATAAACATTTACCTTCACTATAAATTAGTTAATGTGGCATTTTTCACCTCTTGAAAAAAACTAATAAATATGTCATACAAATTTCAGAGCAGTGGAATGGACTTCTTCAGAAAAGCAAAAACCATCAGGCTTAAAAGCCACCACAACAAGTATCTGCTATCCGCAAAAGATGGTGAAAATGTGTTGCAAGACCGTAACGCAACAACAAAACAATCCATTTGGACAGTTGAGTTTGTTACCGGTTTTGATAATGTGATTAGATTAAAATCTATGGATGGGAAGTACCTCACAGCATCTGAAGATCAAACAATGCTTGGTACTGGTCGTAAAGTCATCCTAACGTTGCCACAAAAACTAAATTCGGCGCTAGACTGGGAACCTATACGTGATGGGTTCCAAGTTATATTGAAAACACGTTATGGGAACTATTTACGGGCTAATGGCGGCGTACCTCCTTGGAGAAACTCCGTTACTCATGATATACCTTATACACATCATGATTGGATATTGTGGGATGTTGAAACCGTTGAAGCTAGAGTAGAGGAAAAGGAGCCACACCCTGAATTGGTGGATTCGGATTTGGATTCTGATTTTGACTCGTTTTCTCTTAGGACACCTAAGTCCGGATCTGCTGAGGTTTGTGCAAATTTTACTACTTTATTTCATGTTTCAAATTGAGTAAATGTCGTAAAATAGCCATATACTTTTGTTCTGATCTGTTTCAGAAATTATGTTTATTTCGACCCCATTTAGAACCAAATGGATTTTGTGTTCTTATTGTATTGATTCAAATGTGCATCATGCTTTTGTGAAAATGTGCAGGTGGGGGATTTAAGGGAGAGTAATAATAAGGCTGTAAAGAGTGAAGGGAGGATGGTGTACTATACAGTGGTTAACGATGATGGGAATTCTGGGGATGATGCTTATGAAGAAATGTCGTTGGTATTTAAGGGGAATGGGTTAGCGGATTTGACTCGAATTATGGAGGAAGAAACAGGGTTAGATGATATAGTTATTTGCTCGAGGAACCCGTTGAATGGCAAGCTTTTCCCTTTGCGGTTAGCATTGCCACCAAACCATACGGTCATGCACGTTGTTGTAGTTCCTTCTACTTCCAAAGGTTAGAACTTTTTTGGACTTTAAACCTTGAGGTCAATTTTCATATATGACAATATATAGTTAGATTTCATGATTTGGCTGAAGTGACTAGATAGAGTTTGAAGATTGATTATTGACCATGGATATTCAAATTTAAAACACACATATAGTGCAAGAAGATTATATTCTAAGTTTTTTGTGATCTTGTATTCACTTGTCAATATCTACACACCATGAATATGAATCTTTTTTTTAGGTTAAAAAAGGGCATATTTGACTAGAATAAATAAAATGTGGATCTTTTGGTGTTGGTAAGATTGTGTGCAAGGAAGTTGATTATTGAGTGTGTAGTGTTTGGTATAGGTGTCAAAATGGGCAGGTGGGTTGTTTATCAACGTGTTGCGTGAAAAAAAGGTAACTATTGGTGATTTCAAAGCGGGTCAGGGGTTTAAGACACTAACATTATGCTGCACCTCTTTTAATCTCAAGAATTATTACATATTAAGTATGGTTACAATTATAGTTGATGAGTTTTGAAAGTGTTAGTAGGGGAGCAGGGCATAAACACTAGATTTTGCCGTAAGCAACTTTGGGCCCATCACATTTGTTTTTTTTAGCTATTTTACCAATTTTATCTGTTTAGCTACTTGTCCATATGACCATATATGAGTTAGTTGTTCTCTTTACATTTAGATACATCATTGTTTGCTAAGCTATGTGTGTTTGTGTGTACTATTTATTCAGTTGCATTAGGATTCTAGTCTGTTTCAACATGAAAAGAGAGACTGCAGTTGTTATGTACAAAGCTTCACGGGCCATGGTTGGACACATCCATTCAAGAGATCATGCATTAGCAGTTATCAAGGAGTTTAAATAATGATGATGAAGTGAACCCATGGTAGGGCTATGGCGGGATTATATTTAAGCCCGATGGCTTTCTTGGTGGTGTATTTCTAATGAATTATGTCTAGATATCAGACTTTTTACTACCAAAACAATGAGCGTTCATTTTGTTTTGGTTTTGGTTCAAGCTTAATGTATGCTATCTGTGGTGTTAGTTGAACATATTACTGTTTAATTAGCAGAGAGTTACATTATGCACATTACATTATGCACATTCTATTTATTGATTTTTTTTATTCTTGAAGCAACGGATGCCTTCCAAATATGTAATCCTGTGGTTTGTATAGTTATGATTCAAATGTTATTTTGGCTATGTACTCTTCTATGAAAACTTGCAACTTTTGTCATTGTATTCAATGCTCTTCATTCTTTCTCTAACACATAGATCCTATTTTATGAGTGGCTCCCCCTTGACCCCCGTCTGCTCTATTGGGAGGGGGACCACTATCAAGGTACTTGGGTGCCGTCAAACTGCTGGTACATGAGCGGCAACTAGATCATTGTCACAATCATCAGACTCCATCAAGCAACGCAAATTTATGAGGATAGGTGTCACTTAGATAGTTAATCATGTATAAAGTTTTTTAAATAAGCTCCAGGGTGGATTGTATTTCATTTTAAGTAGGGATTAGTATCCTGGAATGTAACAAACTTTGGACGAATGTCTATAGTGGGAAATAACTAAAGTCGTGTGTATTGTATGTAAACAACTCGAAATTATGTTTATTGTATGTAAGAAAACATACGTGGCAACCATATATAGCTGCCACTTGTTAGATTTTGATTGGTCGGATACATTTTCTTACATACAATAAACATAATTTCGAGTTGTTTACATACAATACACACGACTTTAGTTATTTCCTACTATAGACATTCGTCCAAAGTTTGTTACATTTCAGGATACTTATCCCTTTTAAGTAATATCCATCCTTTGTTTTTAACTTTTCAATACAAACCACATGGCTATGTTATGATAAAGTATCTATATATGCTTAAAAACTGGCATTGGTTGGAATGAAGTCTTCATTGTTCTCACAAAACAATTGTTTTTATAGGGAAATGATATGCAAGTCAACATAAATCATATGATTCAAATGATTCTGCTTATTTCTCTCCACATTTTTGACTGAGGAAAATATGACAATACATAGTAAGACATGGTCATGGACAGATGAGGTTCTGCCCTTTGTTACTATGCTGATTGTAATCATCTTGGATGTGGTCGCGTTGACCATTGTCAAATCCGCAATGAATGCTGGTATGGAGAGTATTGTCTATGTTGTTTACCACAATGCGCTTGGAACATTGATTCTTCTTCCGTTTTTCATTGTTCATATCTTCAGGTTTGTGGTTCTCCATCTCTGTTTTTTTTTTTTTTGTCACGACATGAAGAAAATACCGATCATCTTACTTAACTTTTGTCCAGAGATGTTGAACGTCCTCCACTCAGTTTCCGTATTCTATTCAGATTCTTCATCCTTGGCCTTTTGGGGTAAGTGCTCGAACCCATAGTGATCTTTGAGTATACATGCCACAAAATGACAATAGATTAGGCAATAAAAACATAAAGAGCATATACGTAAACTACTGCTTTAAAACGAAAAAAATATGTGATCATATATGTAACAAACTTTACATATATGGGTTGTTTGCAGGATTTGTCTTCTGCAGGTACTTGTGTATGCAGGTATTTATTACAGCTCTCCAACCTTAGCCAGTGCCATCACGAATTTGGTTCCCGCAAACATATTTTTGCTTGTTGTCATTGTTAGGTATCCAATTAGGAAAATTTACAAAGTTCGTTGTCTAACATTATCCATATGGATTACTTCCTTCTCAACCTGTTGTATATGTGTTTTAGGATGGAGAAAGTAGACATAAGAAGTTCAAGTGGTGTAGCAAAATTATTTGGTACCATAATTGCAATATCAGGAGCGATGGTGTTCACATTCTATCAAGGCCCGATAGTTTTTCAAACGATCCCCTCACCTGATCCATCTAATCAGCTTGTTTTGTCACAACCATCGAGTTGGGTATATGGCGGCTTGATTCTTTTTGTTGGTGTAATCGTTGCTTCTGTATGGAATGTTATACAAGTAAGATCTGCCTTAGTTGCTCAAAAATGTAGACTATTTAAGCTATTAATGTCTTGTTAATTTTATGCATCCAGACAGCAACAGCAAGAGAGTTCGCAGATCAACAAACCGTTGTCTTTTTCTTCAGCTTCTTTGGGACGATTCAATGTATAGCTATATCTCCGTTCTTAGAAAGAAATCCAAGTGCTTGGGTACTACACACCGGAATTGAGATGACTGCTGTTGTTTTTGGAGTAAGCTGTGTACTTTTCACCATTAAATTTTCAAGTTGGGTTACTCACTTTAGTGTTTTGTGGATTGACATCTTCTTTTAACAGGCAGTATTTTCCAATGCAATTCGGTTTAATGCTGTGACTTGGTGCTTGAAGAAAAAAGGTCCGGTTTTTGTGTCCATGTTCTCACCTCTTCAAATACTTATTGCAGTCATCATGGGTATCACATTTCTTGGCGATTCACTTCATTTAGGAAGGTAAATGATTAATCTATTTTCACATTTCTTGAATACTGGGACATGCTTCCTACTAGTCTAATCCAATTTGAGCTTGTTGGTCAAGTTGATTGATTGCATATTAACATCATAAAATGTTCTTGAATCTAGCATTTGTATATGTAGCGCCATTGGAGCTGTGATAGTTGCTACTGGATTCTATTCCGTGATGTGGGGGCAAGCGAAAGAGAAAAACAAAGCGAACTAGAATTTGGATGTTACAGATGAACATGGATCATCTAACCAAAACACTCATCTCCTTTCATCAGTTAATTAGGCAAATTGTTAATGATAATATGCTATGAACTCTAGTATCCATTACCAATGGTTTGCATAGAAACGGTGATCTCGTCATTATATATTTTTAGAAGTTCTATAAACTTGACCTTAAAAGCTCTTATTTAGTTATCCCAAACTTATTAATGAAGCGGTAATTTTAGATTTGAATTCAAGACCTCTAGAGAGATAAAATCTTCCATTTCCCATTTGGACCACTAGACCAAGAGCTCATTGACTTAACATGTAATTTTATCAAATTTGAGAATACGACAATCATTGCCAAAATAAAAAGCAGCCCGTTCACTAATATTAGATGTCAAAAACTTTTAAATTTTAATCTTGTCAGTATAGTATTTCGTATATCCTACCCAATATATATTGTTCCTTTCGTGCCAAATTGCCAATATATAGACATATATATAGACATATAGTGTGACACTGTGACTCCAAGAATCAATCAGTCTACTACAATCAAGGTTGCATTTCCTTTTAAAACCAAACCCAATAAGCCTATCAAAAACCCAAATACCCCGCTTAAAAACGGATTTAACGATAATCACATAATATCTCGATTAGGTCATGACGTCATGTATAGGACTATAGCAACAACTTTAGGGTGTGATTTGTATTTTTCATGAATTAGAAGGGGTCGTCTCGTCTTCACCAAAAACAAAAAAGAACATAAACCCCGTCGTTAATTTTGGATAAACGACGGCCACCGGTAGAAAAGAAGTCCGGCCAAACTCAAAGCCATGACCGCCACCGCCACCGCCACCGTCTCTCGCTTTATTATTAACAATATCATTATGCCTCCTTCTTTTTTAAATACTCACACCTTCACCAAATTTCATATCCACTTCCCATCATCAATACGACGTCGTTTTCCTAAAACATTCACTACTCTCATCTTATCTAAATCACCCCAGGTGAACTCTAACTCTTATTATTTACTATTTAAAATACATATTTACATTATTAATTTGAAATAAATATATATATAATTAAAATGAGGATGAATTGATAGGTTAGTAGTAATGATGAAAAGATGGTGGTTGTTGGTGGTGGAGCTGCCGGAATATATAGTGCAATTACAGCTAAAACATTAGCTCCTAATCTTAATGTTATCGTTATCGAAAAAGCCAAACCCTTAGCTAAGGTTTCTTTCTTTCTCCTTCAAATAATGCTATATATATATATATATTGTTTTTAGATTTTTTTTGCTAATGGAAAATTGGTTTCTTGTAAGGTTAAAATATCAGGAGGTGGTCGTTGTAACGTTACAAATGGGCATTGTGTCGACAATATGGTGTGTTATTTTTAAGTACTTGTGTATATGTATATTACTTTTAGGGATATGTGTTTGGAAATGTATTTAAGTTTAAACCAAAATTCGTCGCTTAGAATGATTATATAGTGTCATCTATATAAGCTGCCACGTGGCAACCATATAAGTTGTTACGTCAAAAAAGTACAGGCGGATACTTGCATTAGTAGTATTTGAAAATTGGATATGCACATTAAAGGGAATAACATACCTTGGGAACCTGCACTTGGTCTTCCTTTGTTTCCGGGTGATTTATCGTAACAGTGGTGTGTGTGTCGATGGTTGAAAGACTCATTTTAAGTTGGATACGTAATGTGAGTTTTGCGCTATACTTGGATACATTTTTGAACAAGTGACCCTTATTTTTATCATTCTTAACAATTGTCATAGATTTTGGCAGAAAAGTACCCGAGGGGTAGTAAAGAATTTCGAGGTTCATTCTTTAGTGTTCATGGTCCTGGGGATACCATGGCATGGTTTTCTGATCATGGAGTCAAATTGAAGGTATTATATGTGGCTGCTTCAGATTCTAAACTTTACTTCAACATTTATAAAAAACTTCTTTTTCAATTTATGTAGATAGCTTTTCGTTGCAAATAATGTATCATTGATGTTGAGAACATGCAAAAAGAATAATCCACTTTGTAAGAATCAGTGATTTTTGGATCATTTATGGAAATTTCAATGGAACAACCATCGAATTGGATACCTAATGTCCAAAGTGGTTCATTCTTGCAGAGTGTAGTGTTTTCTTTGCATACTTGTCTCAAAAATTGAACTGCATATTAGGTATGTAGTGTGGTTTCACCTGGATTTTACTATGTTTTGCCTTTTAGATCGAGGAAGATGGAAGGGTTTTTCCAGTGAGCGATAATTCGTCTACTATAGTCGATTGCTTGCTAAATGAAGCAAGGCAAAGGGGAGGTATTTCCTGTTATTGTACCTACAGTAATTCTATTATTTAGGCTTATCTGTTTAATATTCCCAAATGATCCCCAAAGAAACGGAATTGTTTGCACCACGAGTCTCTGACATCCGATATGCCAATTGGTTGTAGCTGAACTTTTTTTTTCCAAAGTGGACGGTACCTCATATAACTTTTCAAATCCCCATTGTTTAAAGCATCTCATTAATTGTTTGGATGTGCACTTCTAAAATGGTTATTTAGAGGTGACTGTATCATATACATATGAATGGGTCGATTTGGGTTATGTATATTCTCAAACAGATTAAATGGGTCGGACGAGTAAAGGAAGTTGAAAGTCACATAAGTTTATTTTTAGTGCATACACCCTTCTAAAGGCTTTAATATAGAGAAATTATGTCATTATTGTAAGTTTGTAATACTTTCACATGTATGTCAATAATTACTTTTAAATACTCAGATAATCTCAAAAAGTCTCTCCAGCAGGCCCATTTGTTGCGGGTGTGGGTAGCCCTTGAGCCATGTTCAGTTGGCAATACTTCTTAATCTTGAGCACATGTTTAGCTTAATTTTCTTTCCAAACAGCCAAAACTGGATTTTACAACTTCAAGTTATTGTAATCACTTTCAATGCACATCCAAACACCCTTAAAACTTGTTCCGACTTCTCAATCAGTATTAGAAAATTCACGTTTTCACATCAGTTGTCTTTCTTAATTGATGCCTTATAAAAACAGTTACTCTACAGACGGGGAAGTCTGTAACTTCAGCTTCGATTTCTTCTGGTGGCAAGTTTATGCTGAAGATTGATAAGCGTACGATTGATTATGTGGATTTTGTTGAAGCGGATTATCTGCTAATTGCTAGTGGCAGCAGTCAGCAGGTTTCTTTGTTAGGTTTAATAACATTCTTTATCATAAAATATTTTAAAACGGTATTTCTCAATTTAAGACATAATGCTGCTATTACAGGGATACAATCTTGCCACACAACTAGGCCATTCTATAATTAAACCAGTACCAAGCTTATTTACATTCAAGATTGATGATATCCAGTTGACAGAGTTATCTGGGGTAATTTTTCTCACCCATAATCCATATATTGTGTATTAAAGTTATATTAAAAGTGATTCTCATCATTTCTTTCGTATATGGTAACATTTTGATAATTTTCTAGATTACATTCCCAAAAGTTAAGGCAAGTTTAAAGCTTGAAACTTTGCAGAAGAACATTCCAGAGCTTACCCAGGCATGTTTTTCTCACGGGACTTGTACGTAATAACAAATGCATTGTTTTTGACTTAACTTTGTTGTTAGGTTGGGCCAATGTTAGTCACACATTGGGGACTTAGTGGTCCAGTAGTCCTTCGGTTATCTGCTTGGGGTGCTCGTGATCTTTTTGGTTCAGCCTACAAAGGCAAGGAATTAGTATGTTTATTCACTCAAACTAGTTTAATTCTCATTCTCTGACTTTGGTTGATTATCTATTCAGGAACGCTTATTGTGGATTTTTGTCCTGATATTCATGGTGAAGATCTAAAGTCTTCATTATCTCAACACAAAAAGAAGTTTCTGGTAATTTGATTTGCATAGCTTAAACTTGAAGCACCTTATCGTTTGGTCAACATTTGAGTGCCTTTCTGTTTTTGGGTTTAATCATTTGTGGAAAATGGGTGTTCGATCAAGTTGATAAGTGGTCAAAGTGGATAAACTTTGAGGGGGGACTTTACCCTGCTCTACTATTAATTTATAAAAAGTTATTATCGAAATTTTGTAGTAACAGTTTTTATTAGAATAATCATTCAATATGTTTCACTGAAGCGATTTAGGAGGTTGTAAACACTTGAATATATTTTGGGCGACTTGTGTATTTCCTCCGTCTTTGATCCTGTCCAACCCCTTATCAATAAAAATATAAACTGAATTGATCCATATTTATATACACAAGTTAAAACGGTTCTTTTAAATTTTATAAATGCTTCTACTAGAATTTGATTTTGTATTTTCTCAAAGTACTTAGCGTTGGTATGGGACGGCCATTTTGTAGTCTTTCATTTTTTTCTTTTTTATATTTATATATATATATATATTTTTTTACATTTTACAGAAGCAAAAAGTGGTTGGTTCATACCCTCCTGAACTTGGGCTCATGAAGAGATTTTGGAAATACTTGTTAAACCGTCAGGTTGTATGTTCACTTAAGTATTAATATGCGGTTAGTTTTGGGAGGAATTGTTAACTGAAAAATGGTCATGTGTAGGGTATAGATGAAGATATCTTGTGGGCTTCCATTTCAAATAATTCGTTGATGTCAGTTGCGGCTCTGTTAAAGCAGTGTTCATTTATAGTGAAAGGAAAGGTACCAATCTACTCTTCACATTGTTACATAATTGTATGCTTCTTGTAGAGAGGGCAATTGAAACCCATATAAGTCATAATTGGTACTGTATACATGAGTTCATCTTACTGATAACAAATTAACAACCCCAATGGTGTATTTAAATATGAACTCGTGAATACCGAACATGTAGTTTGGTTTAGAAACCATCCACAGTATATTAAAGTGTTTATAGCCTCTTAAGTATGTTATTCAAATCAATTAAATAGTTGCTATCGTAGTGTTTGTAATCAGGATTTACATGCTGTTTTTTATGAGATTTGAAAAAAAATTGGACAAAACATGATGGCGGATCAACCCAACCCAGACACATGCTATATATCAACCCATGTGAAACATTGTCCAATCTATCTTACGTGCATGTTGTGCCACTTATATTTCTAGATATGTATTTGATGTTATCAAGTATATGCGTTGATTTAGGGCCAATTCAAGGATGAATTTGTCACAGCTGGAGGGGTTCCGTTGTCTGAGGTTTTCCCTCTCTCTCTCTCTCTCACACACACACACCCTTCAATTGCTTGTGTTATTTTTTTGCATTTCATAACTAAATTTGCGATTTGCATGAAGATCTCACTCAAAACTATGGAGAGCAGGATTCAATCCCGTCTGTTCTTTGCTGGAGAGGTATTGTTACTTGAAGTTTTTTGGATCACTTAAGTTTCATTATTTTTTAGAAGGTCTATTTCACGCAGACCTTATATATGAAAGAACTGCTCAGTAATTGAAAGTAGAGGGCATTAGTTCATGGCACCATTATGAAGTGTTCCTTTTCCGTTTATTTCCATAATTTAATGATTAACGGGGATGAGACCCACTAAATGAAAATGAGTTATGGAAAAAGCAAGCTAAAAAGACGAATCGCAGCTTTTGTAAGCTATGAGATCTCATGAACTTTAGGTCCAATCATGTCATCTAAATGTTAAAACCATGTGTAGGTGCTAAATGTTGATGGGATTACAGGAGGTTTCAACTTCCAGGTAAAATCTACAATTGAGAAATAAATGCATCCATCTTTGGTCTTTAAATAGGTCAATGACATATAAATGGGTCAATCAGGTTTGTCTTATATCACAATTGGGGCAACTCCTGAAAGTTATGCTAAAAGGGAATGGGTTGGAAAGTTACCCAAAGTCAAAACTTAATTCCTTCAACGTCCTAAATCATGTATGCTCAGAAAGACATTGGTATTGTCATAAAAAAAAAATTCGTTAAGGTATACATACTAATTATTTATAACATATTTAGAAGAAATACAAAAGATGGTTTGTATGTCAACAACCCTGTCCAGCCTGCATCGACCAGTACCCGCTTCAACCCGATCCCGTTTTGAATACTTACACCACCTCCCTGACCAGGCCATCTTGCCACTCTCTGAACTACGAACTGTATGCCTATTCATAATTTCGTTTCTACATTTTGTTACAGAACGCCTGGTCAGGCGGGTATATTGCAGGAACAAGTATAGGGAAGATGGCTGCCACATCAAAGCCTGCTCCTTTGCAGGAGCAGGTCATATAACAGACCGAATCACCGATAAAACACAAACATGGATTTTCTCACATGAAAGATTTTAGCGACGAACGATCTGCATTTTTGACCTGTGAGTTGCATCAATATAAGTTTATCTTTAACAGAAGGTCTAAAAAAGGGAGACTTTACATACCTCGCCGCAAAATGCTGACAACACTTATTTAGATGAAATGAGACATGAAACGGAATATAAAAGAAGTCGCGCTGCAGGAAAGATGGCACTTGTTGCCGTCATGATTATTTCAGTAAGCAGAAGCTACATCATGCAATGCTAAGTGCCCAAGTGCCATCTTTCCTGCGACAAGACTTCCTTAACTCCTATTTTTCTTCTTTCAAATCTTCTCTCTTTTGTGTCTATACACAAATAATATGGAATATTGACATTATATAAGTAGAAGTTTTGTTTTTAATTATCTTGACATTATATAGTTTAATGGTTGTCTTTAAGTCGGCCTTCTTGTCTTTTTCATGTCTTTGACAATTCCATGTTGGAAACGTGAAGGTACAATGATTGTTACTAGTCGCCAAGTTGCCAATATTGTTGTTGTTCTGTTTGGATACCATCTACAGTGTGACTTATATTGCACATAAACTTGAGTTTTAGAAGAAAACACATTTCTCTTTATTCAAAAGTAAATATAAATACATAATTAATAGTAAAAGGGGTAAAATTAGTAAAATTTATACAACCAAAATATAATTAAAAAATAATTTTGTAATTGATTGATTTTATTAAATAAAACAAAAACAAATAGTTAGGTAACATGCTCTGTATTTAAGATAAATACACGTAATGTACTTGATTAAATTATACTGGATAAAATATAGTTGACTTAACCCTTCTTTTTTTTAAAAAAAATTAGTTGATGTGGCTAATTATATTTTTTCATTTTTTTGACAAGTCACTTTTTTATAATGCAAGTTTTCTAAGTATTGTCGATCAAAATGATCATATACATAACTGATAACTCTGTTCTTTTTGGCCATAATAAGCCTTTAATAGCTGGGTGAAAGTCGTGAAAAGTGTAAAGCAGTTTTATGGATAATGATAAATATGTCTAATAATGTGCCTAAAAGTATGTCTAATTCATTCAAGTTTTGACACATGGATTTCACATCTTCTCTTTCATAATCTTTACCATTGAATTTGTCATGTGTCAACCTCACCTTATTAGACATATTCTTAGGCCTATTTTTTAGGCACGTTAATCATTTTCCTTTTCCATCGGGAAATGATTAATTCTCCTAACTAAATAGCCTAAAGATCCTCCTAATCACGAGATGATGACATGTGGAAAAATCAGGGGGCAAGATTAGGAAAGAGATTAGTGGATAACACATGTCACATTCTTATAGTTTTAGGAGGATTTTTAGGCTATTCTTTAGGAGGATTTATCATTTTCCTTTTCCATATACAATATTTGTTTACTTTAGACGGTTGTATATTACAAAAGAGTTTCTTTATATTTGTTGCATAATGATGAATGCTACTAGTAGTATATGAGTGAGATGTTTCAATAATAAATACGAAATTATATATGTATGTTTAAAATAGTTGAAAAAACAGAAAATATAAATTTATTATATAAGTTTGATTTAATGGCGTTGAAGTTAGATGCTATTAAATTGCATATAACTCTATTGTTGATAAATGAATAAAAAATTGAATCTACCAATATATATATATAACAAGATACTAAATTCATTCCTAAACAAATAGGAACCTTTAGATGAATTCCATCTTTAATTGAGAACCATTAGATCAAATTTAATTATTTCATCTTTATTAAATGACAATATTAATACTTATACTTTATATGATTAGACAAAATCTCCCCTTCTTCTTAATCATATAAACGTAAATAATAAGATATACATTTAACCCCATACTTTCTTCTTAGTTCTTACCAAAAAAATAATTTTAATATTTTTTTCTTCTAAAAAACATCACATACATACTTTTAATAATTAATATAAACATCTAATGTCGATCCGTCCATATATTTATGTTTCCAAATCAAATACAACACAAAAACTCCAATACCTACATATATATAATAATTAAATTAATTAATTCAATCCATGTTTCATATATTTCGTTACATACAAGTTTGATATTAATATAATAAAATATTGATATTATTATAAGTTAATTATTATAATTAATATATTTTAAGTAGGTAAATAATTTTTACTCATTTATAAAACAAACTATTCCCACCTTTTTAAACTTTCTATCTTTAAAAACCCAAACTACCCCTAACTTTCAATACCTTCTCAATACACACACTATATCTATCCAAAATACCCTCAAAATATTTCCAACCCTATCTACTCGATCAAACTAACCCCTTACTTTATTCACTAATTTAAATATTTCTACCAAATATGTCTATAATGAACTTAATGAAATTATTTACAACATACATTTTCAACTCTTAAAATAACTATATTGCCCCATTTTACATCAATTATTTTTACATTAATAACAACAATGTTACCGCCAACGTCACCGTCACCACCGCAACATTGTACTTGTCTTGAAGTATATGGTAGAAAATCATGACACTCCTTAATGATTTTTGTTTCACTTATTTTAATTTTATTTCATTTTTTTAAAATTAATTTTAATTTTGTAATCCAAAGTTGAATACGGGTCCTTTAAATTTATTTAGTTTAAACGTTTGTTTCAAAGACATGGTATATGATTCACTATTAGCTAAAAATATATACACCTTTTACACGATGTGTAACAAATGGGGGTGAACTCTTGATTGAATTCTTAAAACTTAAATTTTGAAAACTAATTGTGAGTAACAATGTTTGAGATTTTTGATCAAATGAAAAGATAGAGTTTGAGATACAAATAAATAAAAATTGACATTAGTTAGTGAATTTTCGGTTGATAAAACTAAAACTGAAGAATTATAAATTAAAAACTATAGAATATATAAAAAATCATGGTTTTAGTTTTACTAATAATATTAAGAATACCGTCTATAAACTAATTTAATAAAACAAAAGAAATTCAAGAATATATATATTAGGCTTTTAATAGTAAGTTTCATTTGTATCAGTAATTTAAGCAAATCATAATTATAATTGGTTTTAATTGTTTAATAAGCAGTTAAAACAACATTCTTTTATTATATACGAACTAATAACTAATTGTCGTTCAAACAAAAAATATATAGTAACTAATCAATCTGGGTCATTTAATAAAAATTGTGCATACAAAAGTAGATATAAAGACCGTAACAAATGCTAAAAGCGTCAAAAACACTTCCAACTTATTATTCGATTTTTCTTATTTTGTGTCAAATCGTAATTAGTAATTTAAAAAACATAATACAAATTAGATTTATATAAAATCTATACATATAGTTTTGTGCTGCTAATTGTTTATAAAAAGTGCTTGCCACCGAAATTCAAATTTCAGCATAGTGGATACGATATAAGGGATTTCATATGTTTACGCTGCAGGTGAAAATAAGAATTTTTTGGCAAAACAAGTCTTGTAACTACTCAATGAAACTCGAATAAAGATTACATTTTACAAGTTAAAAAAATACATATCATTATAAACGTATTTGCAAGTTTTAACAACTACACAATTTTAAATGCAAACAGTTTCAGTATTAGCTTTTTTGTGTCAACAAATCTAGAAACTTTCATCCTCGACATAAACATATGAAATCCCCTATACCGTATCCCCTAAGCTGATATTTGATATTTTAGTGGCAACGTGATAAGATCAAGGACATCAGCAAACGTTAATTAAGTGAAATTTAACTTTTTAATTGGTTACTAATTATTTAGGAAAACTTTGTTTTAGTATATGTATATAAAGATAAAAATACATTAACTCGCGTATATTACGCAGGATAATAATCTAGTTAGAGGTATATATTATCCTTTAAAATAAGATAGGTATCGTCATCAAAAAGCAAAAAAATTATGAAAAAGAAAAAGCTTTGGTTGGGATAAGACACTGTCATGTCTCGTACCTGGTTATGTTTATTTATTATTTTCTGAAAAAGCTATGTACTATGTTTCTATTTCAATTTAATATGAGCATTCATACACCACATGTTACTACCTTTACACCACAAGATTACAAATGAATCAATCAATTGGTTAATTTCTTTTATTTTCTATTTCCTTTTTGTTACCTTCTTTTATTCTACAGATTTTTATATATCTATTTCTGTACTAGGTGATACCCGTGCGTTGCACCGGGCTATCTTATATCAAAGTATTAAACGTTATTTCAAAAGAAAAATTGCAAACATATTTAAACCTTATAACGTAAACGGTGGGAGATTTTGAGTATGCACATTGTCATCACCAATAATTTGGATCATGTTAAATTAACAAAGCTTGGGTAAAAAAAAATAAATTTAAGGTAGCAGTATACTTTTTGTTCCATATGAAGATCTATAACTATATATTTCAAAATCTATAGTTAATTATACCAACACCAATTTTCACAAAACTTTGACCACCTATTACAAACCTAAATTCTTGAAGACTTTGAGACAATCTTGTATAACATTAAAATTCTTTAAAGAATCATCAGCTGATAATTCTCTTTGTACCGCGTCAACTACAGAATCAAGTATATATGTTAATAACTTTTTAAAAAAGGTATATTGGTTAATATAGTTGTATGTAATAAAGATGGATTGTCGTGACTCTCAACTGATGAACCCATTTGCCATCCTTTGGAGCACTTTTTCTTATCTGACTCATTTATAATAAAAGACAACCTGTTTTGACCCACGAACCAAAATGCAGCCCCTAAAAGCTACAACTTTAGTGATAAAGATAGGACTCCAAATACGAAAACTGATCATGAAGACAACATACTTAAAACCTGTAGAAAGAAAGACGAAAGTAGTTGCTTATTCGCAGAAAATATAACTACCCAATGGCTTACAGATTACAAACAATGTAAGCTAATCTAACTTATAATAGTAATACTAAATATTAACCAACCATCAATTGTACTTTTTCAGCGTCACATGGAATAGATAGTAAACCAATATATTTATGCACTTACAAAACATCAACACACCATAAGACCAATCTAGTTAAATATTCAATCATATAGTTCACTAAAAAACTTACTTGCAAAGATATGTCATTGTGACAAGATAGCGAAGATGGGGATAACATTGTTAAAAATAAGGATATCACAATGGAAAAGTACTACTTAATGTGTATGGATGATTTGATTGGGAAAAAGTCATAAAAACTTACCTTCGCCAACTATCTACTACCAACAGTAGTTAACAAAAACTCACTCAGGACACTGCACACACACTACAGGATCGGAAAAGCAAGGCATTAGAAAGACGGTAAATGCGAAGAGATGTAAAGTGTAAATACAAATTAACTTATCTGAAATAAATAAGAAAAATAATACTCCCTCTGTCCCACTTGAAATGTCATGTTTTAAATTTTCAAAGTCTAACATTTGTAACTTTGAACTTAAATAATTTTATTTGTGTTAAATAATATTTGATGAAAGTTATATAAATTGATTGTGTTTTAGAAGTGTTTCTTAATGGTATAACTTTTATTATTAGTGCTTATCAAAGACATTGGCTAAGTTATATGTTTATGCTAGGGTTGCTAATTACCATTAGTTAGAGGGTTGTGTTTGTAACTTGTCTTTCCTATTTATATTCCCCTTGTAATCTTGATTTATTAATACATACAATACAAAATACTCTTACAATTATAATTTGGTATCAGAGCCTTTTCGGCCGCCACTTCCTTGTTCCGCTAAACAAATCGATCCAATCATCACACACAACCGAAAAACATAAGGAAGCTTAATTTATTTTCATCCGTAGCAACTAAAGCACCGTCCCACCATAGCAATTAAATTCCATTCTGTTGTTTTGCTTTCTCGGCCAATCTCGAACAGCAATCAATCGAACACCATCTATCCTACACTTTCTACCGATAATAAATCTATCACCATGGCCATGCTTGCTGTTTTTACCGCTCAAGAAAAAGCCTCTAACATGAGTCACAAGTTTCCTTTTACTCTTAAACCTACCAATTACAACAATTGGAAGACAATGATTCAACCCTTTCTTGAGACCGGCAACATGTTCGGCGGGGGAGGGGGGGGGATGTTAAGGGGGGGGCGGGAATGGTGGGGGGAAGTGGAGGAGTAGGGGAGATGGGTAGTTGTTGAGGACGGGGGGGTTGAAGAGGATGGAGGCCCATTCCTAGTGAGGGGAGGAGGAGGAGGTGACTCGGGAGGGCGGTAGAGGGAGTGGGTGCAACATGTTCGGTTATATTGATGGTACTATTCCATGCCCACCCGCCACAATTACTACTCCTGCATCCGGTTCTGGTGACAATATTCAACCCGAAACGGTTCGAACCAATCCAAACTTTACAGCATGGAAACACAATGATGCTCACATCCGTACACTCTTGATCTCTACCGTCTCAGAAGAATCGTTTCACTATGTCAACGGACTTACTGCACGTGAATTATGGGAGAACTTGGAGCGTGGTCATGCTCCTCAAACTCGTGCTCGTGAACATACTATTAAGACTCAATTAATGCGCATCGTCATGAAAGGAGACGAAAGGAGTGTGTGCCCTAGCTCTAGCCGCTGATCTACGCAACATTGGTAAACCCATGGACAACGATGATCTCGTCATGCTTATTATCTCTGGTCTACGTGAAGAATACAACGGTTTAAAGTCTAATCTCCTTGGTCGTGACACGCCTATCACCTTGACCGATTTACCATCTTTGCTAGATGACCATGACTATATGGTTCACAAAAATCAACCCCATGCTGATTTATCACCTGCTACCTTCAACACAGTTTCAACCAATTCAACGCAGCAACAACCTGTCACCGCTCCTCTTGGTTCTTCTCAGCAGGGTACGGCCCCCCTCCTTGCCGTGCAACAGTTAGCTGCCCAACTTGGATTCACTCTTACACCTAATTCCACGTCACATGCAATGTTCTCTAACCGATCATCTCGAGGCCGCGGATCATCTTATGCTCGTGGGAGGGGTGGACGGCAATCTTATGGCCGTGGCTTTTCTGCCCGTGGACGTGGTTCTTTCGAATGGGCTTCAATGACAAATCAAGTTCATGGTCATTGCAACCGTTGTGGCATCGGTCATCTTCCAAATGATTGCCCTAATCGTGAACGTGGTCGCTCCCAAGCATACTTTGTTGATAACAGGTCACAAGCATCTAGCAATAATTGGCTTCCGGACTCCGGGGCCAATAACCATGTAACACCAGATCTTTCAAGCATCGGGACTCCAGAACCATATCACGGCTACGATAATCTTCATGTTGGTAACGGTAAAGGCTTTCCCATTCTTCATATTGGTTCTACTAAAATTTTCTCACCCTCCAAAACTTTCAAATTAAGAGACATCTTACATGTTCCTCAAATTAAACATAATCTTCTCTCCGTTCAAAAGTTTTGTCTTGATAACAATGTTTTCTTTGAATTTCACCCGTTTTTCTTTTGTGTAAAGGACATATCTACACGCAATACCCTACTCACGGGTCCAAGTAAGGATGGTCTGTACTCCTTGGTCCTTCCTCAATTTCATCAAATCCCGAAGACTGCTTTTTCTGCCACACGTGCTCCCGCATCTGTTTGGCATCAACGTTTAGGGCATCCACATTCTCGAATTTTACAATATATGTTATCTCGTTATTTGCTTCCTGTTTCTGATAAAACTTTTAAAGATATTTGTTCCTCTTGTCAATTGGGCAAGTCATCAAAATTACCTTTAAAAAGTTCAAGTTTTCGTAGCAATAATATTCTTGATTTAATATATTGTGATGTTTGGGGTCCTGCACCATCTTTATCTTTTGATGGTGATCGTTACTTTATGTTGTGTGTTGATCATCATACAAAATATATGTGGATTTATCATCTTAAACAAAAATCTGATGTTTATTCATTGTTCAAACAATTTGTTTTAATGGTTGAGCGCCAATTCAATACAAAGTTAAAAACTGTTCAAACTGACTGGGGGGGGGAGTTTCGCAATCTTTCCTCTTTCTTTGCTTCACTTGGAATTCTCCATCGTCGATCTTGCCCTCACACAAGTGAGCAGAATGGTACTGTTGAACGCCGCCACCGACACGTTGTCGAAACCGGCCTCGCTCTTCTTGCTCAATCATCTGTCCCGCAACGTTTTTGGCATTATGCCTTTGACACTGCTGTCTATCTCATTAATCGGATGCCATCCACTTCCACCTCTCTCATCTCTCCATTTGAACGGGTCTTTAATCGCTCACCAGATCTTTCATTTCTTAAAGTCTTCGGGTGTCAGTGTTTTCCCTACTTACGTCCTTACAACCCACATAAGATGGATTTTAGATCTTCTGTGTGTATCTTTCTTGGTTACAGCCCTGTCCATCATGGTTACCGGTGCTTTGATCCATCTCTTGATCGTGTCTACATTGTTCGACACGTCCGTTTCAACGAAACAATCTTCCCGTTTCAGTCTATACCGTCTGCTTCTACTCCTTCTTTATCCGATCAATCATCTTCAATAACTCATGATCATACCTTTCTCTTTCCGGAGGATGTCACTACATCTTCATCCGAACTTCCAGTATCTACCACTACTACACACGAACCAGCCCATGCTACTATGGTTCCATCATCAACATCCACGTCCGTGTCCACCGAACACCCTATTCCTGCACCACCTCAATCTGCCAGGCCGAGGCCTTCTTACCTTTGGCCCAATCCAAAGCCCACTACTCGCTTTGATCCTTCGGCTTTTCAAGCATCCACCGGACCTCCTTCATCTCCAAACATTTCAACCGAGACTTCTACCTCCACACTTCCACCTCCCACCTCTGAACCACTTAGCTTTACCGCTGCCAACAAACACATTGAATGGCGCCGTGCCATGTTTGACGAGTTTTCGGCGCTTGTTAGTAATGGTACTTGGTCTCTTGTTCCCCCGGTTCCCGGGGCTAATATTGTTGATTGCAGGTGGGTTTACAGGATTAAAAGAGACAAAACCGGTGTTCCAATAAGGTACAAGGCTCGTTTAGTAGCCAAGGGTTTTACACAAACTCGGAACATTGATTACAAAGAAACATTCAGCCCGGTAGTCAAAGCTACAACTATTCGGGTTGTCTTATCCTTGGCAGTCTCTCGACAATGGCCTCTTCGGCAATTGGATGTGCAAAATGCCTTTCTCCATGGTCACCTTGAGGAAACTATTTATTTAAAGCAACCACAAGGATTTATTGACAGCAACAAACCCGATTATGTGTGTAAACTACATAAGTCACTTTATGGGCTTAAACAAGCCCCTCGGGCTTGGTTCACTCGGTTCTCTACTACATTGCATAAGCTTGGGTTTCAAGGATCCAAAACTGATCCCTCTTTGTTTATTTATCATCGCAAGGCCACGGTAATATATCTTCTAGTCTATGTGGACGACATCATTATTACAGGGAACAATACCGAAGCTATCCAGGTTGTGATTTCTGCTCTTAGTTCTGAGCTAGCTTTAACAGATATGGGGGATCTTGATTATTTTTTAGGCCTTGAAATTGTTAGACGGGATAAGGATGTGATTTTGTCTCAGCAAAAATATCTACTTGACGTTCTAGAACGAGCTGGTCTTTCCTCTTCGAAATCAGTCCCGTCACCAATGAGCAGTTCCACTGTTCTTACTAATGATGACAGCCCCAAATTTTCGGATCCCGGTAAGTATCGTCAGATTGTTGGTGCTCTACAATATGCTACTCTTTCGAGACCGGATATTACTTTTGCTGTTAATAGGGTCTGTCAATTTATGCATTCTCCGACTGAAAATCACTGGAGTGCAGTCAAACGCATTCTTCGCTATCTACAGGGGACATCTCATTTTGGGTTGCTCATTCGTCATGACTCCAGTTCCACACTTCATGCTTTTACAGACGCATCTTGGAATCACTTGGCAGCTTTTTCTGATGCTGATTGGGCTGGCTGCCTGTTGACAAACGTTCTACTGGTGGCTTTGCTATTTATTTGGGCTGTAATCTAGTTTCTTGGATGGCTAGGAAACAAAAAACGGTTTCTCGCTCGTCTACTGAATCTGAGTACAAAGCAGTTGGTGATACCGTTGTTGAGATTATGTGGCTTGAATCTTTGATGCGTGAACTTGGTTTTGTCTCTTCGACTCCTCCAGTTCTGTGGTGTGACAATCTAGGAGCAACCTATCTCTCCTCTAATCCTGTGTTTCATGCTCGCACCAAGCATGTGGAGATTGATTATCATTTTGTTCGGGAGAAGGTTGCTACGGGGGGTTTATGTGTTCGCTTTATTCACACTGGAGATCAAATTGCTGATATCTTTACCAAGCCTCTTTCTACAGATCGTTTTATCTTGTTGAGGTCCAAGCTGCAGGTGGTTCCCAGGCCTCAGCTTGAGGGGGCGTATTAGTGCTTATCAAAGACATTGGCTAAGTTATATGTTTATGTTAGGGTTGCTAATTACCATTAGTTAGAGGGTTGTGTTTGTAACTTGTCTTTCCTATTTATATTCTGAAAGTTCCTGTGATCGATCGATTCGCGATTCCAACGACTATGTAAGTGCGGAATCCAAACATAATCGTTATTGAGGTAATTGAATGAAACACATAAATATGAACACGAAATCAATAAGAACAGGAGATATAAATCTGATTCCTTTATCATTAGTCGAATGATTACAATGAATAAATCCGTTTACAATACATCTACGATGATTACGGATTACAATCAACGAGACGACTCTTGATAATCGAATAATATGGGCGGCATCTCGAGGTCTAGATCTCTACCTCGAGAACCTAGTGAATGAAATCTGTTGCAACTAAAATCATCAACCTAAAACCGAAACCTAAGATCTCTATTTATAGGCTAGAAATGGGCTGGGCTTCAAACTCGTGGGCTTCCAAACGCGTGCTACAGTAACACGTGTTTAGTCAAACTCGTGTTACTGTTCACACGAGTTTGGTCTAAACTCGTGGCCTCCACACGAGTTTGGTCTAAACTCGTGGTCAATCAACACGTGTTTGACCTAAACTTGTGGTCAACACATCTAGCAAAACAGCCCATTAATTGAGATGCATCGGACACAAAATGTGCACCAGAACGTGCACTTACAGTCTCCCCCTTGACCGATGCACTCAATTCATTCACCGATAATCATTAGCAATCGAAAACCTGCAAAAGCAAACTCCCCCTTAACTAATGATACCGGGTCTTCTTTTGTTGAGACTCAATCTTCTGACACAACACTCTGATCTTCAAACTCCAAAATCTCTGTATCTCTGTGACAACCAACTAACCTAACACTTCTCATTGTAGTTCTCCCCCTCAACAGTAACCATCTCCGAATTAAACATATGCAATCTTCCTCCTGCTTGGAACTTTGCTCGAGACATTCCTCGACTTGCTTAACCGGCATATAATAGAGAAGTTGAATTTCCAACAATCAGCATCAAATCAATCATCTCTCACAAAAATAAGAAACTCTGTAGCTTGAATCACAAAACGTAGTACCATAAATCCTGTCTCAACTAGCAGCATCTGACTTTGTCTTGTACCTTCACAATTCTACCAACCACCCGAAGTCTTTCCTATCAGATCTCCCCTTCAGTTGTATACACCGCCAAATATAAAGATCTTTAATCTCGCAATCACAAAAAATGATCGCCTGATAATCATCTCTATTCTTGGAATATAAATAGGTTCAATCTTCAATTACTTAACAACAGATGACCAACTTCGTTGCTCTAATATTTCGACAAAGTTTCCACAACTGCTATCTATTTGATACTTGAGCATATTTCTCATTAAGCACACCATCATCTAAACACAGATCTTGGTTTGTCTCTCAAGTAGCACAGAATTTTACTCAGAAATCTGAATTTTTTATCTCCCCCTTTTCTCTGTAAAATTCTGAAATCTAGCCCTTCTGTGATATACCAATTACCAGTTCAGCTCAGAAATCTGGTTGATAAAAGTATCTCCCCCTCTTTTCTCTGCAAAAACTTGGAAAGGTAGTATAAGCTTAGGTTACAGGATCTCCTATTCATAGAGGTTCTTCAAAATGGCCTAGAGCTCATTACAGCAGCAGCTCTTCGCCAAACAGGGTATATTCGTTTTCCCTCCAAATTTTCGAGGAAAAACACATTTACGTGAAACATTGGTATTCACGTAAATTTTTATTTCTAAGGCTGTGGGAAAAATTTGATAATTGCCAAAAATTTTCATCCAAAACGTGCCGAAATCGCACAAAAACGGACCGAAAATTTTTCGAACGCTACCAAACTTCAAATCTCCATGAATCATGCCATTTTAAGACCATGGACAAAAATTATTTTTCCCGCCAAAATACTCTTTTTTTTTTTTTTTTTTTTTTTTTTTAGCTTTTCTACAACCCTGTCTTCTATGCTTCAATGTATCGTTGTCTTCTGCTGTGATCCTTCCACACCGAAACATACTTGAACCTCGATTCCATTTCGACAACTCAAACACGTTCTTGTGTTACAGTAACACGTGCTTGAACTCAAACGCGTGGTACACTAATCTCAAACACGTTCTCCAAACCAAACGCGTGCTAGAGTGACGCAGTTTTAAACCAAACGCGTGGGCCTCCGTCAAACACGTGGTCCAAAGCCAAACGCGTGGTCTAAATCCAAACGCGTGGTTTTCCAAACGCGTGTTTTTCCAAACGCGTGTTTTCCAGTAGAACAGATCTGATCGATGTTCTTCATCCAAAAACCCTAAAAACGAACCACGAATCAGAGACATAAAGCCTCTCCTGCTCTGATACCAATTGAAAGTTCCTGTGATCGATCGATTCGCGATTCCAACGACTATGTAAGTGCGGAATCCAAACATAATCGTTATTGAGGTAATTGAATGAAACACATATATGAACACGAAATCAATAAGAACAGGAGATATAAATCTGGATTCCTTTATCATTAGTCGAATGATTACAATGAATAAATCCGTTTACAATACATCTACGATGATTACGGATTACAATCAACGAGGCGACTCTTGATAATCGAATAATATGGGCGGCATCTCGAGGTATAGATCTCTACCTCGAGAACCTAGTGAATGAAATCTGTTGCAACTAAAATCATCAACCTAAAACCGAAACCTAAGATCTCTATTTATAGGCTAGAAATGGGCTGGGCTTCAAACTCGTGGGCTTCCAAACACGTGCTACAGTAACACGTGTTTAGTCAAACTCGTGTTACTGTTCACACGAGTTTGGTCTAAACTCGTGGCCTCCACACGAGTTTGGTCTAAACTCGTGGTCAATCAACACGTGTTTGACCTAAACTTGTGGTCAACACATCTAGCAAAACAGCCCATTAATTGAGATGCATCGGACACAAAATGTGCACCAGAACGTGCACTTACATATTCCCCTTGTAATCTTGATTTATTAATACATACAATACAAAATACTCTTAAAATTATAATTTTTATCAAGTTTATATAACACAACAAAATATATTTAAGGTCAAAGTTTAAAATTAAATATTTTGAATATTCAAAGTAGGACACTTCTAATGGGACGGAGGGAGTAACAAAAAACATAAACCAAATGAACATAGTAGCTAGCAACAACTCTTAGAACTAATTACAATGTTTTCATACAAAATGAGTAAAAAACAATACAAAAGAGAATACAAAGAAATCAAATTGGCGAAAACACAAAGACTAATTTTTTAAAATTATTATATACATATATATAGGTTATACCCATGCGTTGCATGGACTAACTAATAAGAATTTTAATTATTAAATAAGTAATCAGTAATAACAATGCATGATTAAAAAATGACCCATTAAAAAGGAAAACAAATGATACATTCAACAAATAATAAATTTACCTGATTACTCGTATTATTTTAAGACCTCATTTTGAGCTATTGTATAGTTTTGCAAAGGATCTCTAAAAACTTAAGAACAACCCTTATGAATTATACAACATGTTTTAAAAACAAAATAATATTGATCACGCTTCTCTTAATATGCCTTGTTAAGATGGACATGATGCGCATTTACAATCTCATATAGTAAGCTCACACGAACACCCATAATTACAACGATATGCCAAAAAAAAAATTATATACGACATCAACAATGACCTACAAAAACAAAAAAAAAAAAAAAAAAAAAAAAAAAAAAAAAAAAAAAAAAAAAAAAAAAAAAAAAAAAAAAAAAAAAAAAAAAAAAAAAAAAAAAAAAAAAAAAAAAAAAAAAAAAAAAAAAAAAAAAAAAAAAAAAAAAAAAAAAAAAAAAAAAAAAAAAAAAAAAAAAAAAAAAAAAAAAAAAAAAAAAAAAAAAAAAAAAAAAAAAAAAAAAAAAAAAAAAAAAAAAAAAAAAAAAAAAAAAAAAAAAAAAAAAAAAAAAAAAAAAAAAAAAAAAAAAAAAAAAAAAAAAAAAAAAAAAAAAAAAAAAAAAAAAAAAAAAAAAAAAAAAAAAAAAAAAAAAAAAAAAAAAAAAAAAAAAAAAAAAAAAAAAAAAAAAAAAAAAAAAAAAAAAAAAAAAAAAAAAAAAAAAAAAAAAAAAAAAAAAAAAAAAAAAAAAAAAAAAAAAAAAAAAAAAAAAAAAAAAAAAAAAAAAAAAAAAAAAAAAAAAAAAAAAAAAAAAAAAAAAAAAAAAAAAAAAAAAAAAAAAAAAAAAAAAAAAAAAAAAAAAAAAAAAAAAAAAAAAAAAAAAAAAAAAAAAAAAAAAAAAAAAAAAAAAAAAAAAAAAAAAAAAAAAAAAAAAAAAAAAAAAAAAAAAAAAAAAAAAAAAAAAAAAAAAAAAAAAAAAAAAAAAAAAAAAAAAAAAAAAAAAAAAAAAAAAAAAAAAAAAAAAAAAAAAAAAAAAAAAAAAAAAAAAAAAAAAAAAAAAAAAAAAAAAAAAAAAAAAAAAAAAAAAAAAAAAAAAAAAAAAAAAAAAAAAAAAAAAAAAAAAAAAAAAAAAAAAAAAAAAAAAAAAAAAAAAAAAAAAAAAAAAAAAAAAAAAAAAAAAAAAAAAAAAAAAAAAAAAAAAAAAAAAAAAAAAAAAAAAAAAAAAAAAAAAAAAAAAAAAAAAAAAAAAAAAAAAAAAAAAAAAAAAAAAAAAAAAAAAAAAAAAAAAAAAAAAAAAAAAAAAAAAAAAAAAAAAAAAAAAAAAAAAAAAAAAAAAAAAAAAAAAAAAAAAAAAAAAAAAAAAAAAAAAAAAAAAAAAAAAAAAAAAAAAAAAAAAAAAAAAAAAAAAAAAAAAAAAAAAAAAAAAAAAAAAAAAAAAAAAAAAAAAAAAAAAAAAAAAAAAAAAAAAAAAAAAAAAAAAAAAAAAAAAAAAAAAAAAAAAAAAAAAAAAAAAAAAAAAAAAAAAAAAAAAAAAAAAAAAAAAAAAAAAAAAAAAAAAAAAAAAAAAAAAAAAAAAAAAAAAAAAAAAAAAAAAAAAAAAAAAAAAAAAAAAAAAAAAAAAAAAAAAAAAAAAAAAAAAAAAAAAAAAAAAAAAAAAAAAAAAAAAAAAAAAAAAAAAAAAAAAAAAAAAAAAAAAAAAAAAAAAAAAAAAAAAAAAAAAAAAAAAAAAAAAAAAAAAAAAAAAAAAAAAAAAAAAAAAAAAAAAAAAAAAAAAAAAAAAAAAAAAAAAAAAAAAAAAAAAAAAAAAAAAAAAAAAAAAAAAAAAAAAAAAAAAAAAAAAAAAAAAAAAAAAAAAAAAAAAAAAAAAAAAAAAAAAAAAAAAAAAAAAAAAAAAAAAAAAAAAAAAAAAAAAAAAAAAAAAAAAAAAAAAAAAAAAAAAAAAAAAAAAAAAAAAAAAAAAAAAAAAAAAAAAAAAAAAAAAAAAAAAAAAAAAAAAAAAAAAAAAAAAAAAAAAAAAAAAAAAAAAAAAAAAAAAAAAAAAAAAAAAAAAAAAAAAAAAAAAAAAAAAAAAACAACAAAAAAAAAAAAAAAAAAAAAAAAAAAAAAAAAAAAAAAGTAAAAAAAAAAAAAAAAAAATCTTTTTTGCAAATATGATATATTTATTTAATTGATCGTTGTTTAAGGATTATTATAAGTTTTGTGTTCTTCCATTTTTATTAGACCGATTACCCACAAACTTTGATATAATCTATTTTAAAATAGAACGTCTGTTAGTATGTTGAGATAATGCTTTTCAAAGCACCTACCTACCAATCTACCATTGTTATAAAATATAACTAGTGTATACATTATTTTAATGGAATGAGGCAAGAGTTACAAACTATCAAAACTAATCTTGAAAAGAATATAGACTTTAAGTGATCTTGAAAATAATAGACTTTTTGGGTCCATCTTCAAATCGTTGTAACTACATATATCATATTTATTCTGTGACAAAACTTCAACATAAACACTCCATGCTAAAATTGAAATACAAACAACACAAAGTGAAAAGAGACTCAAAGTTAATGACTGGCTACATCGTTATCTCACAGTTTGTCGGTGAAGTATAATTTTATTTTTGTATAAATTAAAAAACCAGCACATATTATAATTTTATGGAAAAAGTATTTTTTACTTGCGCATACAATAATGATTGTTTAAGTTATACATTCCTGATTCCTCGTAGTGCCTTCATAACGAGATTAACTATTGTTGCTCTTGTTTTGTATATAGATTTGAAAAACGAAGCAAATATATGAATTAATAGCATATTGGACTAGTATTGGGCCTTAGTGTGGGCACTCTATGGAAACTCTTTGGATTTCAGCCCGGATGAAATGATTGACCATTGACCAGGGATAGAACATTCAAAACTCAAAAAGACCAGAGCTCATTTGGATTTGATAATCTTTCTATCTATACTTCTATATCTATCAATACTATATAATAAAGAAAATAGCCCCCATGTTGAAAGTTACATGGGGAAATGACTAAAATACCCTTAATGAGTATATAACACTATCAGCCCTTTTTCTTTTAAAATATCCACATTAACCCTTTACATCAATTACTTTTACATCAATATCTAACATCACTCGACGCCGCCACTACCACCAACAGCCGTCCCACACCACCACACCGTCGCCGCCACGAAAACCGCCGCATTGCGCGGGTAACGTGCTAGTATTCATAAACCAAAATACGAGTGAAATTATAGATATGTTATTTCCGTGTGCACATCCTAGTCATTTCATACATTAGAAATTGTGTAGACTAATTGGCACTCAACTGGTATTTCGCAAATATTTATAGAACTAAGATACTAGGAACTATATATGATTGTAACTTTGTAAGTTGGCCTATTTTTTTTTTCTTTTTGTTAGTAACCATACTGATTAAAACTATGTTGGTGTCTTAGTCATTTGTGTAGTTTAGATGTAAGAGTAAATAGTACTCCCTCCGTCCCATATTAAGTGTCCTGGTTTGACTTTTTAAGTCTTTTTCTTTCAACTTTGACCGTAAATATTTTTGTTTGTGTTATATAACACTTGATATAACATATATGAATTGATTGAGTTTTAAATGTACTTTTCATTGATATAACTTTCATCAACTAATATATAACACAAACAAAGATATTTACGGTCAAAATCGGAAGAAAAAGACTTGACCAGTCAAAATAGGACAATTAAAATGGGACGGAGGGAGTATCATTCTCTACACAGTGCAGCAAGTCAGCAACTATAGTATATACAAATGGAAATATATGGAGAACATAATGTACAAACAAGCTAATTTATAGGATAATGCAGGAACTAATTTCGCTTGAATTAAGATTACTTTACATACTTAAATGGAGATAAGAAATGACCCATCTTTAATCTATATAAATATCCAAAAGCAACATCTCAAAATCCACTACTTTATTCAAATTGTTCCATAACATACCATGCCTGAAAGAGATGTACCAGTGAGCCTGCCGTTTCTCGTGTTTGTCTTACTTCGTCGCTTCACATTTCTCCGGCTTGTCACTTGAACCATTCGCGACGACGTCTTTCAACGCCTTGCATTCTTCATCACTTGATTTCTTCTCAACATTTTTGGCAATTTTCTTGATCTCGCTACCTTTCTTTTTCTCTTCCTCTTCCGCGATCTTCTTTAGTTTCACGGCCTCTAGAGCACCAATGAGATTTTTCAAGCTCATTTCGGGATCCCCTGGACTAGTCTTAGGCATCAAATTCTCCGCAACATCAGCAGGAGTCATCTCAGTTTCTTCCAACATAACACGAATCTCATCAAACAATTCATGTGATTCTAAATAGAGATAATTCTTTGCCAAAACCTTAAACGCTTCAAAAGAACAATTCCCCATTTCAATATGTTTATCCATCCGCCCTCTTCTAATCAACGCGGGATCAAGTTTATCAACAAAATTAGTAGTAAACACAATAAGTCTTTCTCCACCACAAGCAGACCAAAGACCATCTATGAAATTCAAAAGCCCCGACAACGTCACTTTAGTACTAGCGTTGGAACCATTCTTATCACCCGATCTTGTCATTTTTTTTCCTGACCCGTTTTCTTCTTCTTCTTCGGTTTCATTCTTTTTTCTTTGACTCGTGAGATCAACAGAACAATCAATATCTTCAATAACAATAATCGACTTGCTTGAAGTCTCAATTAATAACTTCCTCAATGCGGTATTATCACTCACTGCAGTCAACTCAAGATCATATATATGATAATCTAGAAAATTCGCCATCGCAGCAATCATAGTCGACTTCCCTGTTCCTGGAGGACCATATAAAAGATACCCACGTTTCCATGCTTTTCCAATTCTAGCATAGTACTCTTCTGCTTTACTAAAAGTCGTCAAATCATCGATAATCTCTTGTTTCTTGTCAGGATCCATAGCCAAAGTTTTAAATGTAGAAGGGTGCTCAAATACAACTTGTGTCCAGTGTGACCCATTGTTTGTATATAGTTTCTTAGACCTGTTTTTTCTCCTTATTTCTTTCCCCTTTTTGTTCACGTGTTTCAAATAATCCCCGATTATAAGTTCTCTATAGCGTTTATGAAACGATATTTTATAATACCGTCTTTCATCCCCAGATGGATGATCAAAAGAAGAAACCGAATACTGGGTGGATTGTACTATTCTTTTACCAGATGTCCAATAAACTTTGACACCTTTGTAAATATCCGAGACTTCTTCATAATCATCCATTGATAAAGACACAATTTGGTTTTGGTCCTTGTTTTTAACAAAACTTCCTTTTAGACGTTTGGCTTCTTTGGTAGTGGTCGATCTTAAGTAAGACTCGATGATCGAATACGAGTCGCTACGTTTGAAACGATCGCTAGTGAATTCGTGAAACTTGATTTCGATATAAGGGTAAAATGGAGCCATGAATCGTCGTGTGTATTTGCCAAACCAGTTGCGAGTGTCGTGTGGTATGTATCTTTGGATTATCGCTAACACGAATAAAAGACTAGCGATTGATGATCCAAATTGTGCCAAAGTGCTATTTCCTTTGGCCATCTTTGTGATCATGTTCATAAACATATATCCGTACATGTTTGATTGATGATCCTCTCTACTTGGTAAACATTAGGGGAAAGGAGGAGGTGGAGGGCTGAAGGGTTAAAGGGGTGAATGTGAAATGTAGGGTTTGAAGGTGGACTGCCTATAAGGGTTGTGAATTTATGAGAAAATAAACATTAATAATAGACTTAATTGTAAGATTCGTGATTTGTTCATTCATTTCTCGATGGCTGAGCACTAGCTTTTCATGTTGGGGGTCTCGAGTTTGAGACATGGAAATGACATTTTAGGTATTTCACAAATGAAGTCCTCCAGTGAAGCATGTTTGAGTCCTGCAGAGGGGGCAATGTTTTATCCCAATTAAATGTCGTGTTTTCGGGCGGTTTAGTTGGGGGTTTCTCCTCCTACTAGGTATTGAGGGTGAGGGGGCTCTCTAGCGCGGACCCGGTTAAGACAACGTAAGCTAGATCTCCTGTTGCGAGCAAATGATCCACACCTTTCAAAAAAAAAAAAAGTAAAATATCTAAATTACATAAATTGTTACGAGTTATCTATAATCTATACTACTCTATAAAGCAAACTACCCATCCCCCTTTAAGTAATTAAGATTTTGAAATGACCATATTACCCCTCTTCTTTATTCACTAATTTAAACATCTTCACTTATTTACCTATAATACCCTTAATGAAATAAATTACAACATAGACACATATTAACCTCTCTTACATCAATTAATTTACATTCACCACCACGCCACCACCACTCACCACCGCACACGTCGCCGCCACCACTGCCACCGTTGTCACACCTTCGCCGCTACCACTATCACCGCCGCATCGCGCGGGCATCCATCTATTCCTTATAAAACAAACTAGCCTAATTATTTTAGGAAATTCAACAATTTTTTTCAATATCCCCAAACGACCCTAAATAACCCTAACAAATATATTTCGAACGGTTAATTTTTGCACCTTATTATTTTTTGTTATAATCCTCGACTTATATTTAAAATGATAACCACGGTTAGATGTTTCATCGCTGCATCTCATGAAAGTAACCTAAACTATTGTCGCTGCAACGCGCGGACATCCTTCTAGTCTACTATCCTAAAGAGGGGTTCAAAAAAGTTATTTAGGGATGTAAAAAAATTTAGTAAAAAAATATGAACTTACGATCTTGTGGTCTTTATCTTACGGACTCATATGATCACAGATCACATTCTGACGATACTAATTGATCTGTCAAGGTATATATCTGTATATATTCTTACATTTTTTTGTAAATTTGTTGTATTTGTTTTATTTATAGATATGTAATAGTGATACTGATAGATACATGTGTATATATGTATGATGTTGGTTTTGAGAGTATGAGATGCATAGATTCTTTTAATTTTTATTTCAATTCTACTTCTAGCTGGCAAATTCTTAGGTTTATAATGAGCTATGTTCCTATTTGTTACATCATTGGTTTTAGTATAATGAATCGATGGGACTCTGGGACAGTGCCAACTGCGATTCTGCGTCGGATTTAGAGGGGTTTAGAGTATGTATGTGCATACGTGGCATTATTTTTATTATGAAACTAATAAACGTTTGTCATTGTAATACATATCTTTGATCACATGGCTTCCAACATGATGAATGATAATATTGATTCTGGAATTGTGACTTGGTGGTTAGAAGTAGTTTTCATTAGCAAGTACATAGGTCATAGGTGCATTCGTCGATTTGGTTTATAACTCTCTTGATAAGACATATACTATGCAATATGCATACTTACCATCAACGGATGTCCAATCGTTATACATATGTGCATAAGGTTTGGTAAATGTTTTGTGTAGTTGGTGACTGTCGAATCATCATCAACATGATGTGTTACAATAAGCATTTGAAAGGGTGGGAAGTCTAAAGATATACCAGAACATGATTA
The DNA here is from genome assembly GCA_034093135.1 of Erigeron breviscapus. NCBI lineage: Eukaryota > Viridiplantae > Streptophyta > Magnoliopsida > Asterales > Asteraceae > Erigeron > Erigeron breviscapus. The sequence goes on along the minus strand of CM067175.1, from coordinate 85,858,021 downwards.
GACATTATAAAAACACAATGCTTAGGTACTTTTTGTTTTCCCCATTTCTTTTTTGCAGGTAGCAGCAGCAGCAACAACAGCCGTCTCCATGGTATCTACCTTCACTCCCTCAAACCCTAATTCCTTTCTCATATCTCCATCATAACTATTTTGTATATATGTATCTATCTGCAGGGTATCGATCTTGTTGCAGGTGGAAAGAGCAAGCGCACCAAAAGAAACGCTCCTCGATCAATCTATCTCAAGCTCCTCGTCAAGGTATATATCTGTATATATTCTTACATTTTTTTGTAAATTTGTTGTATTTGTTTTATTTATAGATATGTAATAGTGATACTGATAGATACATGTGTATATATGTATGATGTTGGTTTTGAGAGTATGAGATGCATAGATTCTTTTAATTTTTATTTCAATTCTACTTCTAGCTGGCAAATTCTTAGGTTTATAATGAGCTATGTTCCTATTTGTTACATCATTGGTTTTAGTATAATGAATCGATGGGACTCTGGGACAGTGCCAACTGCGATTCTGCGTCGGATTTAGAGGGGTTTAGAGTATGTATGTGCATACGTGGCATTATTTTTATTATGAAACTAATAAACGTTTGTCATTGTAATACATATCTTTGATCACATGGCTTCCAACATGATGAATGATAATATTGATTCTGGAATTGTGACTTGGTGGTTAGAAGTAGTTTTCATTAGCAAGTACATAGGTCATAGGTGCATTCGTCGATTTGGTTTATAACTCTCTTGATAAGACATATACTATGCAATATGCATACTTACCATCAACGGATGTCCAATCGTTATACATATGTGCATAAGGTTTGGTAAATGTTTTGTGTAGTTGGTGACTGTCGAATCATCATCAACATGATGTGTTACAATAAGCATTTGAAAGGGTGGGAAGTCTAAAGATATACCAGAACATGATTAGACATTATAAAAACACAATGCTTAGGTACTTTTTGTTTTGGCACATTTTAGCCTATTAGGTAGCATTTATATACTCTTAAGGCATGCGTATAGCCTTTTAACAACAAAATAGAAGCTACCTCGGTTTCCACAGGGAACTCATTGGGCCTGCCATGTATTTTGGGCTCATGGGAGACGGTCAGCCTATTGGTCGGTATGATGACATGTGGGCTGGATGGTGTGCTAAGGTATAGTTGTCTTTCATCGTTTCATAACATAGAACTATAGAAGTGAACATCAATTTGATCCTTTCTACTTGAAACCTCAAATTAATGAACCAGCAAACTTGCACGAGTGGATTGCTG